>OY987258.1:31893298-32493298 GCA_963920725.1 Rhamphomyia laevipes | reverse complement strand
TTATTTTGTATTTAATATTTTATTTGTGATTTTACCAATAAAAATTAAAAATTATGTTTTTTGTTTATATCCCTTAAAACTAAAACAAATTCCGGCCAACTTCACTTGATGACATTTCTACGTCCACTTTTCTCTTCACAACACACTCATACAATTAAACAGCCGCTTGAATAAAATGATTTTTTATTGCAATGAATGAAAAAATAAATTTAATAACTTTCCCGGAAAATGTTCTAATATAAACTTTTATTCATAATATGAGAAGAAAATTGATTTCTGCTGTGGAAATTCTAATCAGATATAAACAAAAGAATATTTTCATTACTTTTTTGTTTTCGTTAAATGAAAATTTAAAATAAAACTTATAGTGTGGAAAAATGTAAAAAAAAAATAGAATCATTTTCACTTTCTTTAAGTTTTTTTTTTTGTGTAGTGGAAAGAAAATTTAATTTATTAAATAAAAATATTAATTTAAAGAATAAAGGAAAATTTTTAATCATCTTTGTGTAAATTTTCTACAAGATTGGGTAAAAAATTATCGACTATATTAATTTACTATATGTTTTCAATTAATGATTGACCTCAAGTTTTAATATTGTGTGTAATTTTTATCACACTTCACTTATTAGATATAAATAATATAAATAGAGAAAATGTGATACGAAAGAAGATCCTATTTTTAAACTATTTAAATGATTAGACAAATTTCTTTATTGTGTATTTTTTTATTTATTTTTTGTTTTATATGAAAAATTATCCTACTTTTATAATTAATTTTCATAATTATCTTTTTATAATTTCCAGATAATTATCGTGAAAGCGAAAAAATCTTAATAAAAATCAATTTAATTTAAGTTTAAAGGAATAACCAAAATACAGAATATTTATTGAACGAGATTGTGTGAACAAAAATATAAGATTCACTGGAACAAACAGAAGAACATAGGGTTCACCTGAAGATTTAATAATTTATTTAGTTTAATTTAAATACGTTAATAATTTTTTGATAGAAAGTGGAGGAATATTTGGAGAAACAATGATGAATAATTTAAAGGGATCCGCTCCCAAAAAAGAAGGGAAAATGCGTATTCGAGCTTTTCCGGTAAGCTTAATTTATTTGATTAATAATATATTAAAATAATTTTCTTATACCTCTAGTAATCTGGGAAGTATTTAATATATTATAATAAAAATAACCTAGGTATTTGTAATTTGTGTGAAATTGACTGAATATAAATTTATTTAGAATATTCAAATTTGTAATAGGGTCTCTAATACTCGGTATAACCAAAACTGGAATAGTTCTAAATCAAAAATATACCACAGTTAATGTTATTTTTATTTATTTACTTTTATTTAGTTCTTTATTATTCAACCATATTGATGGTTATATAAAAAATATAAAGGATTTTTTATAAAAAAATATAGAAATCCAAAAATATAATGTAAAATGACATAAATTAACTGATATTATAGTATTATAAAAAATATTTATATACAAATCAACTAACGTAGCACCAAATATTTGTCAATGAAGCCTATGATCTTGGTTATATAATTCAAAACAACACACTAAATAGCAGGTTTCTTAGCATTTGATAACACATTTTTGTTTAGATAAAAAATACATATTTTTAAGTTGATAGTGATAATAATTTATATAGATAAATTGAATTATACAAATTTAAAAGGTTTAGCATATAATTTTTTTTCTATTTACATTATTATTAGGTTTTATAGAAATTTACAATAATTTGTTAAATTTACATTAAAATTTTAAATATATGTAGTTTAAATACTGTTTTTATACATTCAAATAAAAATTAAATTTTTGTACATTTGGTCCTTGAATTTTAATATAGACAAACTAAAAAGATACATAATTGCATATGCAGAAGACCCCACTTAATAGAACTCCGCTTAACATGCAAAAAAGGTTTTTCTATAAAAAGTTATTATATTGCCCAGATAAATGTTTCAGTTTTAATATATTTACCGAAGTTGTAATAGTTTATTATTATGGAATTCTGATATTTTATGATGTTGAAAAAAAAAACTTTATATTTACAAAATTGATATTTAATTTAAATTAAAATTCGAATTTAGAAGATATTAAATAGCATACAGAAAGTGCCAATACTAATTATTGAATGATTTTTTTTTTTCTTATTTTTTTTTATCATCCGTTGCATAAATTATCAGTTATCTTAGGACCTAAATTAACAACAATTGATTAATGTAGATAAATAAGATTTAAAACAAAATACAAAAACTTCGAATACCTAACGTCGCTTCACAGCCAACTGGAATATTGCGATGTGATGAGGGGCATTGAAAAAAAAATATTAATATACCAAACATTAAGCTTAAATTATTTTAAATCTACTTTGAAAGTTAAATATAACAATTCTCAACATATCATTAATCGCAATCCAATTATTACTAGTTTCTTAATATCAGTATTTTCTTTTAAATCATAAATTTTTATAATTATTTTTAAAGAATTCGATATTCTCAAATATTTTACCTTAAATTTAACATAGTAAACTATAATAAGGACAGTTTATCTAACTAAATTGAAACAAAGTAGCAATATAATGCATGAACTTGTGTATAATAAGGGTATAGAGATGCTAATACAAAATTATCAATAATAGAAATTATTTTGAAGAACTCTTCTAAAAATTACTAATTGTTTCACTATAATTTTGTATTTTTACTGAAAGCGCTTCTAAAAACTTTTCAAAAATTTGATTATAAGTATTTACGAAATTCAAATACAATTAGTTCAAATTTATTAACAAATGACAATTTTGAAATAAATATTATTGATTAAACTTTTTAAAAGACATTTTTTTTTTTGATCCATCAATATTACTTTGATTATTGTGTACAAAAAACAAAAACATCTCCACTTTAACTTTATTAAAATAAAAATTTAATAAAAAAAAAAAAAAAGTTTTTTTGAGATATATATATTTCTTCATTATATGTAAATTATTATATATTTATATCATTTCCAATTAAATTTTAAAATTATAATGACATTTTATTCAATTTTAAAGAAAAATTATTTTGAAAAGGTATTTCTAACTCAGTTTTTTAAATTTGCCTATACACAAAAATTATATATTTAAAAAAAAATTCTATAAAAAAAAATCAAAAATCAAAGTTTGCGATTTAAATAAAAAAAAAATTTAATTTAACTTCAAAACTCGGAAAAAAACTGCTGAAAAAAAATAACTCTTTCTTTAAATTATTAGTGATTTGTCAATTATTTTGCTTTTTTTTTGCGAATAATTTTTGTATATACATATTTTTTTTTATATAATCTTTAATTACTGTTACAAAACAATTATTTTCATAAATCTTCTTTTTAGCGTGTGGCGCGGGGGGTGCCTAAAATTAAATCATATATTATTTATTTTTTTTAATTTTTTCCATCTTAATAATTGCTGAAAAATAACGACGAAAAAAAAAAAAAGCTCAAAATAAAATATAAAAACAAAAATCTTTGAAATTGTTTATTTCCAATAGTTTTAATTTTCTTCAAAACTTTATTTAATGGAAAAATGATATTATATTTAAATCAGAAAATTTTCCATCTGACAAAGTTTAGTAGTAGCGGTCGTCGTAAGAGATTTATCGAAATTATTTGTGTATAAAAAGAAAATTTTTATAAAAAAATAAAATAAAAAATACTACAACAACAACAACACACACAAAAAAAAAAAATATTTTTTTTGCTATAAAATATGTCTAGACAAAATTCTTTTGATCATATCCGTGGTCGCACAAATAATCGTCAACGTTTGCGAAATGCTGTAATGGCATCGGCATTACAAATACCACCACCACCAACTTCAAATCATCTTTATAGTAATAGTTTTCATAACCATAATAATAGTAGTCATCATAATAGTAATTTGAGTGTCCAATCAGCAGCAGGACAATCAACAAATAGTAATCAAAGTCGTGAATTACAAAATAAAATTCAAGAAGTTTATGAACGTTATCCGCTTTGGGTACCAGACTATAAAAGTCTCGAAGTTATTGTAAAAATTTATTAATATTTACTATAATTTATAATTAAATAATGATTTTTTAGTTTTCTATTAAAATTTTTGATTCTGTTTTTTTCTTTTTTATTATATAATATTTAGACTTCAATGGATGAAAAATATGTAGAAACAATATGGTCATCACTTAAAAATGCTATTCAAGAGATACAAAAGAAAAATAATTCTGGTTTATCATTTGAAGAATTATATCGTAATGCGTATACAATGGTTTTACATAAACATGGTAATCGTTTATATAATGGTTTAAGAGAAGTTGTTATAGAACATTTAGTAATGAAAGTACGACAGGATGTAATGGAATTTTTACATAATAATTTTTTACCAAAATTAAATCAAGCTTGGAATGATCATCAAACTTCAATGGTTATGATTAGGGATATATTAATGTATATGGATCGAGTATATGTTCAACAAAATGAAGTTGAAAATGTTTATAATTTGGGTTTAATAATTTTTAAAGAACAGGTAATTATTCTGAAATATATCAAATAATTATTGTATTTAAATCCATGTAATAGTGTCATAAAAATTTATTTGTTTTAGACTGGGTTTAAAAATGCGTAACAGCATCTTTTGTACGTACTACTTTTAAATATTGAAATACGAAAATTAAGTCCACTCTAAATCTTGGGATTTTCTAATAATAATATCAATACAATTTGAAATTTCAACCATATGCGATTGTCATATTTCTCAAATGACAATTATATGGTTTTGCATGATATTTATATTATAAAAATATACCAATACTATCAAACAAAAAATTGATTTAGATTTCATGTTCTTCTGAAACCAAAAATCTGAGTATTTAGAGTAAAATCTGAAAAGTTCAAAGAAAAACTACATTAGTGTGTCGAGGGATAATGTCCCTATCACACAAAAAAATATTTCACCGAAATCTATTTTGGTGAGTTCTTGGGAGGATCCTATAAATTACCAAGGTTTCGGGGAATAAAAACTGGCAGGATCAACTAGATTGCTTTTAGCTTTTAGATCCTAAGAATTAACTATAACCAAGCATTGTTTGTATTAATACAAAAATGTTTAACAATTAAATTCGGCAATATTTTCAGTATCAACTTACTGAAAAGATCGACTATTTCACACATAATAGAAAAAAACATTGATACAAAATATCTTGGAATTCAATTTAATTTATAATATTGTAATCGCTGAAATAATATAACATAATTTTTACTGATTTCTATTATGTGTAAATTAAAACTTGCCGGTGTTCACAATTCTACTATGAACGTTGCCATAAAGTATTTAAAAACTGTGATAAAAATATATAATTAAATCACCTTATTTCAGTTGTTTCTTATGAAACCCAATATTTAATGATATAATTTTGTTATATAAGAATATAAAATTTCAATATTATATGTAACAATAATAGTATTTCTACAAGTCTTCAGTAGTTCTTGTAAGGGATATTCCTTCGGACTGTTCAGCAATTCTTTTTATTTATTTTTCTGTGATTTCATTTCTATTGGTTTTTTTGTGGTCCATTTAACTTGAATCCTGACAATCGGATTTAAAAATATATAAAATGGTTACTACTACTAATATTACTAATAATGGAAATTTTGATCCTTATATATAATATTTGCAAAATATAATTTATTAATTTTCAATTTTATTTAAATTTTATCTAGATTGTTCGACATCGGCCAATACAAGAACATTTACGTGAAACATTATTAGGTATGGTTATGGCTGAACGTAATGGCGAAGTTATAAATCATTTAGCTATTAAAAATGCCTGCCAAATGTTAATGTCATTAGGTATTAATACTAGATCTGTTTATGAAGAAGATTTCGAACGTCCATTTTTGGCACAATCTGCATCGTTTTATAAAATTGAATCACAAAAATTTTTATCTGAAAATAATGCTAGTGTTTATATTAAAAAAGTTGAAGTAATTAAATATAAATATTATATATATTTTTATTAATTTTTCTTTTAATAATATTAATTTTTATTCATTTTGTGTTTTTAGTCTCGAATTCAAGAAGAATCAGCACGTGCTGCTCTCTATTTGGACAAAGATACTGAACCACGTATTGTTAAAGTTGTTGAAGATGAATTAATTAAAAAACATATGCGTTCAATAGTTGAAATGGAAAATTCTGGTGTTGTTTATATGATAAAAAATTCGAAAACCGATGATTTAGCTTGTATGTATAAATTATTTTCACGTTTAAAAGATGATGGATTAAAAACAATAAGTGATGCATTATCATCATATTTACGTGAACAAGGAAAATTATTGGTTAAAGAAGAAGAAAATGGAACAAATCCAATAACATTTGTACAAAATTTACTTGATTTAAAAGATCGTTTTGATCATTTTTTGCATCATTCATTTAACAATGATAGAATTTTTAAAAATATGATATCATCAGATTTTGAACATTTCTTAAATTTAAATAATAAATCACCTGAATATTTATCATTATTTATTGATGATAAATTAAAGAAAGGTGGCAAAGGGGTAAATATTAATTTTTAAGTTTTAATTATATTAATGCTTCTCCATATATTGGTGCGAATTATTTTTCAGCGGTAGCCAGTAACTTTAAATTTAAATTTATCCAATTACACAAAATCACTAATCATTTTTTTTTTTGTAATCAAAAACTTTGTGCATCGACATAAAGTTCAATTTTAACAAATTTGTTTCTGGTGTTGTACAGCAATGTCTGTTTATTAAATGTAATAAAAATGACCAGATTAGTTGCCCATTCGACAACTTACAGGGAGCAAATTCGGTTTTTCGCCGTATTTTAAATATTATTATTTATTAGTATATGTATTCTATGTAAATTTTGCATCTATATAAAATCAAAATAATTTACTACTGAATATTTTGCTAAATGCATGTAATTTTTGTCGTTACTGCTGCAATAATTCGCCTCACTTTGGGAAGAGGAGCTTTTATATTAACAAAAATATATTTAAGAAAAAAAAAAATTTCAAAACTTTTTTAATTTGTATTTTAATTTTTTTTTCTATTAATAAACATTCAACAAACAGTCTTCTATGCATGATTTTCTTGAATTCTATGAAAATAATAACACAAATTTGGTATTTAAATTAATTGGTTTTTTTTTCGTTCTTGTTCTTTTTCTTTTTTTTTTTTTATGGTTGAGTTTTTGAAATTTTTTTTTTTTTATTTTTGCTCTTTTATTTTTAAAATAACGCTCTGTTAAAAGTTTTTTTTATTATTAGTAATTTATGTAAATGTTTTTGAAATATTAATAATAAAATTTTGTTTTCTTTTATTTTTTAGATGTCAGAACAAGAAATTGAAATTATATTAGATAAAACAATGGTACTTTTCCGATTTTTATTAGAAAAAGATGTATTTGAACGTTATTATAAATCACATTTGGCAAAACGATTACTGCTCAATAAATCGGTCTCAGATGATTTTGAAAAAAATATGATATCAAAATTAAAGGTAATTTATTTTAATAAAATTTTATAGAGTGTCTTGGTGTTATAGTTCAGAAAAATTTAGCACAAAATGTTTTGCGGGTAATTAACTGAAAAGTATTATCGAATCCACAATTAACCGAAATTAAATTTAATGAATTAATTACTGACCTGACCAAACGTAAATTTTTGGGAAAAAGTTTAAATTAAAAACTTCGAGAATTGATTTTTAATTCATCATTCAAATGATCAATAATAGAGTTAACATATTTATGTATCGAGTATAGTCGGTAACTCAAATAAAATTAGAATAAATGCCTACTGTGATAATAAATAACTAAACTACAAACATCTACCACCTCTGTGACAAAAAAAAAAACGACAGAAAACATCATCTGTCACTGCGAGACACTCGCGATGAGTAGACTACACATCTTGGGTAAAAGTTTTCTTACCTTCGAAAAACTGGCTATCAAGCCCTCTGGAACATCCTAGATTTCTTTAAATCTATTAAATGGTAGTAAGGATAGGGACTTAATTACTCAATAATTTAAATTTTATGAGCGGTTAATAAATGAAATAATCAGTAACTAGCGAATTAGTTTTTGTTAATATTCAAATTCACTCATTTTACCATAACCTTAATCATTTAAGGTTTTTTTATGTAATATATTATTTTTATTATTTATAGACTGAATGTGGATGTCAATTTACCTCAAAATTAGAAGGAATGTTTAAAGATATGTCAGTATCGAATACAATTATGGATGAATTTAAAATTTACACAGCTACACATAAATTAGCATTATCTGGTGTTGAATTAACGGTTAGAATATTAACAACTGGATTTTGGCCAACACAAGTAAATTAAAATTTAATGAAAAACATAATTTTATCGATATTTTAAAATAATTAACATTTAATTACATTTTTTTTTTTCAGTCGGCTACACCAAATTGTAATATACCAATAGCACCTCGAACAGCATTTGAAACATTTAAAAAATTTTATTTAGATAAACATTCGGGTCGACAATTAACACTGCAACCACAAATGGGTAAAATTATTTATATAATTTATTTAATGAAATTTTATTATTTAAATATGTGAAAAATTATTTTTTAGGTACCGCTTATATAAATGCAGTATTTTATGGATCAAAATCAGAATTAGATAAAGAAAAAGATGGCCCTAGTTCATCAAGTATGGCAACAAATAGTACAAATGGTGGACCGACAACAACTAGAAAACATGTATTACAAGTTTCTACTTATCAAGTTAGTATTAATAATTTTCAAATCTTAATACATAATGAAAATTATTTATGATTTTTATATTATTTTTTTTTAGATGTGTGTTCTAATGTTATTTAATACACGAGAACGTTTGTCATATGAAGAAATTCAACAGGAAACTGATATACCAGAACGTGAATTAATTAGAGCCTTACAATCATTATCAATGGGTAAACCAGCACAGAGATTATTAGTACGTAATCAGAAAACAAAAGATATTGAACCAACAAATGAGTTTCATGTTAATAACGCATTCATTTCGAAATTCCATAGGTGAGTTTATTATTATTGTTTTTTATTTATTGAAACCCATCAGTTTATCTTATTAATGTTGTTGTGGTTTGCTATAGATAAATGTTGGCTTACTAGTTAGTCTATTATCCTCCATATTAGCATCTGGTCATATTCGCAGATGTTCACTATTTTGTGTTGCACCCATATCACATAAACAGCTTCTATCAAATTGCATTTGTCTAGGTGTGGTGCTCAGCGAAACAATCGTGTCTGGTATAAATTCGAAACAACGTCACTGCTTCCCTTCTATTTCGCTTTGATATATTGTAATTTGCTGGCATTGTGTTTATTTATTTTTGATTCTGTTGATGTTTTTGTTTGTTTTGGGATAGGCTTTATGGCATATTCCCTGGGGCTATGTTCCCTTTCTAGTCCAACTCTGGACACATTTTGAGGTTTACTTCGTTTTATGTTTCGTCAACATCACACGATTTAAATTCATAGATAATATTTTCGAAGTAATTAAGTACTAATATTAAATTTTATACTTATTTACAGAGTGAAAATTCAAACAGTTGCTGCTAAAGGTGAATCTGAACCCGAACGAAGGGAGACACGTGGAAAAGTTGATGATGATCGTAAACATGAAATTGAAGCAGCTATTGTTAGAATAATGAAATCAAGAAAACGAATGACGGTAAATATATATAACTTTACTTAATTATTTTAAATATTTTTTTATTAAAAATTTCAAATTTTTTTTTCAATAAACAGCATAATCTTCTCGTATCTGATGTTACATCACAATTAAAATCACGATTTTTACCATCGCCTGTATTTATTAAAAAACGAATAGAAGGCCTTATTGAAAGAGAATATTTAGCGAGAACACCCGAAGATCGTAAAGTTTATGTTTATTTGGCATAAGTTCAAAATAAAAATTAAAAAAAAAAAAAATTTATAACATCAAAAAAAAAACTAAAATATAATAATTGTTTTTACCCCCATCATCTCAACTTGAATAGCAATATAAATAATTAATTAATTAATCAAATACACAAAACAAACAATTTTTAACAGAAATAATTTACAAGATGAAGCGAAAATAAATGAAGAATTATCAAAAAATATTTTTTGAAATTAAAAAAACAAAAAAATAATAATAAATAAAAAAAAAAAAGAAACAAAAAAAAAATAATTTTTCGCAATATCCGCAATACTTTTTTTTTTCTTGGTTTTGTTTTTTTTTCTTTAAAATATATATATATAACTATAAAATGAAAATTTTTCTGAAAAATTACTTTGAGATGTTTTTAATCGTTAATAAATACACAAGATTCCATCAATAATAAATATTTCATAGAGATTAGAAAAATGATGAATTCGTAAATGATAATGTTACTAAAAAGAAATATGAAAATCAATCGCCGAATACAAGAAATATATAATAATGTAACACGAAAACATATTTTAAAATTTTTACAAATCGATATTTAATTTTCCACACAAACTTTCCTGTTTTTTTTTTTTTTTTTCTTAATTTTTTTTTTTTTGCAAAAATTATTATGATCTAGAGAAATTTACTAATTTTTTTTTATTATTTTATTGTTAAATATGATCGTATTTAAGAGTGTGTCGTGGCTAAAATATAAAAAAAAAAAAAAAAGAATGGGAAAATTTAAAAAAGAAAATTCAATTGTATATTTTGCTCTAGAAATAAAAAAAACTATTGTGAATTTTTTTTGTTTTTGAAAATAAGAAATCATTTAAGCTAGAAATTATTATAAAAGAATAAAAAAAAAAATAATAAATAAATTTAAATAAAATATTGTAACACATTTTAATTGAATTTATTCTGAATAATTTTTTTAATTTCAATTAAATATTAGGTTTTTTTTTTAAAAAAAAAGAAATATTAATTTTTTTTACATATAGATTTTGCTTTCCAAGCAAAATTATTAAAAAAAAAGACGACTGTATTTATTATATAACAGTTAAATATAATGTGCGAAATAAAAAACATCAAATTCTTATTAATTTTCGATAGGGATTTAGTCGGAATATGTGTTTTTTTGATCGTGACGTAATATCAACATTGTATTTAGAAAATTATTTGTAAATTCGAAATCGATTTATATTTTTCTGATAATATAATATATTATATACTTCCTTTTTGTACACAATTGATTAAAAATTTTTTGATCGTAAATTTTACAAAATTTTGTGATTCCGATAGCACTACTAACCCAAGCAAATCTGTAAAAAAAAATATAAATTCAATATTTTAAAACAAACAAAAAAATTATAAAAGAATTTTAAAATTTAATTTAATTTTTTCTTTTTAAAAATTGATTTACTTTATTATTAAATAATTTTTCTTATGAATATAATGAATAAATAGTAGTTAAAATAATTTGAGATATTAAATTTTACTATTATATTAAAAAAAAATATATAAAAAATTATATTTTTTCTTTAGTTCTTATTTACTGACTATAAATTATAATTATATAAGATTTTCTTTAAAATTTATTAAAAAAAAAAAAAACTATTTATATCTAAAATGATATTTAATGAAAAAACAAAAATGGCAAAAAAAAAGAAAAATTTATAAAATAAATTTTTTAATTTAAAATATATATTTTAAAACACACAAAACAATTTTCTGTATCGTTTTTATTTTGAAATTGTGATGTAATACTAATTATTCATTTTAGCATACATTATTGGATTTACTAATTGATATGATTGCTTAGTTTAGCATTTGTATAGAAAGCTGTTTTCCATGAGCATCACTACAATATTTAAATTTATAACATATTAACTGGAACTGATATTATTAATTTGAAACCAGTTGCAGGATATTCACATTAATTGCGAGTCGGCCAATGAAAAATTGTATTCGCTGAAACGGTGTCGGTGTTCACCTAAAACAGTTCGTAAAGGATTTATGACATACTCAATTCATACATAATTTTTGTTTTAGTAGGTTGAGGTGGACTAGTAACGATATAATTTGGATTCTTAAGAATTTTATGTTTTTATAGTGGATAGAGGTAAAAAGTATGAAGGAAATGCCTAAACATAAATGAATGGATAAGTCAATAAAGCTACTATTTTATATTTATGATGAGTGTATAAAAAATATTTATATGCCTGTCTATCTGAACTAACTGAACGAATTACGTACGAGTATAAAAATGTGTTATTCAAACATACTAGAATTTGGTAAAATTTATATTGATTTAAAAATTAAAAATTAGTAATTCAAATATATGCGATAAGAAAAATAGTAAATAATAACTGAAAATATTTAGGTATACTTTGTAATTTATTTTATTAAACTTAGCTGAGTAAATCCACTCTTTAAATATATGTAAATACATAAAAGCTTATCTTAATTACATAAAACATTTAAGAAAATAAATTAAAAAATGTGTAGGTATATGAAATTTACTGAGAGGAGGTTATCTATAAGTAACCAATAGCGTTTTAGGTTGTTATAGTTTTTACAATTAACACTTATGCTGAGGGAGAGGTTGGACTCCTATCAACTTCATCTCCTCTGGTCCCTGAGAATTACAATATAATTACAATATAAATGGATAAATAGGAATTAGAAGGCTTTTAAATATTGCTTTGTTGATAATGATAGTAAATAATTTTATAATTTTTATCAGCAGTATAACAAACCAACAAACCCAACAGAATATTTCCCAAACATATCAAGAAAATTTCAACAAACCCCCTCAAGTAAATGAAAATCATAAGTTTTCAAGTTTTATAAATAAAATAATATAAATCTAAGTAATAAGTTACTTTTGTGTCTATGAAAAGTCTCGTTTCTCGTTTACAAATGCCACGTTTTTATTTTGTTTTTGTCTCAGCTAACTTTTAATTTTTATCAATTTTACATAAAGTTTTCTCTTCAGAACATATTATGTTATTATTTTTATATTAGTTTTATTTGGTTTGGATTATTTCCCTTCCCTTATATAAAAACCAACCCCTCTCAAAAAGTATTGGTTTTCCGTTCTCATCTACCACTTTAATAACTTGGAAGAAAAACTATAGAAAATTCTAATTAAAATCTTGTATAGTTTTTTTGCGACGCAACGACCTGCGACACAAGAAAACAAAAATAAAATATTAGTAACATAAAAATAATACGGAAAAATTGTGCAATTTTTTTGCAAACGTCGGGAAGAAATATTTTTAATTTTCCCAAAAAATATATATTTTTATATATAAATAATTTGATTAATAATATAATTTGTGGTGAATTGAAATATAATTAATTAAAATTAAAAATGTGTGACAAATATATAAATTCAATTGAGAATAATTATGATGGTGTTGTTGTAACGACGCCCTCGGATAATCGAATTTCATTAATTGTCGAAGAATTAAATAGTATTTTTCAAGAACGTTTAACAGATATAGAATGTCGTAAACCAAATGATAATGGTGATTCCAATGAGGTATGAAATATAAATAATAATATTTAATTTTGTATATAATAATAAAAATATTTTGAGAAAAAAAATAAAAGTGAAAGTATAGTTTGGGTTTGTTTAGAGTTATTGTCAGATGTTGGGTAGAGAAAACGTAGAGTTTGCATGTTGTTCGTTTAGAATGGTTGGTCTTTCTTTAAAGCCAAATAAAATCTGCATCTTTACAACGTGTCATATTGTTATTGTCTGATTGTGTGTCACCTTTCTAGTATATTTGGTCGGTCGATCTCGATATTCTTTCTGCCGAGCTTCCGAATCTCTTGAAAGATACGAAAAACCCAATAATATCAACTTTTTCATGGAAATTGCAATTTCCATGATAAATACAAAATCATATTGGCATAATAAAATCAATCATTATCTTATCTCATGCGTCGCGACAAGTTTAAGCACAAAGTTTTATTTAACCAACAGAAAGATTTAAAGTTTATCTTCAGCTTTTGATGTATGACTTTTTTTGGCCTCAGTCACATTAAATGCAATTTCAATTTTATTTTCTAGATCTCTTAAAATTAAAGTCTTGAACTTATTAACAATAATTTTGTACATTTATTTGAATTAATCTCCCTTTCTTCAGACATACATCAGACTTCAAAATAAAGTTAAAATTTAAATAAATATTTCAATTTCATACATTCAAATTATCTATTAAAAATCACAGCAACAGCAAAATAAATATTTACAGACACAAATATTCGACAAATTATAATTAAATTTCATTTTGTGTTTTGTTTTGATAATAAAAATCATAAAAATGTTCTTAAAAATAATAAAATGGAAAACATTATTCTTTTTGACAATAACAAATACAAAATGGAAAGAATTATTAATAATACCTGAGGCGCATACAAGAATTTGTTATCAACGTTAACTTTTCCATTAATAAATCTAATATTGAATTTTGAAATGGCGCCAACAAAAATTAAATTGACATGCAAATATCTTAATTCAAAAATATAATTTGCATCTCTAAACCAAATAAAAATAATAAAAAAGTAGAAGGTTATAGAGACCAAATAGCCTTTTTAGTTAGATAAAATATTTGAAAAATGTATTAAGCTTAGAAAAGATTGCATTTTTAGATAACCAGAATGTAATTCCACTTCAACAATTTGGATTCAAATTCAAGGCAGATAATTTTATAAACCATCAACTGTGCCACATTAAAAATTTAATTAAAAGACACTTTTTTTTTTTAACAAAAACTGTTAGTATGATAAGTTTAGATGTAGAAAAAGCTTTTGATACAGTATGACATGATGGGTTAATACATAAGATTTTCCTCTGTACATAGTTTAAATTATACAAAATAGATAACCGAACTTTCGGTTTGTATAAAAACTACAAAATCAGTCTTCAAAATCTAGACTGTTATATCTAATAACAAATTGCTCCAAATTAAACAAAACAAAATTCTAAAATTAATGGTGAACCCACCATGGCATTTTGCTACGGAAGAATAACACATAATAAGTTTTGTACTTAAAATTGAAGATTAAATTCAGTTATTAACACGTACACGCCGGCGCTGCTTTTTGTATTTCTGTTCATCCGGCGGGGTTGAAAATATTCTTGTATGTTATAAGGCCACCGGTGGTACACGCCGCCAGATGAAAAAATCACATTTGAGCCACCGGTGGTACACGCCGGTTTGAACGTGTTAAACTGAAATAAATCTTATAATTCAGTAATTATATTAATAATTTCAAATATATAATGTATAATTAAAAATATCATAGTTGTAAAAAACAAGTCTCCTAATCTCTAAATAACTTTTTAATCTGTTAATTAAAATAATATTGAACAGAAATTAAATAAATTTCCATATTATTGTATAATAAGAAATATTTAACATAATTTTAATATTTATTTACTTTTAGCTTAAATCACTTACTTACAAAGAATGGAATGAAATGTTAATGGATATGATAAAAAATATGATTGATGCATTTACGGAATTAGAAATTGAAGCAACTCGACGTATATCACTTTTAGAACGAAAATTAAATTCTGATAAAATACCATCAATTAACAATAATTCAATTAATAAAATTAATTCATCATTAACCGAAGTTGATAATATTAATCAATTATCTGATATACAAGAATTTAAAATGAAAATTACACATTTAAAAAATGATATTGATAGTTTATTAGAAGTAATCCGAAGAGCTGTTGATGAAAATAAATGGTCTACAGTTGGTTTACAATTTTATTCAATTATTAAAGAAGATATTTTTAATAAAATTGGTATGGCAGATGATGGTGACATTTGGACAGATAAAGTTGAAAAAGTAATTAATATTTATTATAAAAAAAAATAATTTAATATTAAATAATTAATTTTCTTTTAGATCAAAAGTCTGAATTCAAAACTTTTATGTGCACTACAGTAAATATGTTTTTTTTTTTGAAAATAATAAATATTATTAAATACGACTTTTTTGTTGTAGGGAAGTTAAAAAATTAGATTCCGAAAAACATGTCCTTAAAACCGAGATTTGTAGAAAAGATGTACAAATTTCACAATTAGAAAATAAAATAGTTAAATTAGAAAGTGAAGTAGACCAGCCGTGTACATGCAATCACAATTTGAATAGCACTTCATCAGATAATTCAGTTCAAGATGATAATTTCAAGAAGTTAATAAGTCAACTTAGATCTTGTTTAGTTGAGAAGGAATTACAGTTGGCTAACAAATCAAAAGAAAATGTAAAAAATAATTATTAATAATTAACATTTCTTAATTATGAATTAAATTTATTATAATTTTTAATTTTAGGATAACTTATTGAATGAAATAAAACAACTTAGAACCAATGTTACTGATAAAGAAAAGGTTAGTAATCATAATCATAAATTATTAGTAAAAGAAATTTGTAGAAATACAGGAATTTTACGTAATTCCGGCAATTATGATGAAAGAAATAAGTTATCCGATAAACATGTTTGGTTTTGGTAAAAAAAAAAAAAATATGTAAAAATAAAAATGCTTTTTATTATAATTTATATTTAAATAATTTATTTCGATGAAAAAAAAAATTCCAAATACAATAAATATATAAAAAATACAATTTCATTAAAAACTTTAGTTGTGTAATTAATTTTGTAATAATTAAAATTTAAGATTATCATAAAAAAAAAACAAAAATTATCTTTGCAAGAATTTTTTTAAATTAGTATGGATATTTCAAAAAAAAAAATTAGGTAATTATAAGCATGAAATCACTTGCCATTGAAGTTGCTGATAAGCATGATCAACTTCAGGATATTAAATCACAATTATTATCATTGGAAGAAGAATTACAACAATCACATAAGAAAATCCAATTTAAGGATAATGTTATAAAAGATTTACGAAAGGATTGTAAAAATAATTTAAAGGTATTATTTAATATAGATTCTTTTCTAAAACAAACAAAATTATAGAAGTTGTAATTGTCCGGGCAAGGTGAACTACTAGAATTTTTCCAATTATAATTCAGAAAACTTCATAAGTCTAGAATTCATAAATTGTAACTCAGAAATTATTTACATTGTAATTCGTAATTAAAATTAACTGAAAATCAGAAAATCTCAATTGAATTGTTCAAAACCTTCACGGTAAGGATTTTATTCTTCAGTGTGTAATCGCATTAAGATTATTTGCTGTGTGGCACTGTTCAAAGCTACTGTCTTAACAGAATGAATGTGTTACGTCACGTCCGGAAATAAATCTTTAATTATTTTCATTTTTTGTGCATTGTTAATTATTTTGTTAGTAAATAAATTGTTGCAGTTACAAATTTGGAGCCGGTTTTACTAAATTATAATTTACTGACTTACGTTTTTATGTTTTCTGTCTTTTCTGAATTACTAATCGCTTTATGAAAAACATTTAACTTTTTTCCGAATTACAATTGGAAAAAGTGTAGAACACTAACAAACATAAATAATGTATAGAAAATTGTAAAAACAAAAATTAGTTTACTTCTGATAAATGATACCAATAAGAATAATATAAATTCTCACTAATATTTAAAATCCAAAATTATTTGTTAATATCTTTTTTGAAATTATACTAAAATAGTTTTAAATGTTCATACATATTTCAATATTTTTATTACAACGCAACACAAAGTTTCGCAGAACTTACCCAACTTTTATACCATTTTCAGATTGAATTCAACATTTTTCAAATTAAATTAGTAATTTTAGAAATCGAAATGATAATTTTTGATCATTCTTCAAATAGAAATAATCATTTTTCAAATAAAATTAAATATTTTTCAACAATTTTTAATCAGTTTTCAAAGTATTTATATTTGAACACCGATTAATTCTATTTGGTAAACGATTCACAATTTTTCAAAAATGATTAAAATATTTCGAAAATTGAAAATTAACAACTAATTTAATCTGAAAATGGTATAACTTATCTAGTAATTTCATTGTTCATGGACATGTAGTTTTCCTATATTGCTCCCATTTTCTTGTGTTCTTTTGTTTTGCATTGAAGCCGTATCTTTTCACAAATTAAATTTATAAATACATTTACTAAAATTAAAGTATTACAAAATTGGAATTCTAAAAATTATCCTAGTAGACTAATCAAATAAAAATATTGTCAATAAAAATTTATTTGTATATATATATTTTTCAATTAAACAACAAAAAAAAAATGTAAATATAAATTAAAAAAAAAATATATTATTTATAATTATTTTTATAATTAATTCAAAAAAATAAAATTTAAAAAATTATTACAGTTTATTTCGTATCAGGATAGTTGCACAACAACAGATCGATCACTTGAACCAACATTTCAATCTGCATATCATCAATCAATTGATTCGTATTCAACAATTCATTCACCAGATTTAAACGAACAACGTAGAATTATGAATTTTAAAGGACATAAGGAAACGAATAATATAATATTAAAAAAGGATGAACAAATTGGTGACACGAATTTAAATGTACTAGTAAATTTACACAGTATTTTATTTTTATTCTAACCAAAATTTTTTTAATAATCTATTTTAATTTCTTTATATTTAAATAAGGACATGGAAATTGAATTTGAAAAGAGTAAACAACGGTATAAATAATATTTTATTTCGAAAATTTTATATACCATTTTCAGATTAAATTAGTCCTTTTTCGAAATTATTTTAATCATTTTTCCAAAAATTTTGAATCATTTTTCAAATTGATTTGATCGTTTTTCAAAATATTTAAATCATTTTTCAAAAATTTTGAATCCTTTTTCCAAATAGAATTAATCGGTGTTCAAATAGAAATAATTTGAAAACTGAATTATTGAAAACTGTTTAATTTTATATGAAAAATGATTAATTCTATTTGAAAAATGATAATTTAAATTTATAAAATTACTAATTTAATTTGAAAAATGTTGAATTCAATCTGAAAATGGTATAAATAATATAATATTTTTTTTATAAATTTTAAATTTTTGTTAGTAGCTATAGTGTTGAAGAAGCTTGTTATATGAAAATTTTAGGAATTGAATTAGAAGATTTATTAGAAAGTCAAAAAGATTTCAATTCAGAACAATATAAACAATTTAATTTAATACATAAAAATATTAAGCAAAACTGTAGTAAAATGGTAAGTAAATAAATTTTATTTATATAATTTTTATTTTGTATATAATTTAAAATTTTTTGTTTTATAGATTCATGATTTAGTTATATCAAATGCTAAACTTAATTATGTACGTAAACAATTAATGATGATAGCTGAAGTTGAAGTACCTAGTGCTATTGAATCAGATCCTGGTTATATGTCATTAGAAGAAAAAGAACCAGAAGAGAGTATGATATCAACTGTATGTGATAAAATTAGTAATTTACAAAATGAAAATAAACTTTTACGTAATGAAATATGCAAATTACAATTGGATGTACAAAGTAAATATAACCAAAATTTTTATATTAATTATTATAATTATTTCTTTTGAAATTGAATTGTGTATAATAAAAGAAAAAAATATTCTTGAAGATGCAACATCAAATGTTTCCCAAAAAATTGCAATTATTGAGAAAAATGGAAAATTATTAAAAGATGTTGCAAGTTGTTTATCTAGTATTGTAAGTATATTTTTATAATACAAAATTTTTATATAATTAATTAATCATAATTTTTGGAATATTTAAATAAATTTTATTCGTGTATCAAACTAAATTGGAAATTAATTGAAAATTCTTATATTAAATCACAATATTCGTAACATTTTTGTGGTGAATTATTTTCATTTAGGTTACATTTTATATGTAAATAATCGTAATTTTAAAATTTAATTTATAGTTTTCTTATAAATTAAATTTTAAAATTACGATTATTTACATATATAATATCACAGATAAAAGTTTTGCCACTGTTGTGCAATAGAAACTCCTTTAAGACTCGCAAGAGGGCGAAATAGTAACTTCCTTCGGAAAGGTATTAAAAAATACATATAAGGTTTTTATTTTTCTGTACCGAGAGAAATCTTGAAGCCGCGCGATTAGTATATCATTTGAATGATTGATTGATTCTATAAGATGAAACGCTAGGGTTCATGCATTTAGGATACAATTAGGCCCATTGTTGCTGCGGTG
Organism: Rhamphomyia laevipes; assembly: GCA_963920725.1. Classification (NCBI taxonomy): domain Eukaryota; kingdom Metazoa; phylum Arthropoda; class Insecta; order Diptera; family Empididae; genus Rhamphomyia; species Rhamphomyia laevipes. The sequence goes on along the minus strand of OY987258.1, from coordinate 32,473,129 downwards.
GTTGGCTGAGCCAACAGCTTTTTCGATCGAAACAGAGAACCGAAAATCCCTAATTCATGCAGTTCGTTCATGTATGAGGACCAAAAACATCTGCTTTGCAGGTGTATATGAGACAGGGTTAGTTACAACCAGAAATATTCAAATCAGTCCTGTGGCAAGATATTAAGTTATCACTCAATTGTCAAAGTGTTTGTCATTATCGACAATAGAGATTTTTACGAGAACGCTACAATGTTTTGAATGTGCCTAGAACAAAGTAATATATATTTATAGACTTGACTCAATTAACTCCTAATAATTTCCAGATTCAAAGAATCATTTCGATATTTGTTAGAAGAACTTGAAAATGAAGCCAAATTTTTGGAAAATCATAGATCGAAGTCTAATTGTCCACAAAATTAGTTGCAGTTTTAAATGTTTATGCTACCGGTTCCCCTATCATTGAACAATTGATGATATTTGGATTCTTCTATGGATTGAATTAATTTGAAGTTGTTATTTTTCTAGCCTAAATTTAGGCTAGAACAAAAAATATTTCTTTTAATATAATTTAATTAATTTGATTGAATATCATTTACTTATAAAACAAAATTATTAAAATAACTATTAAATATTGTTAATATAACTATTTTCACTTACATTTTCTTTGATCGGTTCTCTAACACGTATGTAAAATATAAATGATACTATGTCGAATAAATCAACAGTCAAACATTGGTAATAACATTTTGCCATTCACCTCTGTGTTGAACTTCGATTTTTTTAGAAAATTTAACATCTTGCCAGTTACCACTAGGCAGGTATTCTCAGATCGTTATCGTGACAAAATACGAAACTATTTCTAAGTATATTTTCTAGATCCGTACTCATATTTTTGTCGACATTTTCACTCTGTCTCTGTCTAGTTAATTTTACCGCACTAAATTCATTTTCATTTAAATATACAAACTAATTGAACATTTCTAAATATAAATTTTACGTAGACATTAAATTTTATGGTAAATATTGTCTGACACACTCCTAAATCAATGGAGAATTAGTTAAAAAAAAAATTGAAACATTTTTTTTAAATTTGATTATAAACATCAAAAATAGATACCAAAAAAAATATGTTTCCAAAAAAATGCATTTTTATTTTTAGATCTTTAGGAATTTTACAAATAAAAATTCTTTAGTATCTCAGAAAGAAATCTATAGTTCTATAGTGGGTCATTCATTTTTTGAATTGAAGACATTTAACACCACACGTGTATTATAAATTCATCTTTATTAATTTGCCTAAAATGTAATATTTTTTTATTATTTCAGTGTGGTAAAAGTATATCGCTTGAAAATTTATTATTAGACGATTTGTCTGTGATTTCATCTGATTGTGCACGTAATCGTAGTGGTCAAACATCAGATGGTAATTGTGGTAATCCAATTAAAAATAATAATCCTTTATGTGCAGCTATTATGGATTTAGAAAAAGAAATAATACAACGTAATAATACAATTGATGAAATGAAAAAAATTACAGCTGATATGGAAAAAGAATTAAATTGTAGTAATACGAAAATTTCGATATTAGAAAGTGAAACATCTTATAAAGAGAAGACGGTAAGTTGATAAACATTTTTCTATTTTTTTGTTTTTATAATTATAATTATTTATAATAAATTTCCAAAAATATAATTTTTCATAATGATTGTTGAAAGTTTTTCAATTTTCAGATTGATGAATTACAGGATAAAAATAATTATCAAAAACAATCAATACAAAAGTTAGAAAGTGAAAAACGTAATTGTATTGAGAAATTGCGACAGTATACGGAAAGTGTAAGTTTTTTTGAAGTTTATTTTAAATATTTGTTTAAAGTTTATTTAGTAGTAGCAAATTCAAGTTAAGTTTGATATTGCTTGTAAAAAATAATTTAAAAAATATTTAAGCTTTTGGTTAAAAATATGTATACAAAAACTGTTTTAGGAATTACAAACTAAATATACGGAGCTATTAGCAGTTAATGATAAGTTGGAAACAGAGGTGAGTTTAAAAAATACAACAACAATATAATTATAATAGTTTTAAGGTAGATAGACAAGCAAGAAGGATATAAAAAGTCTAAATTGATGATTAAATTAAAATCAAAAAGTATATATAGAAAGAGATCAAAACGTATATGAAAGTTTTTATATTGAGGCAAATTTGGATAATAAATCCGACAATCATGAAAGTTTTTTTTCTCAAGAGATTAAATCCCACAAATAAAACTTTTATATGAATAGTAAAATACATTAGCCACCTGAAAACGTATGTGCTGTATACGAATTTTAATTCATTTATAATGTTTAAAACAGTTTCGCAGTTACGTATCCCAAATAATTTTAAAGTTATTACTTTTTAAGCCGCTGTGCAACTTACCAAAAGGGACTTGATCCTTTTTATTATATTATCGATATTAGCTCCCGTACCTACATACGTCTACATAAGCCATACTTCCCAAATATGTGAAATTCTTTACTGTTTATTCTCGTTGCCCACCAATGCTAAATGCAGTGTTGATGTTATCTATAAGATTAAAGAGCCTTGTTTTAGAGCTGTGTTTTTTTATATCTGATGGACATTGCTTTTGAATCCTTTTTATATCCTTAAAAATATTCTTAAATTCTTTACAAAAAAACATCTTATTATCCAAATACAAAACCTATAAAATTATTAATCTCTAGAGCAAAAATCAACTTACAACAATACACAATTTAATGGAAGCCTTAGAAACATATAAACGTAAAGGTGGAAGTGATGCTACTTATGGACCTGTGAGTGCTACATCATCAGCAAATAATAAAAATAACACTATAACTACCAACAACAATGGAAACAATGCTAGTGGATCCGTGTGGAGTTGGTGGCGTAGTAACGTGCATGATGTTTAAAAAAAAATTAATTTTTATTTTATTTTATTTTTTTATTTAATATTTTAATATTTATTATTTTTGATATTTATTTATCGGGGAAGGGGAACGGGGAGGGTTGAATAATATTTGTTTTATTTTATTGTTAGAGGCATGTTAAAATATTTTAATATATGAGTTACCTGACAACACCATCTATTGTGCGATACATAAAATTAATTCTAAAATTTGTAATAAAAAAAGAATATAAGTAAAAAATTAATTATTAATTTTTGTTTAAAAAATATTTATTAAAAAATTTTGTTATTTAAAAAATTAAAAATAGTTTTATTTATTTTGCTTTTCAATTTTTTGCTGTAATGCTTTTAATTACATTTTTTATGAAATTTTAGTTTAATTTTTATTATATTTTTGTTCTAAAAACCCAAAAAAAAAAAAAGTTAAATTCTCAGTTTGCATTTGATGTACTCTTAGAGCAGTTGGCCAATCATTTTGACGAGGTAAATATTGAATTTGATTAATCAATTTTTAAAATGCTTTCAACAAAAATAAATTTAATCATTTTTTTTTTATAATATTTTTAATAATTTTTATTTTTATGTTTTTTGCAGAATTATCAAATGGAAAAAATGATTTGGAATATACGAGATGAAAATTTAGCAATGAAAGAAAATATAATTGATTCAGAAACAGAATATCGTCATTTAGAAAATCATTATTTCAATATTTTAGCCAAGGTGAGTTAAATTAAAATGTAATATTTAAAATAATTTTCAAAATTTTTGAATGTATTTTTAATCGTTTTTAAATTTGACGTGTTTTTTTTTTTAGTTTTCATACTTTTTATGATTAGATATATTTTTGTTGTTATATATCGTGTCAAAATAATGTTAGTATTAAATAGAAACACAGAATATTATTAGATAATATTACGTGATACTGTTATTTTAGTAGTTTTCAAGAGGGGGACCATAATTCAGATGATTTTTTTTTAATTTCCGAAATCCGATAAGAAATAAGTATGAAATTATGGTATTAAAAATCCTGGATTTTCTTTGTTTTTAGTTGTATTTTCTTTACCATAATCTAAGATTACAAAATCTTCATTACAGAAAAATCTTAACAATACAGAAATTTTTCCAGCATTTCTAGAAAAAGCGGATAATTTTCCATTATTTTTTAATTCGGGGAAAAATGAATAGAAAACAGGATTTACACAATTACACTGTAATAAGGAAAAGAGTCGAATTGTTACTATTTAGGTAATTAAATTCCCCCATCTTTCATATTTTAAAAGTTTCCGAAACTATTGTTTCTGTTTGCATGTTTGTGATGTAGTGTCTGAAGGGAGCAATATGAAATTCATCCAAACTTTGAAAATAAGATAGTCGAAATATAAATAAATTCCTTGAAGATTATGATTGACATTTTATAGCTTATATAAGTAATGGTCAAATGTTCATCATAAACTTCAAAATTACATCGTGTGAATTGCGAAATACGTTCAAGAAAAACGTATATATTTTTTTTTAGTAAATATGTATTAAAAATACTCGTATCTATTTTTATAAACTTTTTAATAGCCGGAACAACGTTTTAATTAAAATAAAATGATCATTCCATTTAACATTGAGGATAATTAGTTGAGTATCGAAATTGTTAGATGTTTTTGTATAAATCTATCTAATAATTAAATTATTTAAGAAGATAATTCAAAAATATTTCATCAAATTAATTTAATTTTAGCGTAAAATCTATTTTGATAAAAAAAGAATTTTACGAAACCTTTTAATTTGGCATACGTAATAAATATATTAGTAGTAATAAAATGAAAGTTTTTTTTTATATTTTAAGATATTTTGTGTGATAAAATTCAATAAATATTTCTTGTTTTAGTGACAATTCGGTAATACATAATTATGTTTTTATATATTTATTTATTTACGCAATAAAAAAAACAACTTCAGGGTTTACAAATTTAGGGTTAACATTGAACATTTCTTCTTACTATGTATTTTTATAATTTAACAAAAACCAATATTAAATTAGATTAGGAATTAGGATAGTAATATTAGGGCACATCAGTCATGAATCGAAGCAGAATGAGACCTAAAAATTGTATTATAAATGTAAATATTCTACCAAATTATAGTTTTTGGAGGCACAGGCCTGTCTATGCATATAATTAGCCTGAAAATTGTGTCTTAGCTCGTCTTTTATCAAGTATTAATTACCTCAGCCTTTTCATAATATTTCACATAATATCTCGACCTTTTCTTCCCGAACCGATCAGAATCCACGACCACGTTAATGGGCACTGGCTTTTGTAAAGAGAAGTTACAGGATCAAGCTCAGTTTTGCTGTTAAATATGAAAACATAATCAGATAATTTTACTTCTTTAATCATATAGATTTCTTATTTAACAGCTTAGTGTAAGTTTTTTTTTTTTTGCAGAAGCTAAATGAACTATCTAAGCTTCAGTGTGAGTCAAACTGATAATGACAAATTGTTGGTAGAAAATATTTAAATTAGAGCTAAATTATTAATTAACGTCTCAGAAAATTACTTATTACATCAGGAAACGAATTATACTAAGCCACGATTTCAATTTAGTTAATAATGATGAATTATCATCTTGTATCTGTATATGAATGTCCTTATCCTACTACGAACCTTTCATAAGGCTAATAATTATAAAATATTTATAGACAATTATTTAACTTTCAATCATTTCATTTTCTTTTTTAAATAATTTTGACTTTTACATTTCCCATTATTACTCCACTTCCAAAAAATTTCTTATATATAAAACAAAAATTAAATCCAATTTTCAATAAAAATTTGTGGGTGAAGCTAAGGTGGAATTTGGTAGCCTGTAATTTTATCACAATTTTTTTTTTATTCTATTTATTATTTGTTTGTACTCCTTTTGTCCTCCATATTAAAATATATATTTCCTAAAAATTTAAAAGTCTCCACTTTTAGTGTGTCATGTTTATACAATGCCACATTGAACCTAAAAGGAAATATAATTTATATATCCCTTTACACACCTTCCCTTATAATCATCTATATACTTAATATATAATTTATATATTGTTTTTTTTTTTACAATTGTGTCTAGAAATCACGTTTATATCGACAGGTAAATAAAGTTTTTCATTTGCTTGAAAATAAAATTTATTATTAGAAAAAGTAAAAACAAAAAAACGATTTTCTTCAATAGAGTAAAAAAGAATTTTGTCAGGAATTGGTGGAATTGGGTTGCGAAATATATAAATAATAAAAATAATATTTATTTTCTCCAAAATAAAAAATCTATTTTACCTCAATTTATACCAACTTATAATTTAATATTAGTTAGACAGTTGGAAACTTTGTGAAAAAGCGGTTCGTTTTGGTTTTTAAATGTAAAAAAAAAAGAAAAAATTTCCGGATACGAATTTGTTTCCAAATAAATACTGAAAAACAAGAAAAATTATTATTTTTTTTTTTTGAAAATATTATAAATTATAATAAAAAATTATAATTTTGTTGGAGTGTAACAAGTGTTCAAATTATACCTAAAAATATATTAAAAAAAAATACATTAAAAAGAAAACTTTTTTAATGTTTTTTAAAGTTTTCTATATTATTTCGGAAAAGTTTAATCGAATTTTCACTTTAATATCCTTTTTAAAGTAGATTTTTTTTTGTATTACTTCAGTTATTGTGTAAATATTGTGGTTTCTTGGGGTGAAAATTATTTTGTTACTTAAAATTTTAATAGTGAAAAAGAAAACTATAATTAAATATTAAAATTATATAAACATAATTACATAATTAAATATTTATTTTGATAAAAATAATAAAACAGAAATTTAAAATTTAATTTATTTCAATAAAATTTAGTATTTAAATTTCGGTAATATTTAGATAATGTAAAAAAAATGGTTAAAAAGGCATAAAATCTTAAAAAATGTGTTAATTATTAATAAAATTTTCGGAAAATTAGTTAAATATAATCATAATATTTAAAATTTCCTTTTTTATATATATAATATAGAAATTCCTTAAATAAATTTTATTCTGTTTAAGGAAAATTTACAAGAAAATTTGAGCTCCCTGGGTTGAATTTCAGTTTTTTTTTTGCTGTATATATTTTTGAAATATATAATTTTAGTTTATATGAAAAATCGTTTTTTTGTTAGTTATTAAACATGGAAAACTTCTTTTTTTTACAGTAGAATCTCTACCTAATTTACTAATTGTGGTTTTTTAAATTATCCAAATCAAAAGTTACAGATTTTCGTTATGATTCATATTTCTTATCAATTTTAATTGAATGATAAAATATACTAAAATAAGTTTTAATGAATAAAACTGAAATTTTTTCGAATAATATTAGACTCGGTCATGTTTCAGACATTGCACCTTTAAAAGCATTAAATACAAAACCCAAAATATAGTTAAAAAAATCCAATTCACATAATGATCCAATTAATAAATTCCAATTCACATAATGAGCTATTTTAGTAAATTGTCAGTGATTTTCGCCAGTGATACAAATCGTTTAATTGGATGACATAAAATATTGTTTGATACCAAAATTAAATCTTGCATAATCATTTATTTAAATTTAAAAATATATAAAATTATTTTGTTTTGTAAATTGGATAGTTCACTGTAACCTTTAACTTGAAGTTCTCTGATTTTTTCAAATAATGAAATATTTTGTTTTGTTTTCATTTCGATAATTATAGAAATTGACACCTTGAATGGTTGATTTATTTGTTTGGTAGAAGAAGGTTGACCTCGATATCTAATAATATTCAGTGTCGATAAAAATAATGTAATAAAAACAACATAATTTATTTACTATCCACCCTTCAAAATCAAGGATAATACAAAAAAAAAAAAGAAATGTATAAAAGTAATATTTTACAACACACTATAATGTCATAATAGATAAATTTCCTTAAAAATAAATACGAATAATAATTTTTATAATAAATATTCTGTGAATATTGGGGAAAAAGATTTTGGCGCTCTCAAAAGTATAACACTATCGAACTTATTAAGTCACGCACTTTTTTCTGTTTTAGTTCAATGTCGTCCTTTATTTTTGTATACATATTTTTTTTTATCATCACGTTGCACATATTATTAAAATATTTATTAATCTTTGCTAGAGTTAACACGAATATTTATTTTATTTTTATAGTATTTCGATTTCTTTCTTGATATTTTAGTAGGGTCTTTGCCACTATTTTTGTTACGAAATTACATATTAACTTTTAGATTACAATTTATTTATAATATTCTAATTATATTGTAGTAATACTCGTATTTTATTATTCTAAAGATTATAATAATTTTTCATAATCAAGGATTTTGATTGAACTTAAAAATTGATCCCTGAACAATTTATTATAAATATTGCTAATCACGAAGCAATTTATCGTAATGAACAGTTTATAAGCAAATTTTATATTTAACAATGAAATCGATCTTAAACGATTATCAATTGTGAGTAGTGGCCTGGTCAGTAAAGAAATTTGTTTTGGAAGGGATCGACAAGAACAAGTGCTAGTCGAACAATATCAATAAAAACAGGGAATCAGATAATTCGTAGTTAGGTTCAAAAGTGATTTATGTGAAAAAAAAATTGTCACTGTTTTGTAATTAACCATACCTTTTTAATAAACTGTGATTTGTTAAAAAATTCACATTTTTAAGACAACAATAATGTATTTTATAAATTATATGAAGTTTGGATGAACTATTGCGCCAAATTTTATTAAATCTGTCGAGCGGTTCTAGAAGATTTCAATAAAATAACTAGAATAAAATTTCTTCCAAATCCATTTTTTTAACCATCAAATCGAATACAACTACTCGTAAAATTATATAAATCAATTATTTCATATTAATATTCTTTGTAATTTATTCCTGTAATTGAAGGAGTAAGGTTTTGAGCATAGGCAATTATTGTAGAAGTAGTAGGATTTTTAATTGACTATGTGTCTGGGTCTGGTAAGGTTTAACCAAAGAGCGATAATACATGAAAATCATTAATGACGGTTAATATTTTACAACAAACTGCTTCATAATTGAATATTTCATTATATTTTAAATTGGCTTAGAACTTAGACCTAAATTAAAGTTCTACGATATCTGGCAAAACACAATATTTAAACTAAAAATTTGTAGATTAATTATAAAGAGGACTAATAATATTATGATAGTTATAACAATCGAATTAGCATGAGATATAGTAATAATTTTCTTTAAAATTTACATTTCAATTAATGATATTAGTTTTTATAAAAGTTATACTTGATGATTTGCAATGGTAAGTTTAATTTATTGTGTAAAAGTTGGCTGAATATTGGCTCTTTAATTTGAAAATATTGGATAAATAACTATAACACCAATTAGTTTTTGATATAACTTGTATTACATATTAAATTAGTTTTAATTTATCATTTAAATTTAGTAGAGAAATAAATTAATATATAAAATTTGATTGATAATAAACAAAATTTAATATACCAAAAAAATTCAAATATAAAATATTTATGGACATATATTTAAAATATAAATTAATGTAATACAGTGTTCTATTAACATTTAACAATTGTGGAATAATCAAAATTACTATAAAAAAAAAATACAAAATTTTAAAAAAGTAGGTCAACTATTTAATTCTTAAAAAGTTAAATTTGGAATATTATTAACAAATTTCTGGCTTAGGAAAGAAATTACCAACAAAATATAACACTACCATCAATACAAGAATATCAATCAACATTTATACAATCTACATTATCATCACAAACATTATCACGACGTGTACTATCACCTTTAGTATTACAAAAATTCCACCAATATCGTTGTACATCATTCGCACCAGTATCGCCGCCGTTTATCGCTACAGATCAACAACAAGAATATCGTGACATTTTGTATGATCTAACAAACGAAATAACGAATTTAATAAATCAAATAAAAATGGCACAAGTTGTAATTGATACTGATAATTTGGCATTACCATTGGAAAAGGGTTTACGACAACTTGAAATACAAAATGATTTACTACAAAAAACAATTGAAAATTTAGAAATAAAAAATATACAATATGAATTTACATTGAAAAATAATGAAATTCAAGTTAAATAATTTTTTTAATATAATTTATATAATTTTAAATTCGTATATAAATTATTTATACTAAAATTTGGTATTTCTTTATTTTCTTTATATTAGGAGAAACAATTACAGTGCCAAATCGCTTCATTAGAAGGTATCAATCAACAACAAGACACTAAATTCAAAGAAATATATCAAAAATATCAAACATTATTGGATACTTTGCAACGATTTAAAACACGTTGTAAATGTGGTGAAGCTAGATTTATTGAATTTGATGAAAATGATACAACTGTATTGGATGGTAGAAAAGGAAAAGAATTACCACATATTTTTGATTTATTGGAAAGGAAAACTGAGGAACTTAAACGTATTAATGAACAGGCATCAAATGAACGGACACGTTTAACAAAAAAGATATTTGATTTGGAAGAAGATGTAAGATTTTATTTAAAATTTAAAATAAATATTTAATTTATTAACATTTTTAATTTTATTGATCAATTTTCAAATGCTATTGAATTTTCAATATGGTTTATAAGTTAATCACGCAAATCGCAAGATACTTATTGATCTTAACGACGTACTTCATCAAGATCAACAATTTTATCTTTTAATTCTAGACAAATTAGTCGATTTCCTTGAACGAGATATTAAATAAAAAAATGTTGGTCAATAATATTAATAATGAATGTATAGATGGCGTAGTGTAGCGAGCTATGTTTTGATACCTATGAAAGTATGGGCATGGGTTTAATTTCAGTCCGTAATAATCGATCGCTCTAAATTGACTCAGCTTTTTAAATGTGTACCATTAATATTCCAATATGTAATTATGATTTAAAGACTCGGTAAATGGTTGAGACCATTTCCTGACAACTGACAACAATTATCTCTATTAAATGATCTTACCTTGTTCCAATTCTTTTCATTATAAAGAAACCTGGTTCGAATGGTTCAAAATTCATATAACATAAATTTGGGGAAATATGTCAGAAAACACTTCTATCACTAGAACGAGAAACGACCAGACCTCTAGGTTCATATCTGAGCTGTTAAGTGAAACAAAATAAAAGTAAAATTGTCCATTAAATTCTTTCAATTTTCATTTCATTTGTAGCTAATTCAATTGTTTCCTTTAAAACGATGTAATTAAATTTAATTTGTTTTTATTTTATATTTTTCAGAGAAATAAACTACAAATAAAAATTGCTGTTCTTGACACCAGTTTGGCTAAAAAGGAAAACGAATTACGTCAATGTCAAGATAGTAATATTTTTTTTTTTAAATTATTTTAAATAAACTTTTGCCAATCTAAAATTGTTCCATAGATGATGTCAATGCAAAAGGTGCTATTGAAAAAATAACACGTGAATTAAATGAAGAACGTATTCAATTTAAAAATCGTGAACTACAATTGGAATCTGATTTAAAAACAGTACGTAAATGTATGGATGTTGAAAAAGGTGCAATTATAAAATCAAATGATACTTTGGTACATTTAGAAAAACAAATCTCTATGCATAGAGAAAAAAGTGATGCTGTTAACAAGGAGGTATGAGGTATAATAAATAAATATCTGTTATGAATATTGATCTAATAAAGAATAAAATTGACATATTGACAGAATGCCATTTGTAAAGCAGAACTATTTACATTGAAAGGTCAATTGGCAACTTTTGAAGGTACAGAGCGTAGTTTAAAAGAACAATTAACAAAAACCCAGGAAGAATTATACAATGTTAGATTTAATTTCCAAAAAACAAATGTAAAAAAAAAATATATTATTTATATATATAATTTTAATTAAATAATGTATAAAATGTAAATATAATTTTAAATATTTTACAGTCTGTTAATGAAGAAATCGAAAGTATGAAAAAAACATGTGATTCATTAAAAGAATCAAATTATAAATTAATTCGACGATATAACGATTTAATAGAAGATTATAATCGTTTACTTGAAGAATATCGAAAAATAATGGATATTAAAGAAGATATGAACAAAGAATTAGAAATGCATCGAAAATGGCAACAAGAAGCAACAACTCAAGAAAATTTAGTTGAACAGAAAATTAATAAAATGGAAGAACATATTAGGTAAGATTTTAATAATAAATATTTATGACTTTCCAAGAAATAAATATAGATGATGAACACCTCATATAAAAGTAATATAATCTTTATTGATAATTTTTAATGTAATGGTTCAAACAAGCTCGACTGACAACGGACGGACAAGAAACACTTAAGAAGGGCAATCTCGGCCAATCTCTTTAGTTTGAAAACAATATTTTTTTGTATAACTTTTATACATACTTTAAATTAATTTTTCACCATTACTTCACTCAAAATGTTTTTTGAAATGTCAAATAAATTTATTTGAATTCAAAATTTTGAAAAGTAGCTATTTTCTATCAGTCATGTTCGTTGAAAGTTGAAATCGATTGAACTTTTAGAAATTGCGTCCGTCGTGACTTTGCTCACTTTCATATATTCCTATACATTTAAATTTTTTTTCGATATATGAATCAGTCTCCGGTGAGTCCGTCGCGTCGAACTTGTTTGATGGGCAAACAGTAGCTTATAAAATCAGTTAATTTAAAAAAGAGCTTGTACAAAATGTACTTTTTTAGGTTGAAGAGTTTATAATATAATAGATTATATTTTGTATGGTTGGTTATCATCTATGTTTATCTGTTATCGTTTTGTTTTTTGGAAGTCCTTTTTTGATGAATGAAACTAACGCCACCTAGATCACAAAAGTGTGCAATACAATATTATAAATATTATCATTACTTGTGTCAATATCACGTAAACTACTACACTTCCAAAAAAATCATTTTCAGTGGCATCTCTGTATCGTGTCTAATATGTTGTTATAAAACATCTGAGATCGTGGTGTGGTATAGATAGGTAGTAGTGACGTACCATGAAAGAAATTTGATTGGTATAAAAATCATAATTTTAGTTTTAATTATCAATATCAAATTAAAGAGTATTTTCATATGATTCAGATGGCGCTAGTTTCGTTAATACAAAATCATTATTATTATCTTTATGTTCACTGTGGTAAAATTCCCAATCAAATTACATTACAACATATATTGAATCTATACGATTAGTAATTTTTTCAATAATTTTTGTGATTTTATTGGGTCTATATATTCGTCATGTTTATTAGTTACATTATAAAATATTCATTATTTTAATTAGCCTGTTTTTTGTTTGATATGTTAAATTAAATTTTTGTGTTTTTAAAATTAAAACTATTAAAATAAAAATATTTAGCTGTCTTATGGAAGATCGTGAAGGTTTAATAAATAAATTGAATGAATTACATCGTGATTCAATATTACTAAGTAGTGAATTGGAGCGCTATAAAGAATGTTTCGCTGATACTTTTAGGTAAAATAAATTCAAAAAAAAAAAAAATTAAAGAAATAATGGAAAAATTAAATTATTATTAATTATTAAATTATTTTATAACATTTCTAATTGTAACCTACCAGTGAAGCTCAGTACAGGACAGATCCATCAAGTGGAGATTATGTATATAATTAATTTTAAAATTTTATTATAAATTTTATTAATTTTTACAAAATGAATTTACAAAATTGTTTGTTTTTTTTTCTTCTCTATGTTTTTAATTTCGGTTACAGTCAGACTCAATTACAAGCAAAATTCTTCGAACGGCGACAAAATTATCCCATGCAAGAGCAATTTGGTCGGAGCGACCGTATTCAAAATAAAATAACAACATTACAAAAATATTAATTTTAAATCTATTTACAAATTATTTTAATTAATTAATTCACAATGATTATTTTTATTTTTTATAATATATAATTTTTAATTTAATATTTCATATTTTATAAACATATTAACAAAAATATTTTTTATCATGATTTATTTTTTTTAATAATTTTTTTTTCGTTTTTTTTTATTTTGTTATTAAACGAAATTATTAAAATAAAATAAATTTGTTTATATAATTACACAATTTATAATTAATAATCTTGTCGTTTGTAATTGCATTTATTTTTTATACAATTTATTGTAATTTGTAAAAAAAAAAAATAATAAAAAGAAGGAATAAACACAAAAAAAAAAAAAAAATCTTATAATATTTTATTTAATTAAAAATTATGAAAATACTTTTAATTAAGAGTGGGTTCCAATATCCATTTTTTATGTAAACTTCCTTGCACATCAATGTGGAATGTATACACAAAATTGTGAATGAAAAAATTTTATAACAAACGAAATTTTAAATAGTGCAACATCGAGGGAAGACCTGAAAACAATGATTACTAACATCCTTGAGTATGTAATGCAAACTCAAGGCTCACACACACTCAAAATGGATTGAAACTTTAGGAAGAAAAACAGGTTTTTAGCTGAAGTAGTTTGGCTATATATTATTTTTGGGACAAGTGTAACCAAATTCTAGTTACATATTGAATATAACGTTGCGGATACCAACGAATTTCATTCATAATTTTTCTAAAAATAAAAAGTGTTCGTTGTTGTATCTCGGGGTGGAAGCACACAAGTCGATAATGAAAGCGTGTCGTCCTAATGTGTGGCAGCATATAAGTAGATACGTTTATTACGTTTTTGAAAACAACTTTACCAACATAAAACTATATAAATTGACGATTTGTGTCGTTTTGATATGACATATTATTGATTATGACATTAGAAAATTTTATTAAAAAGCACCTAAAATATCAATTGCTCTGAATTAACTTCATCCACATGAAGGTTGCATGTTGCAATGAAAAATGAATAAAATTTTCGAAATAGTTCAAGTAGATTGATTGCCTGCAGCAAAAAGCATTAAAAATGAAAGCTAACTATAAGTTTAAATTTTCGGAATTGTCCTATTTCTGGTGAGAAATAAATTATGTCTATTATAAAATAGATGGCGCCTTTAGTTTTTTTTTAAATAAAAAGGAAATGACGTCATTCCAACTAAAGTATCTTATCTAGGAAACATAAAACGAAATTCAATCTATAGAATTTTACAGTTTACATTTCAAGGTAAAATATTTGGAAGAAGAAGTGGAAAAGGCGAAGAATCTCATGGAGTGGCTCGAGTTGCCTATGTCAGAAATATTTAAATTTGCCAAGCAAAGGAAAAAAATATTTTCTGATGAAATGTTGTCGAGCCTCCAGAACGGAAAGGAATGCTAAGAAGATTTGTTGTTATTATTGAAATTAAATTTTTGGATTTTGTACATTATTTGAATTTTATAATTTTGTGGTGCAATTGTAGTTATATTTATTAATTAAATTTAGTTACTATTTTAAATTTTAATATTATTTTTTCTTTTGTGAAATAAATGATAATTTTAAAAATTCTATAGATTTTAAATAAAATTAAAAATTAAATATTTTATAAATATTTCCAAATTTCTCCTAAAATATTTGATTATATAATCATTTTATCCCACGATATAAATATTTTAGTAAACATTTTTTCAATAATATTTTACCTTAATCGATGTCTGATAAAAATTTATGATTATATTTTTGTAAATCTCACATTGTATAAACAAGCGATACCTTTATAATGAATGTAGGATGCTGATAATTTAAAACAAAAAAAAAAAAAATATTTTACTACTAAACTTGGAAAAAATGTTTCAAATTAAACTATCGATAATTATTGGAACTTCTGTAGGCTTATCAGTATGATAAATTTGAGATTGCTATGGAATTAAAATATAATAACAATAAAATTATTTAAATAATTTGTTAATCAATAACTATTATATTTAATTAATACGATTAAATATTAAATAGTTTAGTTAATTAATACGATTTGAAGAGGAGGAATCATTGGTTAAGATCATTTTTTGTTTACAAAATAGGTAAACGTATTTTCGATTTAATTTAAAACTGAATAATGTGCTAGCACACATCAGCGTTGGGTAATTTAAATATCAATAATTATATATAAGTTTTAAAGGGTAAATATAAATACACATACCCCACAACGCAGCTTGAAACCTGAATTTTACTTTTACGACCCAGAGACTCACTGATTTTTCTTCGGATTCGTTCCCTGCTCATTATGGGTTTTCATTTGATACCATAAACGAATTCCTACCCTCCACTTAAAGAGCTTCCATACAAAATTGAGATCCCTCTGTATCGCACAGGGGCTGGCCGGAGAGAAACGGGTGAAATGAAAAATTCACTAACCATCTGGTCAATATTCCATATTTAAAATATTTTTTATACCAATTTTTCAAAAGAACTAAAAGGTGTAGCGGAAAAATTAAAACCACTGGAATATTGATTTCAAATATGAACTTTTACTTGGCTAAACTTCATGCCTTTCATTTTCTATTTCAAAAAATATAATCTATAGTTAAAAGTACGTCGATAAAATATTTACATCAAAGAAGCAACATTATTGGTTAAATGCTATATTCCACGTATGTGAAACGTAAGAAACTATAATAAAATTAAATATATCATTCATGAATTTTGTATGGCCTAACATTTATTGTTAGTCTTTTCGTTCTGTGCGGCCTTAATAAACATCAAAGTTTAGATTCCAATAAAAGGTTTTTTAAAAAATTTATTCTCTATTATCTACACTGCACCAATATCGAAAGATTCAAATTAACACATATAGTCTAGTAAAATAATGAATGACGGATAATTTATGTATTTAGAATTTAGATAGATAGTAAATTTTTAAGTATACTTGTAGTAGCTGAGCTTGGTATATACGCAAAGAGTAGAGTTATGTAACGTTAAACAACATTTAGATTTCTTTGTTAATTTAATATTTTTTTACCTCACAGAATACTCTCAACATACGCAACGGCAGCGACCTATAACGCGCTGTCAAAAATAAATTCAACCCATATAAAATGTATGGGAGTAGATAAACTGAACGAAAATCTTCACAACGTAGAAAGATCGATATACATATTGAAAAATTGAACGCAAACATTCACAATGCAGACATTTTAAATTTGCTTAAATTATATCATGTATTCGTTTGAAATTCATTCTAATTACTTGTTATTAATAATAAAACAGGTGATTAAAATTAACCGTTTTATGTAATTAACGCATTAACAAAACTTTGAGAGTGCCTACAACGCCGTATGTAGTAAATGTTGAATTAATTTATTGTAGTATGTTACATTTTTAACGCGCTGTTGTTGCGTATGTTGAGAATAACTCCAGCATTAGTCTATATTTTCAGTGCAAATTCCATAAATATAAATTGCGTTATTCGACTTTTTTAGAACGCTAAAATCGAATTTACTATAAGTTTTCGGTTAATAAATATAGTTTATATTGAATTGTAAATTTTTATTGAATGGATACGAATAATCGTTAATTCCCAAAATCATGTAATTTTCAAAGTTCTATTTTGTTTTATTTTGCCGACTTAAAGATTGGACTGTTTAGAAGGAAATCTTAAAGAACTCTTTTACTACAGATATAGTTGATAGATGATAGATCTTCCAATCAATTGTGTGAATATTGATAAAACCGGTTTTCAAGCCAGAGTATTTTTCAATGCCGATAAAATGAATTAATTTATTGTAATGATTTTTGGTATTGACATCAGTTTTAAAAAAATCTTGTAGCTATAAAAAGAAAATTGATCTTTACTAAAATTAATAATAAATTTTTTAATGTAATGACATATTTTATGTTCAAAATTTTTGAAAGTTTCATCATTAAACACGCAAATTAATGTATTATAAAATGACTGACAAGAAAGTCTCTTTCATGCTGTCATTAGTATTGAAATAATTTTAGGGCAAATGTAAAGTTTATAATATTTCTAAATAAATTTCTTGTAAATTTTCCAGTAATATTAAATTTATTGAAATGACTTGATTATAATATAGATAAAGATAGTTTATATTTTTTTTTTTATTTGTACGCCAATCATTCAACGTTAATAAAATGACATTTTAAAATTGGAAAAGATGTTATGATATCTTGATGAAAACTTGGTGGACATGCATTAATATAAGAAACTCTTTTTAAAATAATTTATTTAATGTTATATATTTCTAGTATGTTGGAAAGATGTTATTTAATGGTAAATATATGGGGTACATATTCAAGTTTGTAATTGCATATTCAAGTTTGTAATTGCTAAATTTAATTTTATTAAGCAGATCTGCCTACCCGCGATGTATTTGATTTTTACTGGAAATGAATAATGAGATGATTATCAGTACCAATGGAAAATATGGGCGAAGTGGCCGCAATTCGTTAGAGCGTTGCGATCTAAAAGTTGGTTTTTTTATTTCGAGTTTTAATATTTCTTATTTACCAAATCAACAAATGTAGCTAAGAGTTTTAGTTCAATTTAGCTAAAAGTTAGCAACAGATAAAGGAAGAAATAAAAGTTCCTTACGATGTGTATTTATGTATTATAATAACAAGAAATCCAAAGTAGTGTTTTGACCGGTAATCTTGTTATGGCCCTGATGATTATACTTAACCAACCGTCGTCTTATTAGTGTTATGAAGAGATTATAATCAGGTGTGAATAGTGGATCTAATTAGAGGCTAGATTGCGTAGATCCATTACATATTCTCATCTTTCAATCGATTGGGTGTTCATCGTTTGTTTAAATTTAGCTATATTTATACATTAGTTAAATGGTAAACTAACAAATTTCCAGTTTAAAACATAATCTATAAAAAAGAATTATGTATCATTTAAAATTACATGTTTTAATTAATATATAATAATTTTAAATTATAATTCATGATAATTTAAAAAAAATACATAATTTTAAAGTGTAAAATCATAAACATAGCGATTTGCTAATATCGCTTGTAATTGTAATCAGCTATTTTAGGCATTTTTAATTTAACTTTTAACAAGATGTTTTTATGTCTATGTGCAAAAAATTTCCAAAGTATATAATCAAATATGACATTTGGAAATTATAAAATTTATGATTTGATTAATAAAATCGTTCAGAAGCATTTACAAAAAGTTTTATAATTAATTATTATTGGATATAAAAGAAAACTATTAAAATTAAATTATTCAAAAAATAAATTGTAGAAAGTGTGAATAAAAATATTAGCAATATAAATAATCTTGATTTTTCAGATTTTTCAGTTATAGTTTCGTATTATATGGCGCCATTATAAAAAAATTTACATTTATTATTGGGGGTTTCTTGTATAATTACAACATAAATTTGTAATATTTAATAAATTATTTAAAATATATATGAAACTTTGTTATGTGGCCTTTAAAATTACTTTATATATTGTATAGTTATGGGTGTCGTGAAATAAGGCTATGCGAAATAACGCAATATGGCATTATTTCAGTTTCGGATTGGCTCAGTACAATTTGTATCCTTATTTCGCAATGTCGTATTTAGTATATGTATTAATAAAAAAAATGTTCCAATAAGAAGATGTGTAATCCTTGCCATATTAAAGTGTTGAGTCAATCATATACATAGCTTCTGAAATAGTAAAAGAAGCTTCCACTTTATTAGTATCCTTATGAAGAATAGAAAAATAAACGAGTAATAAAACCGGAAAAAATAATTGTTCAGTAGTTTTTGTGAGTGATTAAACTATGAATAGCTCACGTATCTTAGTATATTTAAAAGAGTAACTCAAAATGGATTAAATTAAATAATGCCGACCGATGGTCTGTAGTAAAAGTAACTTATGATTTATGACATTTTTTTTACATAATATGATTTATAAAATATATTTAACATTTATAATCATGATAATATTTTTGTTTATTTATATTTCGAATGGACTTCTGTCATTATATGTTATTTAGTTATTTAGCATGCACTTATTTCATGGCACCGATTTTGTAGCAAATAATTTATAAAATTTTGTATAATGCACCGCTGAATGCTGATTATTGAAAAAATAGAACAAATTATTCGAAATTTACGACTAGACTATATATTAATAATTTCAAAAATAATGTAACATTTTACGAACCGTGAAATTATTCTATAAATTTTACTAGAAATTCCTTTTGAATTTCCTTAAATTTTTATATATTTTATTATTTTTATGATCTTGGCATTGAATACATTGACCCTTTTTGAATGCAACATAAATATCTATCCCCATCTACAATAATAATACCATAAAAAAAATAACAAACGAATTTTTAAGAATTTTCATTATACAATTTAATTATAGTGAACTTCAAAACTTTCTTTTTTAATTTATAAAATTTTTATGCGTATATTTTTGAAAGGTAAAAATTCAAATTATAAAATAATAAAATTATTATAGTAATTTCCCACAATTGTTCTATTTTTCTTGTTATCGGTACGGTATAAGGAAAATTAGATTAGATGTGGGAAAAACATTGAAAATATTTGTAGAATTACTTTAAATTTTATTTCAGAATTTCAGTTACCATCTACTTGAGAATCACAAATGTTCAGTAGTTTTCACTTTAATTGAAAAAAATCTTTTTTTATGGTGTGTAATTATTAGGGTAAAATAATGTGATAGAACTTAGAACCTACACCTAGAAATTGTTGTATTACAAATATAAAATTACCAATATTATAATATAACTTATACACCATGCCAATAATTAATATTTCGACATGTGCAAAATGGTTTTCATATGTTGCGAATATGGATGTGTTTCATTTGTTCATAGGATTTTTTATCATAATTTAATTATTTCCAAGTCTCCGAGCTGTTGAAGTCGTCTAGACATCAACACGACTCACAGAATCTACAAATAAACCTAGTCTGCTGACAGTCCAATAGTGTAAAATATGAAAACAGTGTTCAGTAAAGAACCCTACTATTATTTTGGCTTTTTTCCGATTCATTTGAAGTAGTTCTGTTGTGCGGTATTTTGATCCTCCAGGAATTAATAGGTTCGAGTTATTTAGCTCCTCGCGCATGTTTCAGTGTAATTTTCGGGGCTGATCAGTTTATGCCTTTTGTAGTGTCTTGAATTAACAGCTGTAGACACAATAGCAAATTGTATATAAAACATTATATTTATTTTAATCAATTTTGAGCAAAGCGGCATGCAAAAATCTATTATTAATTAAATCATTCAACTAATAACCCATACTTTCTCCTAATAACGCGAATTTTCAGCATTTTATTTATCATATTATATGTAAATATAAATTTGTGAAATAATTTAAAGGGTTTTTTTTTTGTTAATTAAAATATTATAAATTCACGCACAAATTATTAAAGAAAACTCTCATAAAGTGATATAGATAAGATAATAATAATAATAAATATTAAATTTTATTAATTTATTTGCATCAAAATATTCGGAATCATTTCAAATTTACACTACACCTAAAAATGAATTTTATAATTTATTAATTAATTCATTTTTATTTTTATGAATATTAATAATATCTTAGGTTCAAATAGACACAAATTAGTCGGAAAAATTATTTTCAAATTTTACTGAAATATGTAATTCCATTATTATTGTAAGGTCTAGGCATATATTTTTCATTAAAATTCATTAAAATTAACTATATATTATTTAAAAATAAAATGAAATCAAAATTAAATTAATTAAAGCTAAAATAAATACAATTTTATATTTTATTCGGAATTTCATATTTTTAGACTAATTTTAGATTACCGAAATTGTTGTAAACTTGCAAATCAATTTCAAATTCATCAAGTAAATATAATTGCAACTGAAAACTATATTCATAATTTTTTGTTGAAATTATCTGGACTTAATTTTTGAAGACGTATTACTGAAGAATATTGTATTTGGTATTATATCGATTCCGCAATAAAATTGGCTGTACCGGTACGAGAAAAAAAAATTAATGGCATATTTTTTTTTGTTCTAGATGTGAACTCTTTATATTGATACCTTTAATGTAAATAAATCAGTGACTCAAATTTAATTTTGTAAGAAATATGTGACCATATTATTAATAGTTCTGATATGAATGAGCTTGTTACAGAATGCTATAATATTATTTCAGAATAGGGGATGACTAAATAACGAAGTTTTCAAATTTTCCCAGAAAATCATACATTACAATAATTAGTTTTCATATAGTTTAAATTACAATTAAACTTTATGTTGCCCATACATTATACAATATGTTTTTCAACATGTTGCACAACTTTCTTATAAGTTGTATTGTTTGTGTTGCCGGCAAGTTTACAACAATTTTAATGGTACATAAATTGGTTAAAGAAATATGAAATTATTTTAATTTATATTTGTAAATTGTATAGTGTTTGGGGAAGTTCTACAACCAAAATTATGTTTCATAACAAAAAGACATTTCAAAAATACATGTACACATGTAATATGTGGTGAAACCCGGTTGACAACACGTTCACTATTCCAGGTTGTACAATGTATGGGCATCAAAATTTGAATTGTATCAATTATAAAATTATTTCTAACTTAATCTATTGCTAACATTTTCTTATAATTTAAATTTATTTTTATCTATAAACGAAATTTTAATTGCTATATTGAACATCGTGAATTTTTCAGCACATGATTTATGCTATAATATAAATTATTTCTGGAAGTATAATTTAAATTTCGCGTAAATATCAATGATTTAGCAATTTTCTAAAAATTTCTTTATTATTATACTATATTTTATTTCTTTCATCGTATACTATCTAAATTAAAAATCAAAATCTTATACGAATTTTTCACCATATTTTTGATTTTCATTACCAGATAAACCGGTAATGGGAATTTTCATTAAATTTATGTTTTTTTTTTATCTAAAATAAAAACAACATAAGAAAAAAAAAACAAAAAAAAAAACAATTATTATAAGAAGTCGTTGAACCGACAAAATTAAATAGTTTTAGAGAAAAATCAACAGAAAATTCACGCAAAATACGTAATACTAATTACCTTGACGGAACAGAACGCAGAGGGAAATTATTTTGATTATATACGGAAAATTAAAAAAAAATATATATAGTCAAATTGCAGGCTGATTAATGACCGATTGTCTCCAAAAATTTATGTTTACCAAGAAGATTGGTAGAAATGATTAAATTTTAATAAAAAAGTTTCTTCAATTTTTTTATCTGGTAGATTTTCTTATGTTGTATAGTGTGGATAATAATTATTTATTTGTTACATAAAATTTTATGTATTTATGATTTTAGTGTCATAATACTAACATAATTATTATGATCTTATATATAAAATATTCGAAATATATTTTTATAAACGTTTTGCGTATAATATATGTAATTATTTTCGTGTGATAATTTGAATTTAATGATTAATAATTTAAAGTTTTTTTTGTTGAAAATATATTAATAAAGATTTACCTTCCGGAAAATATTCCATTAAAGTTGAATATATGCCGTGATGATAGAAATTTTTTGCTTGTAATTAAAGATCAATAGAAAATGGCGAATAAAGATTTAGTGAAATTTATAAAAGCGCAAAAGCTGGACTGGCCACGTAGTGATAATGCAAGAAATAAAGTCGCAACATAAAATATTTACAAAAACACTTTGGCTAACGAGATCCAGAGGCAGAGCGAGTAACAAATGGGAAAGATAGTGTTGAAAACGACTCCAGAAAACTAAATATAATTAACTGGAAATCCGATGCTAGAGACAGGAAAAATTAAAGGTTTATTGTGAAGAAGGCTTAAGCTCACCCAGGGCTGTAACGCTAGAATAATCATCAGAAGAAAATTGTGAATTATTTTGCACAAAGATAAAAGTAATCTTTTTCTATAAAAATTTTATTTAAATTTCGAAATATTCTTTTTCATTTTTTTGCAAGCATAATAAAATCTTTTTGTATGCTGAAATTTCTCTTAAAGATTCATCTATACTTTAACGTTTAACCTATAATTCAATTTATTATGAATATTATATTACGACAATTTATTTTAAAATTTCACAAACAATTATGTAGTACGTAAATCATTCAATGGTGGACACACATAAAAATTCATTTCTTCTTTTCATATTGTCCACAAAAAACCACAAAAAAAAATTAATATGTAACTTGATCTGACCAGGAAGTTTTAAACACTTTGCTGGTTCCATTCATTAAAATTTACTAAAGTTCAAAATTTTTGGTATTGTTTGTAAATCTATTTACATTTTTCATAAATACTGAAAAAACATCACATAATCAACTTTTTATTAATATTATTCAGAGGTGATCTTGTCATGCACAATAATCGTATATAGTATTTTGAATTAAAATAAAGACATATAGCCTCTGGACAAATTTAAAAATCATGTTGAGAGCACTTTGGGTTATAAAATTGATGTCAGTGACCGATGTGAATCAGATCATAAGATCATAGAGTGTGAATCAGATCACATCACAATAATGAAAATAGACTTTTTTCTTTATTCCTTTGGGCTATAGTGTCTGGTTTATGTAGAGAGTTCTGTTTTATGATCATTCACAAAAACATAAAAAATAAAAATAAGAATTATATTTCTAAAGTGTCGTTAATTGAAGAGCGTATAAAACACTGTAAGAAATTTTTTGGTAAATATTAAATAAATAATTTGTATAAAATTTTTAACGTTTTGCATTATTTTTATCGACAAACTAAGACCGTATAAAATAACCTTTTGTAAAACATTATTTCTGTCAGTCTTAGACATACGCTTCTGAGATATTTTAACATAAGGTAGGTTTTTGGTTAGGTTTAGAATAAGGGAAGGCCACAGACAGCTCTAATTGTTACAAACATTGACTTATTGTTATATTTCTTCTAAGTATACGGCATCAACTAAGCCCGTATTGCTGATAAAGCCTTCACATTATAATACCATAAGTAAAAATTATGAAAATTTGATAGCTATAAAATAAGGTGCAATAAAGTTGATATGATGAGCATATGTTAGATGCTACAATTCAATAGGTGATGATTTAGTAAAATAGATATGTTAGCAAATATATTTAAAGTTATCCAGGAAGAAAGGAAGAGTTTTAGGTTACGTTAGTTCGAGAGACAGATTTTATAAAGTTGCTAGAGTGATGAGGAATTTCGGAAAAAGTTGATAGAGTAATTAGGATTTAACTGTGGATTAATATCTGCTTCTAAGTTAGAATATATTAACTGATTTGGTATCGATCGATTGTTAGATATCGATTCCAGATTCCGGCTAAATAATCAATACAGGATAAAATGGTAATGCGTGAAGCCACTTAAAGAATTATAATAGTGCAGTATATTATCATATTTCAAGATATTAACATTGTATTTTAAGTTTTTACCGTGTAAACAGAATTTGTGAAGTTTACATTTTCATTTAACATCTATAATCGGTAAACTGAAAAAGGTATGACATACTCTAAAAATAGAATGACAGATGAAATTGTGCATGTTATTGGTAAGTTTACAATTATGAAAATTAGAAACATGAATTATTAATAAATATTATAGTAATGAACATATAAATTAGACAATATTCAATTTTGTTATGACATTTTATCATAATTTTCTTAAAAATTGTATAAAACTCAGTTATAAATTATGTAAATCGCTTGAAAATTATAAGATAAATTAAATTTCTTACATTTTAATTATTCCACAATAAAATTAAATTTTCCGAAACTATAGTTTGTTCTATGCGCACATGACTTTGAAAACATCACCTCGGAATTAGTTTTAAGTTATTACTGTAAGCTTAATTAATTCTTAATTTCTGAGTTTTCTTATAAAATCCCCATTAAAGCATTAAATTCTATAACTTCTAATTTTACATTTTATAACTCTGTAAAATGAATTTAAATAAAATAGTAATTTTTCTAAACGTAATTTTTGAATAATAAGATTTTAGAAAATGGATTTATGAACCTTATGTCTCTTAAAACAATGAACGGTTTCACTATATATAGTTTTTGCACGTTTTATTTATAAAGTGAGCGAAGACTTTATAATTTATTAAGTTGGGAAGCTATTAAAGATTATTGTTGACCGATCAATAGATGATGATTTACTGAAATAGATTTTGTAGTTTTGAATGCCGCAATCACTGAATAGAGATGTACATGCAACGAAATTTGAGCTAATCGCTGATTCTTCTTCTTATTCTCAAATACAACACATTGGATAAAAGCAACTTATTGGAACTTACTAAATGCTGTTGTCGATTTTGTAGATCATATTTTTAAAAGCCTCTCTATTTTCTGCTTTGGGCGCCATATTGTAAAAGGAGCCAAACAAAATTTGTCGTTTATTATGAATGCTACTATGCTACTATATTTTCCAATAGAAAATGGCTATATTATATAATTTGGAAAATTAATTTAATTTAATTGTTTAATGGGTTAAATACATTGATTAAATTAAATGTTGATTAAATTTCATTTTGAGTATACAAAACTGCATTCAAATTTACACGATCATATATTTTTGTACTGAAAATATAGTTTTTGATTGTAATTTTTTAATATCATAGGTCATGGCTGATAATTTAAAATTAAAATTCCTATATCTGATATGTAAATGAAGTGTAACTTTAATAGAAAAGTGTTGGAGATTATTTTTTTATTAGGAATAGTTTACCTGTAGCTGTAGAGAGAGTTTGAAATTAAAGAGTTTGCTTGACCTATGGGTTCATGGAAAATTTATTAAATAAAAATCAATTACATAATTAATGGGAAATTAATAGAAAAGTGTTGTGTTTTTAAAATTTCCATTTTTCTCAAATGATTTTATTTTTTATTCAGAAGAAAAGGTTTTAAGTTACAGGCAAAGTGAATTCAAGTTGTTTTTGTTTGTGTTGGAGGCAGTTGCCAATTTTGTAAGTTACGTCTTTGAATTCGGACACAAAAATAAAAGTATATTTTGATTTTCATACCAAATAAGAACATTTTTATTAATCAACAAGTAATTTTAATATAATTTTTATTATTAATCAACAAGTAATTTTAATAATTTTTATTATTAATCAACAAGTAATTTTAATAATAGCAAATAAATAAATAAATATATAAATAGTATTTTAAAATTATTTCAATATAAATTTCCATATATTTTTTCTATATGGCTTTTTTTATAAAATCTATACAATTTTGTACAATTTTTAATTTAATCCAGTCTTGATTAGCAGAATTATCTTGATCTTTCGCTAATAATAATTTTATATAACTTTTACTAGATAATAATTTCATACATCTTTGAAATTCAACATAATTCTTCATATAATTTTCATAAATATCATTAATTTGAGCAGTTGATAATGAATTTGTAAATGTATTTGGATCGAAAAGATAATTTGTAGAACGCATTTGTTGTGGTCGTTTTTTATCATAATGTTTTTCATTTTTTTCAATTTGAACTTTATCATTATTAAATGCTTGAGGTCCTCCTGATGCTGGTAATAACGATGGTAATAATCTATTATTAGGTCGTTCTCGTTCCATTTGTGTTCTGATTGGATTTATAGATTGTTGTAATTTTTCATCAGCCAATGTAATAGATAAATTTATTGTGAATATTATGAAAAATATTATAATTCTATTCATGTTTATTTTTGTTATTGAGTTATTTTCAATTTTAAATATATATTATTAATTTTTATTTTATTTATAATTAATTAATTGTTCATTAATTGATTTTAAACTGAATAAATTTGAACAATTTACATCGATATTTATACTTGATCAATTGAAAGTTATCATAAACTGAATGCGTAATATTTTTATTAAAGTTCTGTTTCTTAAGGTTGTCAGATATTATGACAAATTATTTCATTAAATAAAAATAAACATTTTTTAAAGAAATAATACATACAGCCATATGTAAAAAATTTCATAATAATGAAACATAAACGGATGTTATAAAAAAATATGTAATTTAATTACATATTATTAAAATAAAATTAGGAAATAAATACGAATAATTTAAATAACATTATTTATTGGCAGAAGATTAATTTAATATTTTAATATAAATTTCCCAAAATTTATGGCTTTATTGTTAAAACAATGAATTGGACTACGCGATGATTAAGAAGAATAAGATTCAGATTATTTAGATTTCGGATTAACTTGTATCTTAAAATAACGAAATGAAATGGAGTACGTTATTCAATCTCTAATCTTAGCAATTTTATTAATACTCCTTAAAAAATATTTGTATACCAACATTAAAGACCCAACGTAGTCGAGCTATATCACATCAGTTAATATTAATTGGAACCCAACCAAAACCGTAAAAATGCTGTTAACTAAAAAAATTCTCCTCTGGAAAAATTTCATTCGGAGATGTACGTCATCTTACAAGATACAATAATAATTCAAAAAAATAGAGGGCAAGCCATTTTCATTATAGTGCTGATATCAAAAAATCTGCCCTATATTTAGGTTTGTATATTGCTATTGCTTCGGTTCTCGGATACAAGCAACTACTTTCTTGTAGAATCTCTTGTTAGATATATCCTATGTACGGATGAGAAGTGACATGGACGGACCGCTAACACAGTTTATTTCTAAAAAACATAGGGAAAATGAAGATCACTTCAGATAAACCAAGATGTTTCAAGAGACTACGATTTTTGTTGATTTCGAAACGCAGTTTCCTCTTCTAAGAAAACACGATTTCTGCTGCCGCAGAAACGACGTGTCTTTAGAAATGTGGTACAATCATAAATTTTAAATTTAAGTTATTTTTTATTAAATATTTTTTCTGTTGAAAAATAATTTATTTAGTTAGTTAAGCGCAGCATATTTTTATAGGTTATTTATTAATATTAACATAAATGTATTAACAAATTAAAATACAATTTTCGTAACAATTCTGCTCCTAAAGCAGTTCTTAAAGTATTAGACAGCATTCGATGGGTCAAATGGCAAGATGTCATTATAAATTTAAATATGTAATTGGAAAAATATATCTTCATACTTATACTATTTTCATGGGTTTTATATTGAACAAATTACAGGCTTCTGTAAATTATCTGATTTCTGTTTCTTATCTGTTATTATAGGTAATTTCTGTAAATTATCTGTTACTAAATTAAAATTTGCTGAAATTCTCTTAAATTATTGAAATTTATATTAACTCTCTTCGTTTAGATACTATATCTATATAACTTTTGCAGATGCAGTCGTACTTTTTGAACAACTTAAAGTTATTTAAAAAAATTCTGCATTCTGCTCTGCTATTACACACAGACACAATAACACAATTACACTCAAGTACAAAAAATTCGTATTCTGTTCACTGATAACTTTTATATAGTATAGACAGTCAGTCAGTCAATACTCTTCGAAATAAAGAGTTTATTTTATTCGGATTCAAAGAATGAGTAAAATTATTCGGAATCTGACTGAATTATTATCAATTTAAAATTGTTTAAATTTAATATTTAATTAAAAACCAGTTTATTACCAGTACTCGCCTCGCCAGTATGTAGAATACCGCGGTCATGGAAGCATGACAGCGGTATTATTCACAATAATAATAATCGTAATAAAATATGAACAATTTTTGAATAATTGATTGATTGGTAATATACCCTACGTAAGTAAAAGGATATAAGTCAAATTTAATATCAATATTAAATTTCTATCTTATGTATAGTAATTTAATTTTTCTCAAATGATAAAAAAGGACTAAAAATTAAATTTTATCAATAAATTTATTAATAAATCCTATTTCAATCCAAAAATAAACCTATAATTTTTGCGGATAACTATATTGGCAAAAAAAAACATTATACTTTCATGAAATTCTATAAATATTATTGAAATGGAAAGAAGTCCTTTAAAGATTTTTCTCCATAAAATAAAAACATATTTACATATTTTGGATGGGACACATTTTTTACATAATTGACATTGTTTTTAACAGCTGTGCCTGTGAATATTTTATAGTCATGCGTAAAGCTTTAACCTTGAAATTTAGAAGGATTTTACATGTGTATACTGCATTATGGTATACTTAATAACAAAAAGGATTTAAGTCGTTCCGAAGGAGGGAATTGAAGGAAAATTTTATTAGCAAAATTCTTAAAGTATAATTTAAGTTAAAAGTGAATATTTGGTTATACAGAACAGAAAATTCGAAATTAATTAATAATGTTTTTCGAAGTATTTTAAAATTGAAATAAAACTAAAAGATTTATTTATGATTATGGTTACTATTGTATAGTATAGATAAAATAGTAACTTTACATAATGATTTTTCAATTAATTTATGAATTTTATAATTTCTTAAATTTAATATTATCTAAGTTCATCGTTAAAGCAAAGCTAACATTCGCCACTGGCATTTACTTTTACAAAAATTATAAAGTATTCCAAATATACTGAGATTTCTTAATATTAATAAACAATAATTACATAAAATTGCAAATGTTCTAGAAAAATTTGAAATTGTTGGATGAAGAAAGATGTTTAAATAAAAATTTAACATAGATGACTATAATCTGAGTAATCAGTAATTGTAAGTATCCTATAATTAGCATAGCTGCCAATTGTATAAGACTTTTACCAACTTACATGATTTTTTTATTTACAATACTTCTGCTAGTTGAAATTGGCAATGAGAATCATTTACACAAAAGTTATTAGCTTCGCTTGTACGGTTTATTTTTATTATCTCTATCCCTCTACCCACTATGTAAAAAATATTACTTGCTATTCTTTCCAGCGGTTCTTATTACTTAGGTTAGGTTTAGAGTGATGTAAAAGTAAGTGGTGGCCAGTCCACATACAGTACTAATCAGTTACCAGGTCCCTACTATTAATGAAATATAGTATACAGTTTACGGTGACCTTTACGGAAACCTGTTATTCTTCGGATTTCTTTTTATACATTTAAAGCAGTTCTTTTAATCCAGTTTTTGATGGTCCGGGAATGAATAACTTCGAGTGTCTTAGTCCTTCTCGTTTGCTCCAGTCTAATTCTTGAGATTGAGGGCAGTTTTCATAAAATAAATGATTTCTCGTATAATGTAATTTTTATTTCAACTTCAGATTTTTTTTTGCGACGTCAATATTGTTGAATTTTTAATTATTTTATTTATAATTGATATTTTTAAAGAATATTTTATATTTGATCAATTATTTGTTTTGTATAATTTAAAAGAAATTTCGTATATTTAATGACACTGATTAAATTCTTCTGAAAATTTTGTGAAATCTCAATTGAGGTTATAATAAAATACTGAAAAAAATTTTATGATTACAAATCTTATTTTATGTTCTTTTATTTAGATAATTACACATAAACTATTAGAAAGTTATTATTGAAAAAGATATAATATTAACAAGTAAGACATTATTGCGTTTATAAAAAGATTTATAATCATCATTACCAAAATATGTAATAGAAAAATCTAAAAAGTGATTAAATTCCTCATCAATTTTTTTTTATACTTACTTTTTAGAATTCCAATGAATACTTTCAATTTCGGGAGATAAATTCAAAAATCAACAAAGAATATTCATTTTTTTATTATACCATCAAAAAAAAAAATTGAATATCATCAAGAAATTATGCTGCATTTCATATTCAATTTCATTTTTTTTATATAAATTTTTGGTAAATATCATAAAAGTATCTTTTATTGAGGTCATTGGGTTAATATACATTTTTACTTTTCTCAAAAAATTTCAAATTTTATACTTTAGTTATTTTCTAACATCTAACCAGCAATTTTAGTTAGATTCCAATCGCATTATTATCCAAAAGTTTGATTTATATATGAAGACCGGTTTTTTTATTATACGACAATTTGTCTAGCATTGTTAAATAGAAATTATGTTTATCAATCTAAATTTTCTTTAAAAATAATTATTGGACTTTATGTAAAAGGTAAAGTGTTGATTTCTGAGTTTCGAATAATAAAAAAATAAAAAAATATTTGATATATACACCAGTAAAATGAAATGAAGATTCTTCATGTTTCACTTTCAAAAACTATTAAATTGTACACATCAGAAAAATAATCTTTTAATTGACCACAAAATAACGAAGATTTTTGTTGTTTTTTTTTTGGTTACCAAAAATTCAATGTTAATTATAATTAAGTTTAAAATTGGTTGATTAAGATTGAGTTAAACTATTTAAATAGGGAAAGTGGTTCGAACAAGTTTTTTTTAATTTGAAATGTAAAAAAAGAAAAACGGAAAATTTCTGACATTTTTCATATATATAATTTCAATTATTTCAATATAATTATGTGTCGAGCTCGAGAGTCTCGTGAGATAATGTTCATATTAAAATAAAATACTTTAAGTACGTCGTCTTGATATAAAATTCGTGATTAAAATTTAGGATCCGGTCATCAATTCTTAATATAATAACGTGGCGGTTAAGATCTATTTTAACCACTGCGGAAACTATAAGCTAATCATATTATTTTTTTAATTACACTAGGGTAAAGTTATGTCAGAATTCTTATGTCAAAATACATTTAAATTAATTGTGTGACCCATGAATTATTCTATTTTTTTAACCAGGATTTGTGTGGTCTTATATCTGGTTACTTCCAAGCTTATTTCTATTACGGATTATATTCGGTTTAGTGATGCTATATAAAATAATAACAATTATTATTGTAACAATTTGTAAATTAAAAGATTGTAATTAAAAATTAGTAACTTGGGGGTCTATGCTAAAATTTTGATTAGTATTTTATATGTTCTAGCGCGTATTGTAAATACTGTCCAATTTTAATGAAATTTTGTAGGCAAGTTGGATTCGTAATTACGCTTGTTTTAGCAAAGATAGAAGTTAGTAGCTTTAGAGGATCCACCAATATTCATTAATAACGAAACATTATTTCATGTGAAACGCTTATCAGAAAACTTTGGTGATCTAAGCAAAAAATTTCAAAAGATATACATAGAGTTTTAAGTAAAAGCTAAAAAGATGTAGAAAATTTAAGAAATATTAAAAAATTTGCAAACATATTAGCAAAAATGAAGAAAACCGATAATAAATTCATTAAAAATGTAAAATATTTATTATTAAAATTTACCGGTTTACGTGTTTACCATTACCATCAAATGCAAAATGGCTGAATTTAAAAAAACTCTTTTAATTATTACAACAAAAACAACACTACTAATTTTTACTTTAAAATAAAATTATGCACACATATTTTTATAATTTTCATTATAATTAATTTAAAATTGTAAATATGTCCTTTTTATAATAATTAGCACTTCATTTTCATATTTTATAAAAATTTAAATTTTTTTAAAATAAATATTTTCACACACAAAATAAAAAAAAAAACAATCTCAAATTTTCAATTTTGACGCACATTTTTAGAACCATTTTAAATACGCGAAAACTCAGATTTTTTTTGTATATTTGTAATTAATAATTTTTTAAATAAATTTATTTAATAAAATATTTAACTTTTACTTAAGGTAAAATATTATTTTTATTAATTTTTGTTAAACTTGTTCACAATGAAGTCCCGACACGTCTTTTCACACCGGATTTTAAATATTAACTGAGAAAAAGAGGTGTGTCCAAATATTATTTAAATTGATTAATAAACTGTTGAGAAAAGCGCGCGAAATTTTGAATTTGAAAATATCGTTAGATTAATTAAATATTTTATAAAATAAATGTATTTAAAAAATTAAATTTAACAAAATTTAAAGGTTTATGTGGAATGGACAAAGTTTATTTTGAAATGGAAAAGGCTAATTTTGATCCGGAAATTCTATATAATGAGTAAAATATTAATCAAAATTATTATATTTAAAATAAACATTAAAAATATATAAATATTAATTAAAATTATATAATTAATGTCTTAATAAATTTAAATAAATTTAACTTTTGTAAAAATCATATTAAATTTAAATTCTTAACTCAATTGACAGGTGGTTCCTTCAGCTTTTATCCTTACAATAATATTGCAGTTGTTCAACGATCTTGCCTTTGCTCAAAGTTAAATTAAGTAATATATAATTCATTTTTGAAAATTTGTATATGTATATAATTTATTGTAGTTCAAAATATTTAAAAAGTACGAAACCGTGTCTGGTGCTGGTGAAGTGCAGGCACTAATTAAAATATTAATATACATATAGTGCGAGCTGCGAGGATGATAGGATGTGGGTCGATACGTTAATAGGATGTACTTTTGAAATAGATTGCAACTACGGTATAATAAAACGTAGGAAAATATATATACTAATTTTTATTGTAAGTCTATTTTTAGAAGTGTGAGTTCTTTCATTTGCTAAAGAAATTAAAAAATATGTTTAACTTCAGTTAATTACAATTTTAAATTATCAAATAAGATTTTATAACCGCAAGATTTTTCAATCCAGAATAAAAGCTGAAAGGCTCTAAAAGTAAAAATAATTAATAAGACATTAATTATATAATTTAAATTAATATTTTACTCATTTATAAATCTAACGATATATTCAAATTTAAATTCAAATTCAAATTTCGCGCGCTTTTTTTTAGCAACAATTTTTTAATCCATTTAATTATATTTAGATTTAGACACACCTCTTTTTCTCAGTTAATATTTAAAAGTCGGTGTGAAAAGACGTTTCGGGACATAATAGTTAATTAATTTAAATAAAATTTAAAAAAAATAATATTTTACCTTCTTAAACATTAAACATATTAAAAAATAAATGTTTATAAATAATTATTAATCTGAAATATGTTTAAAAATTAGAGTTTTCCGAGTTTTTCGCGTATTGTTTTAAAAATATGCATCGAAAGTGAAATTTCATTTTTTTTTTTTTTTTTTGTGTGTGTGTGTTTGGAAATAATTCGAGTTCTTTTTTTTATTTACATACTCAGCCATTTTGAATGAGTTTTTCTTTATCAGTATCAATATCACGTAAGTTACATTAAATATTTTTTTTCATATTATTAAAATTTCCAATTTATAATTTTCTTAAGTTCTATTTAAAAAAAATTTACAACAATTTTAACATTTTCTTTACTTATTATAAAATTAAATAAAATCATTAAATTACAAAAGAACGTTTTAATTATTATTAATATTACCAGTAGTTATGGAATAACTACGAAATCTAGTGATGGATTTGGTGTTAAAAAAAATAGATTTCGCTGAAATAAATTTTCTAGAGATTTTCTAGATCGGCGCGAGTCCAAAAATGCAACGGGTACGCGT
Source organism: Rhamphomyia laevipes (assembly GCA_963920725.1). Classification (NCBI taxonomy): domain Eukaryota; kingdom Metazoa; phylum Arthropoda; class Insecta; order Diptera; family Empididae; genus Rhamphomyia; species Rhamphomyia laevipes. The sequence goes on along the minus strand of OY987258.1, from coordinate 32,437,985 downwards.
ATACAAAAATTGCATGTGCGCAAGAACATCTCGTTTTTTTTTTAATAGTGAAACATTTTTGTTGTCAGCAAATGGTTTCAACTGTTAGCATTTTTCCCAGTCTTCAGATCACAATTTTATACCTTCGGCAAATAAATCATTTCAGGTTAAATTTTTATTTTTATTCAATGATTTTAATTAAGATTCTTAACTTTAAATTGATTTTCAATTTGACTTAATTAATTTAACCAAAAATAACAATTAATCCTGAAAATACAATATTATAACATTTTGCATTTAGATATAGATTCCATCTAATTTTCAATATTTCTATAAATTTCTTATTATTATATAGCAAAATCTTGTTTATTTTAAACAGAGCACCTGATCAGCTATTTTCTTTAAAATTGGGTGCAGCATTATCACAGTATATTTTAGGTGCAGCAAAAACAAGTAATCATTTTATGCCTGCATAACTTTCTGTATTATTTGGTACAGTGAAGAAGACGCGGCATAAAAAGACTTTTGAATTTTTATATTTAATTTGGACCGATCGTTAAAAGAATCGAATGAATTTACGTGTGAATTTGATTAACATTTTTTTTTTTTTTTTTCATTTTTTTAACTTATCATCGACGAATGCATATTTTTTGAATTTTGAAGGTTATAAATTTCAACATTTTATGGGCAATCTCACAGCGTGAACTGAAATTATGTAATTCTTTGATATATAAATTTCATTCAAATATTTGCGGCCACCATAATTGAAATACAAGGAAATATTTTATAATTTTGATTTAATCAAAGATTGAAGCTTTTGCTTGCAATAATTCTCAGTTTATTTATTATAATTAAAATTTGAAATTTGATAAATCCAAATTTTCTGGGCTTTATTAATTGTGTACAAAATTCAAGTTTAAATTATTCTTTCAATTAAATTTAAAACTGTCAAATATATACCAAGTTTTTTTTCTACTATAATTTGTAATCCAAAATTGTTCACCAAAAAAAAAATATATCCTCAAATATCTGAAAATATTGTAAGAGTTAATTTTGTATGAACCTAATTTTTTAATATATGTACAGTGATATATTACTGACCCTAACAATTATGACACTAATTAATGTTATGTGTGACATTTAACAAAATACTTCTATTGTTGTTACCATAACTAAGAAAAATCTTTTTGACATTGAACTTATCTGGTGGTCAAAGTAATGTTTAAGCGCTGTTTATGCTGTCATTACTGACATAAATATTCCCTTATCTTTTCAACATTAATTTAAATCTAATTATTTATTACTTACGAGTATTATATATTTTGTATGTCATGCTGTAGTCAATTATTGTTACAAAATTAAATTTAATCTTTTATATTATAATTTTATATTAGGCTATATTTTATAACCTTGATATTTAGATTTGAATTTGTCTTGAATTTCAATTGTTCAAGTAACCAAATATATTTAAGACAGGAAAATAATATTATAGTTTAGTTTATAATTAAATTTAATTTGACCGAAATTTGAATTGTTTTTATTATTATATTTTATAATTAAATTTACAAGTGCATGGCTAAAATATTGTATTTAAGATGAATAACATGATTATATATTCAAATAAGCCTAATTAAAATAAAATTCATGTTTTGAATAAAATTCATGTTTAAAGGAAGTAAAATTAGCTTTAAATATCTAGAGACAATTGAATATTATGGAAGGAAGTAATTTGAAACAGGAAAAAAAGCTTAAAAATAAAGTAATTCTTAAAAAAGTAATTTGTTCACACTATTCTTAAATCAGTAAAATAAAAATAATTAACAAAATGGCATAATACAGAGCTTGTTGAAGCTTTTAGCACTTCACATTTGAATAACTTGTTAATATACTAATTACAGATATATCAGCATGATGTCTTTATGAATTTCAAAAAAATTTCCGGAAACATTTATTGTAACATAATCGAGTTTTTCCTTAATAAATTATGAATATTTCTTCAAATCTTTACAAAATTTAATATTAATGATGATTTTAAAATATTTTGTTTAATAACTAATATTATGATAAACTTAATGATAAGTAAAATGATGTAAATTCTTTAATAATTGAAAAGCTTAATGTTTCATAGTGTAAGATTTTAGGAAACGTAGACATCAATTAAATATTCTTATTGATGGTATTTATTTAGACGAAAGTGACAAAATTTTACATCTTGGTATATTTTATTTTATGAATTTAAACTTTACACTGTGCTTTAGTCCAATGCCAAACTGTTCTTGAATATGCAGCCATTGTTTAATGTCCAGTTTGCAATATAAATTGTCCCGATTTAGACGTTATTTAGAAGTTATTTCAATAAGTTACATAAAATCTTCAATATACGAATTAATTAAATTTTTTATCCTTCACACCATAGAACTCAACTAACTATGGTCAGCATGAAACTACTTCTAAACATAATGGACCAAAGTATTAATAATTTTATGTTTGTTTAAAAGAAGATGTTCTAAAATTGTGGAAGCATATGAGATCGAAGTGATTATTATACTTGCGAATCACCAAAAAGAACGAAGAACTTACCAGAGAATTTGTTGTAGCATGTGTTCCAAACTATGCATTGATTGAAATACATTTTAGAAGCAATGTATAGTGAGTGCATGGTAGTATTCGAATCTGTATTTTTGCTTCATATAGGAATAATTGTATAATTCTATAAATTTGCGCGGCGATTGTATAGTAAGATGACTAATAAGCTTTAAAGGTTGATACTATTTGCTGACAACATTTGTCCCATTGTTAAAAGACTTTAGCTATTGTTGCAATTAAAGTTTCTTCACTACATTTCATATGGTATTTTTCACAAGATTAAAATTTGGATTACATTGTGTTTTGCGTGTGCGTTTGACAACAAATTCTCGTTATTATTAGCCATGGTTCATGTTAAATCAAAATAAATAGTGTACACAAATTTCAAAATCTTTTCGAGGGCCCTTTAAATTTTACGGGGCCTGTACATTCTACATTTGTCTTTTAAGTCTGTTCTATAATACCAGCTTCCTGTAAAATGTATTATTTTACGTTTGTTAACATTTAAAAATAACTTTATTAATGTTACACAATTCAGTTAAAGCGTGAAGTTCAACTTGTAGAAGATTAACATTCTGCATTCAATTTACATTTAACTTACATTTAATTATAATGATTAGGTAGATGATTATCATTAATAAAGATAATAAATAGTACATGTCTAAGATGACTGACTATCTTGCGAATTGTAGTTTACATTTGATGGTTGTGGATTACAAAATTTTACAATTTTAATTATCAATTTCAAATATAGATTTTTATTTATCATAAATATATAAAATAAATTTTGTAATTTAATGTTTGGAAATATAATTTTAATATTACATATAAAATATAATTTCCAATTTGAAACAATTGTAATTTCAACACTTTATAATTCCCATTAATTTTAAAGATGTGCTTAAATTAATATTTAACGACCTAAATAGTTAAGCAATCGATAATTCAACCATAATTAATATAAATATTTCGAAATTGTGGAATAATTAAATTTTTATTTATTTTATTTATTAAAGTAATTTATGTAAGATGAGTTTTGAATGTACTCTCGTATGCCTGGCTAAATGCACAATAAAAAATTTAATTATGTTGCTGCATAAAATTTATATTGACTATTTTCTGTGGCTTCATGTTGCATAAATTTTTATATTTCATAATGCTGAAATATTGCATATTACTTTCTTGTGCATATAAGAAAATCATTGTGCGATGTTGTTAACGTAATTTCATATTTGAATTGAATATAGAACATTTCAACATTACAATATATTTGATAGTTTGCTTTTCGAGCTTTTCCATATATTTGCAATTATTTAAATAAATTTAATAAAATGGTTAATCGCAGTGAATAAAATCTTTAAATATTCATAAATATTATCATTATTCAAGTGGTCGAAAAAATTGGCTTTACTTAAATCAATATTTCTTTACTTTTTCAATGGTGGAGAAAAAAAAAACTTGGTTCGCGATATTTGTGCATAGTAATATCTTATACAAATTGCTATACGATTTGACTGAAATATGGTACCTATCAAGTTGATTCAAGAATTCAGCCGCTGCGGAGTTATCGCAGGTAGTTAATTTAGATTTCATGTAAAATGAGCTAAATATGTCGGATTAAAATACAGAAATCTAACGCAGTCGGCTAAAATATGTGGCAAAATTTGTAATTCTTTATTTTTTATGTTCGTATACAATTCATTCAAGATGACTGGTAATCATGATGAAGAGTAAGTAATTAAATTGTTTTAAAATTTAAATGTAGTTTGAAATATAGTTTTTAATGTCAAATTAATATTCATTCGAACTGCTTACTGACTGCATTTCAATTGTATATTTATTCATGCTGTACAAGCTGCGCAGCTTATCCGATTTAAGTGAAATTTGGCACATCTTGGCACCGGTATCAAAATAACCAAATTACTCCATTCTTGATGTCTTGATATTTTTCTCAATTTTTTTTTTTTTACAAAGCCCTGTTTCAAGTTTAAACAAAATAAGAGTTTTAGGCTAACTCTAGATTAGCAACAAGTTTATTAATTAAGAAATTTTTACTTTTTAAATAATTTTTGCACATTTTATTACATAAATTTAAATCATTAATTTTCAGTAAAGTTTTTACTGGTTTTAAATATTTATTTTATTAAAATCGGTTGAGGTTGAGTAATTCTTTATGCAACAAGTTTTAAAAGATCACAAACTTGTATATAAAATATTAATTTATTAGTATGAATTAATGATAATATTTTTTCAAATATTTTACTGATTCTATAAATATATTTATGTATAATCAAAATCAATAACATAATTACATAACCGTAGTTTATAAACATACAACATACTTGACTATTGATAATAATATTTTATATTAATGAGCTAATAATTTCATTCCTTACTATTATATACATTTATAAAAACTAATAAAACTTTGTCTTTTATTTTTATTATTTTGTTAATTTCATAGAAATAACAAAATTCTTCTTTACTGAATCTTCATTAACTTTTGACATCCGGTATTTTTCTATAACCATGTTAAATCTAATTTCCTTGACTAAAAGGGTTTTAGCCGGTTTATTAGTTTCGATTAAAGATTTTTATATGATAAATTATTTATGTAATGGTTAGAACTTATAGTTAAAGTTAATTGACCCAAATTACAGTTAAATGAAAAATAAATATTATTTAAAGAAAAAAAAATTATCTTACGTATTTCCGGTACATAGACTTTTTACATAAATAATAATGTTATTTAATTATGAATAATTCTTAAATAAAAATTATAAATGAAGAGGAAATGATAATTTGTCTAAACCAATTCGCAAAAAGGATGTAAATATTTATTGATTACTTTCTTGATAATTTTATGAGTCTTAGCTTATGTCGAAAATATTAAATGTTCAGGAGTGAACTTACAGTATTTAATAATGGTTCTGAAAAGAAATGTAAATCAGCCAAATTTCGTATATATGGAGCGGCGGGGTGATTTAAGCTATTTTACAAAAATTATAATTTTAATTTCTGTTAAAAAGCAGCTTATGTTGCTTTAAGATTGTGAAACTTCAATTTGCATACAGGAAATATGTTGAATTCAGTTATTTTTGCAAACCATATAACCAATAATTTTCTGTGTACTTAACTACCAAGAAATTTGGACTTCAGCTACTTTCACAACAACAACAAAAAACAATTTACACTCAAGCAATATCTTAGAACCTACGTGGACATAAGCTGTTTCTTTAAAAGTAGTTCTAATTAATAACGTAAAATGCTTTTGAACATAACTACCAAAAAATAGCAATTATTACTAATGTGAATAGCTCAATAGATTAGAAAGAGAAGACTAATAATATTATGGAAAAATATAAATTTTCACTTAATTCGACCTAAGCGACTCTTAAAGATTGCAAGAGATGATTATTTTCTGTGGGTAATGTCGAAATCGTAATGTTTAATTCCTGGTTATGAAAATATTTATGTAATTATTGCAAATTTCTGATAGTTTGTAAAAAAATTGGTTTGATTTCTCAAATTACGCGCTATGAACTGCTGGTGGAATCCGTGAGTGGTAGCAAAACGGTGATTACTTGCTAGTTGGTTGTTGTCGTCATGTTGCACGGTACTCTGCACTTAAACAAACTGATATAAATACTTGACTTTGTAAAACATAAAGATTTCTTTAATTTCATTTTGACGATAACAAAAAATAAAATTGTACAGTCCAATTTTCTAATTTGGTTTGGAGCCACAGGCTGAATTGTTACTTTAATAAGAATTCCGGTTATTTTTATAATAATAATTGTGTCTTTAGTTCTACATCTATAATAGTTTTTCACTAGATATTACAAAAAAAAAACTTTGTTAGAGTACAAATAATCAAGAATATTTTAATTATCCAATTTGAACATTTCAAATATAAAGTTGTGAACCAATTTTCACAGCGGTTTTTAGACTAATGATAATTTGTCTATTTTAATATTAACTATACAGAAAATAGTGAAGAAATTAAATAGGTAATAAAAAAGAATAATATAATTTTTTTTTTGGATAATTTAACAATTTTCACAACAAAAAAAAGTGAATAGAAAGAAAGTTTTAATTTTATTCTTAAAATGTAATGTGGTGATAATTTATGGTCTTTTGTTTAATAATTAAAATAAATTCATTGCTAATTTGCATTGTACGAAAAAAATTGATGGGCTTTTTTATTTATATATATTTTTCCATAATATTAAATTTCAACTTTTCAATTATATTAATTAATTTTTAATTATAATTTCACACTTTCATTATTTAATAAATTTTCATATTTGGAATGTCAACTTCTTTAAATATAAAAATATTATAAAATTTAATAAAAAACTTCAGTACTTAATTATTAATTGCATTATTCAAAGTTTATTTACTTTGGTTAACCAATTTTTTTGTTTTAATTATTTCAAAATAATTTGACGCATAATTTTCCCACAATTTTGAAAATAATCCATTGTGTCTATAATATAAAGTTATGAACCCTAAACTCTAATGACTTTTTTTACACTTAATATAAATTGTTTATATAAACATAAATTAAAAATATTTTTGTTGTTTATGAAATATATATTTAGGTAACCATAATTTTAATCACAATCACGACAATTAAGCGTGCACTGCCAGCTGTAAATTAATTAAAGCCAGTCTCTTTAAATGTGATGTGAATGAACACAGATGGGATTTTATGTGAAAAATTAATCTTTGTTATTTTTTCGGATTTCTTAAATATTACAATTTTTAGGATTCTTTTCATTATCTGAAAACATGAATAATTTTAGTAAAATTGAAATTTTATTTAAAGAGTTTCGCGATTCGCGATCTCCTAGGTTTCGAAAATGACTACCATTTTATTCGGTATTATTATTAGATTAAGAAAGTCTCAATAAATCTAAATTCAGTATTAGAATAGAATAATGGTTCTCCCTTCGCTGCCACATAAATAGATCTATTGTGCTTATGCTATTATTATTTGATCAGTTAATATCCAGGTTTTCAGAATTTTCCTGACGGCCAAACTCATGATATCGTGCGGACTTATAAATCTTTTACCCAGGTAGTTCAGTCTTTATTCGGATTTTAACTTCGCAATCTCGGTACTGATTGACTATTCGACAGTCACTATTATAAGACTTTCCAATCTTGAAAGTGACCTGTAAACGGTAGTTCAGCTTTCCTGTATGTGAATACTTCTTAAGCTCTTAGAATCACTTCCCCTGATGTAATTTCCCATTCTATAATTCCCTCCATTAGGTGGCTTTAGTAAGAAATTTAGTATTAAAAAGCTATTGATTGGGCAAAATTGTAATTCTAATTAGAAAAAACTATTTACAATATTTTTGTTATATTATCTATAATAATTTAAATAAATCAACTTTTTTTCCAATTTTTATTGTTACATATATAAGATTCTATATATCTTAGCAACCTCGTACAACCAATTTGATTTTGATTGCATCACAAATAAAAATCTTAAGCGAAAGGGAATGTTTTTTTGAGTTTAGTATATCAAAAATTTCGATCACTAAGCATTCAAAATACGAATCTAAAAATGATTTTATTTCTCGTTCTTCTTGTTTACAATCAAGTCACGTTTAATTTTTTAAATATTCTAAATTATATTTCAATAGAAAATGAAATCACGAATTACAAAAAAAAAAGCGAAAAAATATAAAGTGTAATATAATAAATAAGTTTGTGATGTCGGAGTAAAGTTATTGCTAAATTATATTTTATTACTGCAATTAGACAAAAATTTAAGTTTTATTTAATTATTGCCATAAATTTATACTTTAATACTTAATGAATATCTTCGCAAGTGAATCGAAATTTGATAGTTCTAATTTTCAATTATCAATTCTATCTGTCTATGTATCTATCTTCTTGTATATAAAAATATGAATGTGCTTTGCACAGGTCTGTAGACGATAAACTCTGCAAATACGGAGCTGAATGGACTCAAACTTATACACAAATCTTAGATCCGAACCAAAATTTTCGTTTATAGTACAAACAAATTTACGATAGATTGGGCAAAATATAAATTGCAAAAATAAATGATAAATAAAATAATATTTGTGATTATTACTAACTAAAACGAAATAAACAAAAAAAAATATTAATTAATAATTTTCCACGTTGAACTGGGAATGAACTTTTACATGCATGAAAAGTGGCCAAAAATTCCAACCAATTACTAACTTACAGGCTTCACGTTTCACCCATACGAAGTCGGATTTATCAGCTAGTATTTTACAAAGCTTGTGCCATTTTTAATCCCTGCAGGCTGCTTTGAACATGTCAAATATAGGCGACATTGAATTAATTTCCACGATGAGTTGTTTTATTTGGGAACTGGGAACTAAAGAAAAAGTATAATGGAATTAGAAGAGTATGTCAAATTAATTAACAGTTTCTATTTATTCGGTAATTGATTTAAATAAATTATAATTTTCTGAACTTCGAAGAAAGTAGAGTGATCTTTTGTGAGACAGTTTTATATTTTGAGGTTGGTAACGTTTTTTATGCCTGGTGAAGACTAAAGTTTCTACACGAACCAAGTAATCATTTCAAAATCAAAAGAAAGAGGGCTCCATGAAGTAAGCTGGAAAGAGAGAATTGAATATCAGGGATAATAACATAATTTATCAAAATTTCTATAGAATAAAATCATATAAATACAATTTTCAGCTATAGTTTCATCAAATCATGAACAGATCTGTCGTCCACATGAGATTTTTTAGTGAAAATTTATATAATTTTGTTGCATTATTTTGAAAATTTAAAACTTTTTACATTATTCACCAAAAAATATTTTATTTGAACAAAATTATTCATTAAGTTTAATTTCTTTCGTATATTTCAAATTTATTACAAAAAATTTACAAAAAAAAAAATTCATAAAATATCTCTGATAAATTAGCTAAATTGTATATAATCTACGAAATAAGATCAAAAATGATTGATTTACTTACACTCTATAGAATTTTCTCTGCTTATTATATTCTACATTTTGACTCGGTGCAAAATACCAAGCTATTTATTTCATATCAAATTAATTTCTCACTTAAGAAGCTTTTGTCTAACGCTAATATTAGTTATATCGGTAATAATTTTCACATAATTTGAAGTCATAAATAAAAACTAGATTTATATAGTCACTTGTTTTGTTGAACTTGGTCACGACTTCTTAAGAAATATTGTTTTTTTTTTTTTTTTTAAATTAAATATTTATTATAGCATTTTTGTCTTTCAACCATAACGAATATAAATTTGAAGAAAACTAAAAACTAAGTGGATTTTTCCCATCACAAGAAAATTTTATATTAAATAATTTGCTGTAATAAATTGTCTATTAAAAATGACTGCATATAGAAAAGAGTCGAGGCAATAATTCATTGGACATTTTTATATATATATAGGAGCTAACCAAGTGAATCAATATGACGGTGGTAATAATTTTTGAAATTCATTTTCGGGTTTCACTTTATCAATTAGCTTATTGCCCCTCCTCGTGATCATATATTCAATTCAAACTAGTCTAATGGTATTCAATTAATTGCGGGCTTTGAAAACATGCTAGCTGATATAAGTCGGTAAAAACGCGGTATAAAATTTTCTGGCTAATCAGGAAATTATATTTTAGACATTAAGAAAATTCTAACAGCATTCAAGGGTTCAGTAGAATACAGATTGAAAAGCACTGGACGTCTATAAATAAAGGATTTACTTGTTGATTGCAAATAAAAATTATGATACAATTTTTTTCAAAGATTTTCATAATCCTCTCTAAGTTATTAGCTGCAATGCTTAAATTATTTAAATATTTCTTTCTTGGCAACAAGCGTTGCTTATTTACTATCCGTATTTCATAATCGGATTTGATATTTACGTCCGTTTATATAAATAACTTATAATATTTTACTATTAAAAGGTAAATTAAATAAAACTAGGTCATTTTTTTTTTGCATTTAAGGTGCTTTATTTTTTAGAGATTATAAATTGTTATGAAAATTTTGAATTAAAGTTATTGCAACTTGTTATAGGCCAAACAAAAATTATGGTGAAATTTATGAGATTTGAAATAATAGATAAATTTTGTAATATTAAAATTATGATTAGAAGCTCATTTTCATTGAAACTATTAAAATTGTTACATTATAAAATTTAAGTTGAAATATTAATTACATTTTTTTGTAAAACATAATATTGACTTAAACACATTGTGACATAAACTAAATTTTAGTCCAATTTAAGTTCAAAATTGAAATTTGTTGTAAATTTCATTTCATATCAAAATTTTTGTATTCATGAATAAATAAAATAACAGAACTTATACAAAAAATCTTTTAAACAAAATCAAACATTAAAATTTTAAAATATTTAATGCAAATCACTTTAGACAGCAGAACTGCGCCCACTTTAATTGAACGTCATGCTTGACAAACAATATAAAGAACATTGAACCTCCCCGTGAGAGAGTGGAAAATGATCTATGTATATATTTTATTAGACAAAATAAAATGGTATTTCATAAAAATTTTATTCAAAATTTTCAAATTACATAATTTGCATAAATTTCTATATTTATTACAACATAAAATTTACATTAAGTGTTAAAATTTAAAATTCCTTTATTAGAAAGTTGGAGTACATGAAAATTAAAATAAAGTTTTAATGTTATTGTGATAAAATTGTTGTTTTAAAGTAACTTGCAGAATAATTGTCAACCAAATTTATATATACTTCGACTTTTTATTAAATTCTATGGAAGCTTTTCGCTTGATGTCGACTTATGGACTAACTGTAGCTTAAATTAAATTATTTGGCAAGGTCAAGAGGTTAATGATATTGTAAATGCGTAGAGTTGTTGGGTAGTTAGTTGTATGCACAGTTGTTATATTATGTGAATGTGAATATTTAGCTACTGTCTTTTGAATCTATTTGAAATATTTTACAATAATCATCTAATGACAATCAGTAATTATTGAAAAATATCAAATTCAAGTGACAATTCCGAAGTATTTTATAAGGTCATTCATAGTTTCTATGAAATTTAGATTTCCCAAAATATATTCCGAAAATTGCATATCATTTATATTAAACATGAAATAAAAATTACGACTGAATTTTATAGTTTATTGTTTTTTAAAGAGTCAGAATCGGAACTGAACTGAACAATAAAGAAGGAATCGTAACCTTAACCGGAGTAATATAGTACATTGGTTAAACCCGGTTTATTATGATTCAGATCTCTTCTTTATTTCTGCATTTTTCTTTCAAAAAAATTTACTTTACAAGTAAAATGTGAAATCAAGTACTTTTTATACAAGGACATGTCACTTCCATTACCAAAATTTATTAAATGGTAAGCTAATGATGTGAAAGGTAATGTCATTTTGAATTTAATGACTTTTATTTACGTCATTAATAATTTACATAAAAAACTGTTTTTTTTTTTTATATTTTACCTCGTAACCGGAGTTAAATAATTAGCCAAAACCGGAGCGGAAGAAAAATAGGAAAAACCGTAAAACGAAATAGAAAAAAAATTGTGTTGCTTTTCTATTTTAATTTACCAAAAGTTGTAAAATTGTAATTGGAACCTTAAACTTTCTTATTTTCTTGACTGTTTGCTATATTGATATATGCTATCTAAAAATATAATTTGATTTTTAAAAGTTCACTTTTTAGAGGTGTGATTAAATATAATATCAAAACTTGAAAGGAAGTCATGTAATACAAACTATTAACATATAAAAATTATCCTACCCACATGCTGTCTATTTTTATTTACCTTATTATTCGGTAATTCTCTTGGATATTCAATAAAAATATATAGTTCCATATTGAACCAAACAAACAATTTAATTAATCAACAATAAAATGTAAATGTCAACATAAATTTTGCAATTGAACAAATAAAACATTAATTTTCCCGGTTAATTTTCCTATACACTTTTATAGTTTTTCAGTTTTAACACATTTCAGGTGATTCATTTTGAAAAACTTGCATGTGTAGATAATTAAGTAATTTATGTAATTTATTTCTATTCCTTTTTTATGAAATTGCAATAATTTATTTTGAATATTTGATTAATTAAATTAAGATATTCATAATGTGTAGTTAAAAGTTCTTTCAATATACTAAACTAAAATTGTATTCTAAATTAAAATTTATTTCAATATAATCTCATATAGTTAGCTGATTAATCTGCAATCTGCTTTGAACTACTTCGCCTTCGCCTATAATTCTATGGGTGTTTATTGTCAAGTTTAATATAGAACTTTTCAAATAAATATTTAATTACTTAATTTGATTTAAAAAAAATTGTTATTAAAATAAATTTATTTTAAATTTGTTACCGAAATATCGACGTGTTGGAAGGAGGAAAATTTTTAGGTGAGGCTGTTTGTCTGGAATATAAAAATATAATATGAATTAGAAAATTGTTGGAATTTGGTGAAACCCACTTGACTTTTTAGGGCAAAAAATTTGAATTTATCCACAATTTCAATGATTTGAAAATTATTATTTATGAATGAAATTGTTAATTGTTTATAGGGTTTATAAAATAAAATAAACTTTAAATTCATTTTGGAGATGACAAATTTATGCTAAAATTGTTTCAGAATAATTAAAGTCTTCAATAATTATATGAATGAATTCAGAAATGCAAAAATACTGGAACTCTGCACCATAGTAAACAAGTTTTCCAAACAATTTGTACTTACTCGCTGAACCCAACGTACACATATGTAGTTCATATAAAAAGTAAGGACATTAATTGGGTTACTTACTGAACACTGTAATCTGAAGCAGCATCTAAATTAAATTGGACTGGTTCCTCTAAGCAATGAATTTAGAATTTTACGCGAATGTGAAGCTCGATCTTTATAATTTTGAACACGTCTTTATGAACGCAATGGAAGTGTCGTGTAAATAATATTCAAAAACCTACTTTACTTTTTTGAAAATACTGGTCTTGGAGAGTAGTTCTAACTTAAAGTTAAATCAAAATAGGACCACAGTGGAAGCAGTTATTTGAAACACCGGTACCCATTTAAATTTATTTTTTCTAAATTCATATATTTTTAATGGATTAGTCTTTTTACTAGATTTAAAACTTTTCTATATACATTCAATTAATTTAATTTATTTACAAACTTTCTTTTCAATAATTTTCCTAAACTTTCGATAAACTTGATTACATTATAATCTAGATTAAATATATTTAACTGAAATTACTTTTACAACACTAAAATATATAAATCAATAAGTTTTTATTGTATAGAAAATTATTATGATTCATTAAAAAGTAATTCTGCAACCAAATTACATAATTAAAAGTAGTCACGCTATTCTTATTTATTTTAAATATATAGTGGCACAATTTTATAAGTTTTATATATTTAAATGTCATGTTTTTTTTATTAAATTATATCTCTAATTATTTATAATTTAAAATCATTCAAACTAAAAAGTAGAAACAAAAATGAACTAAAAATATTAAATAAATTATTAAATTTTCTTTTTATATAATTATTTATATATTAGTATTAGTAGTTCGAATATGCTTAACATGAGCTATTTAAACTATTTATAAAAAAAATCTATGTTATTTAATCTAAAATAACTTGGATAATCAATCTAGTAAAAGTAATTTTATTATAAAAGTAGAATTTCAAGATTAAAATTAAATGAATTCAATGATTTCAATTTATAATAATTCATAAAATATAATTTTAAAATAATTATAGTTTGTAAGTAATTAGGACCATTTTGTACATATTTCTCATATATTTAAATCAGATTGCTATAATTCGGAACGTTATGACTGTCCTGTGAAGAGAACCTTATCCTTAGACAATTGGTTCGTACTATATGGTTAGTATTTTAGATTTAAAGCATTTGTTTCAATCAAACTTGTTGTCTTAACTGGTTGGTTGGTTGGTCGGAGGTAGTGGAACTACCATCCTTCTCTTGAACTTAATCACTTCAGTCGGACTTATTCATTGTTCCTTTTCAGCGAATAACCTGAATGTAATTTTGTTAAGTTTCAAGAAATTCCTTGTCTTTCTAGAATTTAGGGTTCCCCAGAACAGTCGGGTTGTTATCCAACTATATTTGTAATTGTAGATGTGAAAGAATTGAAATTTCTATAGTAAAGTATTTAATATTTCTAACATGTAGATTGCAGTTCCGAAAAATCAGTTAATTAATTACAAAAAAGATTATTCACTATATTAATTAATTACTCTTTATTTATATATTTATTTTAATATTAATTGAATAATAATTAAATTTTCATTATATTATCATAAAATATTATTTACGATCTGCAATAATTGCAAAATATTTCAACATATAATAAGAAAATTTTCTTTGCATACATTTCATAATTATTTGCAATTCATAAAGATTTATATGTAAACAATCTATACGAAAATGAGAAAAACCTCAACTTTTATGATTTTTATCTTTTCCGATCGATCTTCAGACTTTTCTATCTATGGTAAACCTAAATTGCTGTGAAATTATTGTTAATTTTTTTTATTTTTATATGATTTGGTCATATGATCTGACATAATTATATTAATCGAATCACATTAAATTTTTTTAATCGTATATAATCAATTTAATATCTATCGTTAAACTATTGAACGGATAAATTGGCATTATAAATTAGAAATAGTTTTTTTAAAATTTTGTTTCGGTTTTTTATGTCCGATAAAATTATGCGGATAGTATAAAATTTCGATATAATGTCTTCTTTTTTTTTGTTGAAAATGCTAATTTGTTCTAAATTTGTCAAATTAAGAAAGCAGTATATAAGAAGTTGGTTGAGGTATATTATCGAAAGGCGAATATTTACTGATTATTTATGATTTATTAAGTAGAAACCCTGGAATTTTCAGTTTTAAAAATGAGGAGTAGAGTCAAATTTCTTTTGATCAATTAATATAACTTTACATAACTTTACATAAATTATTCTTCTACAGAAGTTTGGACATCAAAAGTGAATGTGGATATGTACATGGTCGTGCTGGGAAGAATATTTCGCTTTAACAACTCTATTTATATATTCTAAATCTAATATAAATAGTTTTATAACATTTAGGAACTATATTTTTGTACTATAGTACAAAATCGCTTATACCATAAAGGTTCACTTTATCTATGCTTGTCTGTTATCGATTATTCTGTATGGATCTAGAAAGGCTAGAAATGTTAAACCAATGGCATTTGAAATCTAAAAGTCTTTAATTGATTTTGGATTCCGGATCGTTGGTGTTTTTTAAGTCAATAATTGCTCGGTTCAATAAATACATGTTGTGCGGTGAAATAAATACAGAGAGGTCATACCAGATACCAGAACCACCCCTAAATTAATATTGAAATAATCCACAAATATTTTGTTTGAATAAATCTGCTTAGAATGATACATTTCTTCGATTGATATTAACTAGGATGACAAACGAGTCTCATTCGAAAAATCAGTGGGCTTTTGAATGTCTGAATTCAAAATGAAAAATTCGGTTTATAAATTGATCCATCAATCTAATGACACATTTATAATATTAATTATAAATATCTAATTATATATCTCATGAGAACAATTTAATTTAATTATTTTCCAAAATTATTTTATCTTTATATCATAATTTAAATAAATCTAAATATTTTTTTTTTTCATTGAAACTTTCTTTTACCAAAACAAAATAAATATTTCTTTAGATAAATTACATAACTTTGAAAATAAAATTCATGTAATATAGTAAATATAAATTAAAACCATGTTAAATTAATAATTTTACTCCCCCACAAAATTAAACTTTATAAATTTTCTTGTAATCTGACTTTTAAACCTTGTTAACAATCTTATTTTGTAATATAATTTATGTACTCATTAATGGGGTATAGTAATTGTCAGTAGTTTTTGTTCGAAAACATTAAAAAAAAACCTAACCAAACTAATTTATTTACTATATAATATTTGAACGTTTTTAATGGCTTGTAATCAATAATGTTATAGTAAATTTGAAATATGTTCCTTGTAAAAGTTATACCAGCAAAAATTATTGTATCTTACAAAATGGTTAATGTGGTAAATGGTAATTTACAGCTATCAAACTGTTAATATCTATAAGTTTATTAGATCGAAAATTTCTATTGCAAAATATGTTTTTTTTTGTGTTGTTAAATTGATTTTTTTTTAATTAAATTTAACTTGTATACGTCATGTGGATCTGACATCGAAAAGTATATGAATTATGAATATTAATAAATTTTAAATATTTAATATCTGATGATTATTCAAAGCAGGATTTTTCCGTAAATTTATTATTATCTATACATAAATTATTGATTTTTTTAATGAATTTTTTACCCATCTTCAAAAAAAAATAACAAAAAAACACTTCAACTTTCTCAATTACAAAACCTGAAATATTACTTTATTTCTTGATGTCAATATATACTATATTAATTCCTTAAGGGTAGAGCACACATTAAATTGCCAAAAAAAAAACCTTTAAACACTTTATTTTTGATCGTAAATTTTATCATTGAACTTGTACTACAAACCTAAAGACCTCAATAATTTACCAATTAATTTCATTTCCTTATCGACAGTACATTTATGTGTACATTTAAAATTGGTTCATCCAACCTGCACCTTCTACAACAACAACAAAGATGATGTGAAAAACACATTAATTTAAAATCCTAAAAGCACCGAACGATAAAACTGAATTATTTCAAGTTAAGAAGAATTTATGGACATGATTATTATTATGTTATGGTTTTTAACTGACAATTTTTCGTTTTTGGATATTTCGGATTTACAATTGATGATTTTACACTGGTGTTAACCAACATTTGGGAAAACAAAAATATATTCATGAATTTTTCGATTGTTCTACATATTAAAGATATTTTTTTATGGGTCACAAATTCAATATTGATGGATGGAATGGAGCAAAGCAAAGCAAATTATGGTATTTTTTAATAATCAGATTTGCTCGGGTTATCCCAGCTGAAAGGAACCGGTTAAAATTAATAAATTATAAAATATTTTTTTTTTTTTATATTTGATTGATTTTATTTTTTTGGTTTTCTTATTTTTTTGGTAAAACGTTAAACATATGTATAACGTTACACGATTCGTTATAAAACGAAAAAAAAAATATTTTTTTTCTTTTCTTTAATATGTAACAAATTTTTATTGTATATGATTATATTAGTAGTGTTACAATTGATATTTTATTTTTATTTTATAAATCTTGATTTCTTATTTATTCACTAAATCAATTCCTAGTTTTTCCTTGTTCACTCCGCTTGGCAGCATGGACCAAATGTAGAGTTTTCATGACATTTGGAACGAATTATTTTGTATGAATTATTCCAAACTATTAGTTTCTTTATAGTGAAAAAACTTTTTAATTGCAACACGCTAATGGATTTTAATAGTGAGGCATTTGTTGTCAACAAATAATGATCGCAACAAGTGTTAACATATTTTTCAGATAGCCTGTAAATTCGGTCACAATTACATATTGAAAATTTTATTACTGGTACTCAAGCTGAGTCAACTAAAGTGACATCGTTGTTGCACTACCACTAAGTCACCGCCCTAATCAATACATAATCTTATTCAATTCTTAAGGTCGCGTCCTTCACAACAATTTTCGCGAAATTACTAAAAGAAAACTATGAAAAGTAATTTTGACATAAAAAGTATGAAAAGTAAGTTTTGATATTTACTATAGTAAAATTATAACATTTTTTCTAATATTCGTTTTAGCGTTACATTTTGAATAACTTTTTACAATTTTGTTACTTGTAATATTTAAATTCGGTTGTAACAGAATTTATGATTTTAATATTAAAAAATTTTGATATTATAAGAAAATTTTTAATTAACTCAACATTAATTCATTTTTTTAATTTTATCACAAATAAATACATAATAGAATTTTCTAAACTTCCGGTATCCAAAAACTTTCTTCAATAATGTAAAATAAAATTAATTTTAGTGTTAAAAACATAAATCAATTAATAAATTACCTTTTTGATATGAACTCATCAACTAAACAACACCTACAATGATGATGATCAAATAGTTACTATACTAAGTGAAACTTTTTCAAATAAATTTTGTTTTAATGTGAAAAACTTCTCGCTTAAAATATCATAATTCTTTTTAAATAATTTTCACTTAAAATAAATTGTTTATATATAAAATGTTTTCGACTTTATTAGCCGTGTAGCGTTAAATCTAATGATAAATTAAAAAAAAAAAAAAAAGTTATAATAAAAAAAAAAATCGTATAAACTATAAAAATTTACCAAAATAAATTTTATTAAACAAATTTTGTATGAATGAAAAAAAATCTTCCTAAAGTCAATCTCATCAGAAAGAAAAGCCTAAAAGAAAGTTTTGCACGCTTTTAAAGTTGAACGAGGGAATTTTGATAATATAGTACTAATAAAAAAATTACTATGTAAAATGTAAGTTAAGAAAACGTCATTTATTTAAAGATTATCTTTTATCGATATGTTAAATTTTACGATTGGCTATAATAATGATGAAAAATTTAATGTTATGATGATACTTTTATCTAAGAAATAAATAAAAATGAATTTATCTATTAATTTTATATAATTTTCAATCAAATATACCAGAAAAAAAATTGTGAATTGAGCTCTTCTTAATATGATATTCAATTTAAAGGTCAATTTTTATTCATGAAAAATTTCAAGGTTCAAAGAAGAGATTATTTTCACCAATCAATTTGAAACTATAAATTCAGAAATGAAACCTTAATATGCTATTAATTTCTATGCTATAGAGTTACTTTCAAAATAAATGCAGTTCGAGTTCGAGTTCATTTAGTTTTAGAGATACTAGATAAGATTTTACTTATATTATCATTTCAATTGTATTACCAAAAGCTTTAGCAGCCTATTACATATTTAATATATTATTTGTTAATTCTCAGGAATAAACGCTAATGCTTATAACAAGTTTAAAGTTCATTTTTAACAAACAGAAACGAACTATAAGTTCACACGAAAGCAAAGTACAATATTTAAAATTGAATTTATGATTTTAATATTTTAATGGCACTGTAAAATATCATAGATTTATCCATTTCGATTAAAATTCCATGATTATTGTATATATATAATGAATGTACTTGATGAATGGATTTATGATGTACTATGATTTGTTGGACAAGTCAAGTATACTATCATAATAAGGTGCACATTGTTACTTTTTGAAATCTTGTCATTGTAATTTGTGTACGAGTTGCCGCAAAAGAATTATTTCTTAAAATAAAATAAAAATAATAATAAAAAAAAGAATTTCTTGTCATACGGCTGTCATGTTCAATTGGAAAAGCCTTGAGGGAATTCCACCAACTAGAATTAAAGAAAATTCTCATTATCGAATAATTTTTATTTAACAACATGCATATATTGTGAACGCTGGTGAACGTTATATGAATTATAATTAAATGTAATTTTTTTCCTGTACGAAAATTCGTGCTGGAATGAAAAAAATTGTACAAAATCATTGAGAAGAGCCAGTGATACAAATAAATTTAATTTTTTTGTAAATTTTTCCGCGAAAGTTAAATTTATAATCATGATTTTTAATTCAAAAAAAAATATTTTTTAATATGTTTTTTTTTTCGGAAGTATAAAATATGTAAAGTTTTTGGATTGCCATCACCAGACCATTAAACATAATAAAAATAATGTCATCACAACATTTACATTTGCCTGTTCTACTGAAGGTCAATGTCAAGGTTGAGTGGACATTTTTATTTTAAATATATATATTTATTTTAATGTAATCTAATTTAAAATTTTATATTTTATGTTACTGCGAAAAATTAAGGTAAATTTGAATAAAAATATTTGATTAAGTTTTACTTTTTGATTTCATTTTTGCCTCATAACTTAAGATTATCAAATATAATTAAGAAATTGAATCGAAAATGAACCCATTATTTAAAGTTGATGAGAAGTAAGAAAAATTGAATTTTAATTGATATCCAATCTTTATGTAATTTATTGATGAAGAATTTAGTAGCCTTTCGATATGCAATTTAGAATTAATTAAGTATTTGATTACAATTTTTCAAATTTTTTAAATTAAAGAGTTCTCATACCTGCTAGAAACAATATATATTTTATATAGCTCTAAAGCACTATTTTAGACACATTGGATGTAATAAAATGCCTCTTCAAACTTAAATTCGATAATGCAAAATCATAGGCGGAAAGATCAGTTTTATTGATAATATTGATTAGAGATCCGTCACGCATTTTGTTGGACCGAAGAACTTCGTTGTATGTACCCTAATTAAGGGTTGCATCATTCCTGCACCAGAACATTTTTGCACCAGAACATTTTTCCTGCACCAGAACATTTTTGCATTTTTGAACATTTTTTTACTCAGCAACCTTTAAGTCATCCATTAAGTAATATTTCAGGTTTTTAATTCATATGTTTCTGATGAGTGGATAGTGACAAAGGAGTTGATTCACATGAACATGATAAATCCTTAACTTATTTCTTTAATAAGTTGTGGCCGGTTTTAATATCCGTGGGATCTGCATCCTCTAATTTCTAATTTTAAATAATAATAAATTGTTTACTAAACAAATAAAAATCCAAAAATCCAATTGAACCATTTCAATGCCATCAATTAGTAATCTATTTAAACTATATTTCTATTACAAAACAAATCTGAGAACATTGAATTGAATTATTAATATTAGAGGTAACACTTAAAAATTTCCTGTTTTATTTACACTTTTTTGTTATATAAGTTCATTTTAATGTTTATTTTTACAGTCTAGTTGTAATTATGTACAACTAGACTGTACCTACCAAGACTTTAACTTTATTTACTTATTTAAATTAATATTAAAAAAATGACTGAACAAAAATTTATTCAACCTTAACAAAATAAATATGTCTTGGAATTTATGAATTTTTAATATATAAATATTTTTATTTACAAAAAATTAATTCAGAGTACCAAGATGAAATTAACATGTTCCTGTAATTCATCTGTAAACAAAATTGGAAAACATTATAAAAAAAAATTATATAAAATTTTTCTCATTTATTTCACCTGTTCTGATGATGTTTACCTATTTTATACCTGTTGCATTTACACAACATTTTATTAAATTTATTCTCTTTTTTATGTTTACGTTATGTTTTTCAATATTAGTGAGTGACTCTCTGCTAGTATCTTAATTCTCTCATAATTCGGATTAAAACTTCGGTATTTTATTGATAAGTTACTTTACCTACCACAATAATAAACATCGCTTGAGGCTCTACAAAAAAAAAATCATAACAAAAACATAATTTAACAGAATAGAATTTAAAGATTTTGTTTATAAAAAATAATTCTGTCGAGTTTGACGTTTCTTAATTTACATAATTTACTTTATGTAATATGTTAAATAAAAAATATGTTTAAAATATTTAATAATAGAAATTGACAAAAGTCTGATTTGTTTGTGTTATGACCAGTTCAAGGATATTCTACAAATGACCATGAATATGCAAATATTGTAAGTTAGAAACAATTTTAAAAAAATCAATGTTCATAAATACATAAAATACATTAAAATTAATCAATAAAATAAAAATATAATGAAAAAAAAAAATTGAAATTTAGTTGAAATATCATTTAATTATAGTTTTAAGGACTTTCAAACTATAAATTCGTGATTATGTATAGGTTTGCATGATGTTATCCAGTGTTCGTGATAATTGTAAAAGTGTACAAGGTAAAAAAAAAAAAATAATTATTAGTACATTTTATAAAATGGAAAACCTTCGTTGTAATATTAAAATATACTTTAATTTAATTTTGTAGATATGAAATTAATTCAATAATTCACAAAACAGTAACTAAAATTTATATTGCTTTCAATTTGATTGATAAATCGTTAAATATTATTAAGTACATTATATAATTACATAATTAAATAAGGAAATTTATCAGACAACTATCAATTTTCTATACCATAACATCAGAAATGATTGGAAAAAATAATAAATTTTTGAAGATCTATTATTTTCTAACTAATTTTTTATTTGAATATTTGCAAAAATTTAATTTACTTTGAACATATTTAAGGAAAGTATTATGAATATGTGACCTGAATTGTTTTTTTGTAATGTAGTTTATCTCTGTCTCTGTCTGCTTAAGGTGTAGTTTACGTAATGGACTATATGAAACGATGGAATAAACAGCGAAACAAGAATAAGAATAAAACGAAACATTGCAAACGTGGAATTATAAGGAATATTACAGAAATGCGCCGAAGGATGAACGACAATTTCTTAAACGTAAAGCCAAGGCTGCTATAAAATTTGAGGGATTGAAGGTGTGCCATATACGCAAAAACACATTAATATTTGAATTTCGATATTGAAAGAAAAAATACCAATAAGAGTGGAATAATTAGAAAAAATAATAAAATCGATTTTAATTTCATATTAATTTTGCACAGAAGTTATAGAACTGTGTAAAAAGGGTTCGATAGTCTTACATTCATCAGTATCTCCACAGTGTACCATATATTTGTATATTGGATAACAGAATATTAAAAGGATAATGACGACGCTCTATAGTCTATAGTCTATAGAACCATGATTATCGCGAATATATTTGAATTATGTATTACAATCGTTTCATTAAACTTTCAATTTCTATTTAAGAATTTCTTTATTTCTAATCATAAATTTTATTTTCTGCCAAATTTCAAATCAATAAATCAATATTTTACTAATAATTATCTAATATTGAGGTCATTAGGTTAATATTAATTACTTATAATTAATTTATGTTCTGCAATTTGATATTCTACGTTATACTATAAAATGAATCTCAAAATAATAATTCCAATATTTAGTGAAATTTTAATATTAATAAACTGTCAGAATATCTAAAATTTGTAATTTATCATATCTAAAATAATGATTAGTACATTTCAATAATATATTGAATAATAAAAATTTTATAGCTCTGAGAAATGAAATAAAATTTAACTTTTAATTTTAATTTAAAAAAATATAAAAAAAATCGTTAAAATATATGCGAAGATACTTCTTCATGTTTCACTTTCAAAAACTATTAAAATGTACCAAAATTACAAAAATCTTTAAAGATTTTAAAATTGACCATCAAATGAAGCATTTTTTGTTTTTGGGTTTACAAAAATAAATCTCCAACAATTTTTAAAATTTAATTATATCAATATTTTAATAAATTTTAGTTATTAATTTACAACTGAGAAAATTATTTAATAGGGAAAGCGGTCCGGACAAGTTTAAAAAGTTACAAAAAAATAAAACGAAAAATTAATTAAACGAAAATTTTTATATGGAGTTTTTTTTTCTGTTTTCATTTACATATTTACATACATAATTATTGTCTAATGTTGGTTTATCTTTATCATGATATGCTATTAAAATTTTTGGTTATTAAAAATCTGTGGAAGAATATCCACCAAACCTAAAAAAATGCTAACTAGCTGGAGGATATTACTTGTAGTTAGGTTCAACAGTGCTCTACCTTGGTGCACATATGTGTAATAACCAACGCAACGTTTGTATCTAATTTCTTTGGAATCGGATTATAATTACATGCATAATTCGGAAACTAAAATTGTCTCTCCAAGAAACTCTTAACCTACAGACTTCAGGAGTACCCACTGAACTACTGACATCAAATTTTAGAATCACCTAATACGTAAGTACGTGGACTTTGTTTTTGCATTTTTCTCTTTCTTCGACGTCTATAATGGCCAGAAAAACTATTTAAGCGAAATCCATTTTCATAATGATCAAGTCCAATTCAACACTCATAGTAATTCCAACTACTCGTAAAATTGAAATGAAAAATCCAATCAAATTAAAATATTTTGGAAAATTTACATTTTTTTTATATATATTTTAATTTTAGCCTAATTTTTTATTAAAGAAAATTTTGAAAAATCGTCAAATCAATACTACACAATCAATTGAAAATCTAAAATCTAATTTCTGCTGTGCAATCAACCATAAGATGTGAGCCCACCTGCTAAACGCCGTATATAATATATTCTACAAAATTTTGGGGTGCAGTATTACTATTTTAGGTGCAGCCTAGAAATACGTCTCCTCTGCACATAACTTGTTAAGAGTTTTTCCAGATATAAATTTTCAATTCTAAAATAGTTTATTTGTCTATTTTAGTTTCGGAGCGTGTGATCGCTAATATAATAAAAGAATAAGTTTAATGTAAATTTTGATTAATGATTATTCACTTGTCATCGCGATCATAATTTTCTTTTGTTTGTTAAAATTATGTAATGTCTACAAAATTAAGGTGGAAACTAACAGTAAGAGATGAAGATTTATGATTTTGATATTAATTTTATGATTTTTTGTAAATCTTTTTATTGGGTCAAAAACTAAAATTAATAATTAATTATGAATAATTGTCATTTTCAAAGATTAAAATCTGTCCGTATGAACTTAAAATTAGACCTTCCAGTTTAGTATTATAATTTGATCTATGTGTAATTGTTGACTTTTTTGGTGGAATATTATTGGGATGTACATATTACAGAAATGGAATTAAACTGGCAAAAACAAGAATTCTAAATCATTAAGTTTTTAATTTATAAAAATTTGCTTTCATTTGAATAAGATCGTTATTGATACTTAGTCTAAACTACTGGAGGATATCTGAATGAGAAAGAAACTATAACACACTTCACCTGCAAGAGAAATGGCGGCTAAACAATCTACAGATATGGTCCAGTTTTTAAATACCAATAAGTGGATCTAAAATCATCATAATAGTAAAGACAGGTGGTTACGTTAGTGGTAGAATGGCATACACGATTTAAACCAACTAACGAAGCTGCTTTTGGGTATTTTTCTAATACGAAGTAAATTAAATATTTCAATAAAATTATTAGAATTTCCATTTTGATATTATTTTCATTGATTTTATTGAAGACATCAATCACAATTTGTAATTCCTTGCTGGACTATTTACGTGTATCACCAAAGTTAGTCCTTTAAGTGATAGAATTGAGTTTAAATGTAATGATTAATAAATTATAAAATTGATATCTTTTTGAATCGTGACAAGTCAATGTTTTCCGAGTAGAAAACCGAACTTCGGAGGACTTAAAGGACTTATCAATAATAAAGTTCCATAGAAAATTAAATACAAAAACCACTTAAATTACGTGTACCTGACAAAATATAGAAAAGCGTAGGTGATTGATTAGTTTATTTCTTAATTTTAACATATAATTATTAATTTAAATTATAATACATAATAAAATTATCTCATATTAGCTAATTTGAAAGTGAATTATTTTAAATATTTCTGAATTAGCAGCATAATTCCAACATGATTTTTTAACTTGATATGTTCGTGAATAATTTTTTATCATCATTAAATTATTTTATTATAAATACATAAAAGATAAAAATTATATATTAATTTTTAGTAAAAGTAAAAAAAATATTTTTCAGTATAAATAAAATATAGACTTTTTAACAATCCACAAATTAGTACACCTTGAAAAATTTCACTTTCATTATTTAAAATATTAAAAAAAAAAAAAAATTCTCAATAAATTTTAGTGAAATTTAAATAAATAAAATTTTTTTAAAAATTAAATTTCATTTTTATTTGTAAATTTGTCGGAAACTCCTTCATTACCACAAATACCATTCATTGCAATAAGTTCAAAGAATCAATATTATAAATTTTCATACAACTTACGAGTAGCTAGCTATATTTTGATTTAGAAAATTGAAGCGTTTTAAAGAGTGAAATTTAAATAAATAAATCTTGAAAAATAAAAAAAATCAATATTTTTGCAAACAATAATAAAAATTTGATTTAAAATTTCAGGCGAATAAAGTCTTACTTAATTGTGTCTAACTTTGAATGTTTCTTTTAATAATTTCACTGTAAAATTACACTTGAATAACTCACCTGTTGCTATCAATCAATCAATTATTATTATTCACTATATAAAAGTGTTTTTTTTGTTGGTAGTTGTTATTTCTTGCGCACCACCGGTGCCGCTAATAAAGTTTTGTTGATCTGTTGATTACTTTTAATAGGCGGTGAAGATTAGGTGGTAGATGTTAAGATTATAATTGTAAATTATTAGAAATTATTACTTGTATAAAAATGATAATTGAGTGTTTTAGATGACATATAAATGAATTTGAATATTGAGTGAGTGGCAATGGAAAGAGTTTTTATTGTGTTGTTTTTTTTTTTTTTTTGAAGGGTGTTTACAAGAGTTTTGGAGAAATTAATGAGTTAATTGTTGATATCCGGATTTTTTTTTTTTTTTTTTGGTAATTCAATTAAGTTTTATGACAAATATTTAAAATATAATTATGGAAAATATTGACAAATTGTGGATTTAATTCTGTTAAGCTGTAATGTCTCTGAACTCTGAACTAGGAGTTGAAATGTAATTTTATTACACATTCGTTATTTTACCAAAATTTAAAATTTGTATTTATTTCTTTTCAAATATTTGAATTTGAATATTAAACAATTCAGCCCCGTTTTCTTGAGAGAGATGGTTTCTGTCATCTCAGATAACGTCAGTCTATTATTCGAAACGCGCAAGTAGTGTTTATTTCATCAAAATTCTAATTCACTTGGAAAATTGGTTAATTATTCTCAAACAAACAAGAGATCGGGTCTGGCTTATCACTGAAAATTGCATAGTCGGACGAAAAATAGCCTAATTATATTTTCCAAAATATATGGGAAGATGAACTAGAAATCTCTAGTTCATCTTCCCATATATTATATTGGCTTCCGAATGGCGTTACTTTCAATCCCTTATAAGAAATCACAGACGAACGGATAGACACACAAAATGAGACCAAAGGTATTTTCTACTATCACAAAAGTGACTTAAAATTTTCATAGGGCCAAAGAATTTTGAAAATTTGTGTTTTCTATATACGGAATTTTCTTCATTCAGAATTATAATTTTTATTTCGACATTTAATATCGAACTAGTCAAATTCTCGAATATTCAGTGCCGAATACTTGAACTATTACAGTGCTGAAGAAGACATCAGATATATAAGATTTATTGGCAGTTATTCGTCAGCGCAATATTAGTATGGTAGAAGTAAGCTATATAAATATTAAAAATTAATTGTTAATCATTATCGAAAGTGACATTAAATTTTTCGATTTAAGTTAAGTTGAAATAACTTATGAAAAATGAACTATGGGAATTAAATAATTGTAACAGCATTATTAGTAATACTTATCTATATCACAGCTGATATTCAAATGCCAATAAAAATTTAAGTATACTTGTCAAAATATAAGTAGTCTCTCAACAATAATTTAAAGTTAACTCGTAAAATTAATTGATCAAACAATTATTATACTTAAGTTTCTTTTTCAAATACAATATTAAACTTAATTAACAACACTATTAGTAAATGATTATCACGATTTTTGAAATTATTTTATATTTAAAAAGTTATAATATTTATTTAAGTATTTATCACATAGTTGCTAATAGACAATATTAAATAATTTAAAAAAACTCAAATGCTATAGCACCAATAAATACTCTGTCAGAAATGAATTATAATTAAAATACTTTTTAATAATTGATGATAAGCAAATTAACAAATTAATATTCACAATAAAATAATTAATAAGTAATTAATACAAGGTGTTTTCATACTGTCTTTAAACTCACTTACTGTCATTGGCAATTACTTAGGAATATCTGGCTACAACTCAGTATTCGTTGAAGACAGCATAGAGTAACAACGATTATAGTTTGCTCAAAGGTCGAATTGTTTCTTTTCCGCCTGAAGCTAACGAATTGGCTAACAAATTGGATTTCGAAGCTAACGGATTGGGTATTAAAATTTCCCCTCAGATAAACATGTCAACTACCAAGTGGTATGTAGCAGGTAGTGATAGCGATAGTGCCAGTGTTTTAAGTACATGTTAATTGTTAAAAATATCACTTTTCTATAATATGAAAACTAAATTTTAATAACAACTTCCATTTTCATTTACAGCTAATGTAAAGCTTGTCAATCAGAAAGGTTTGCACCATATTTTTTAAATATTTCAAACATGTGACATTGAACTAAAAATTTATTTCTTTTTTACTCTATTATATTAATTTGACATTTGAAATGAACCAAGATACAATGCCAATTAATGGACATTTTTTTTTTATTTGTTACATTCCATGTTTTGTGTATTATAGTTTCTTAAGTACAACGTTAAAAAAATTAGGCAATTAATTTGAACAATAGCCAGCTATAATTTAATTTGAATTATTACTATTTTTTTTTATTTACCTCCAATAATCAAAAGTAATTCAATTTGGCATATTATCATTAGGTATAGGCGTCAAATAATTTTCCTTTATATATTTGTGAAGTGGATATTGCGAAAGATTTGGAAGTATAGTTTTTAAATTAGCTTCGTTCAAATTAAATATTTGAGTAATAATATTTTATGTGGTTTTTTTAAAATAATTTTATGAAATCTTTAAAATCAATTAAAATCAAAATTAATATTTGCATATGCTGGCAGGAATAGATCGTACTCAAATGATTTGCATAGTTCGAGATAGAGATTTAAATGGAATTAAGAATTGGCAGATATTAATTATATTAGCGAATAAAATGATTTGGGAATAACCCAGATCATTTGTGGAAGTATACTAAGAAAATAATTAAGTAGCAGTTTCCAGGATGGAGCCTGAATTCCAAATTGATATCGTAAAATGTAATACCTGAAGAAAATGATTTTCTTGAGAAATGAGTTACTGGAATTATAATTCTAGTGGCCTCTATCATTTAAATACCCACATCCATTCCTTGGCTGTTTCGTTAATTTTCAGTTCTTTTATATCTATATAACAACATCTTTTGGTCGTTGGTTCCACTATCTAAAAACTGGTGGAGTTTAAATAAAAATTATTGAATTTGCGGTAGATTTTGATATTTTAATAGTAATTTTCCTTACGAAAATATAAATAAATTTAAAGCTAATAATAAAATTAATTATTTTTTGTTTGTTTTAAGCTTATCTTCACATTATTTATGTCTGTAGGTATTCCCAAAACGATTTTTAAGATTATTTTGTTTTCTTTTCAACACTTAAACCAATTTCGTAGTTGAGAAAAGTGTGCGATGACCAAGCTTTTATGTTAATTAAACTCGTGACATGATAAAAGTGTCAAAATATTTATATATTGTTAGTGCAGAAATGAAAGTGAAAATTTCGCTAATATTTTTTTTTGTCGAATTGTTTTTCTATTTTAAAGTCATTGACTCAATGTCAAGTTTGGTATAGTTTAAACGTGGACTTATGTATAAGTAATTGTTTTGTAAATATTTAATTTTTTGAATAATCATTTTAAATTGGTGATAATTGGAAGTAAATTTTGATATTTAGACATTATTTAAAATTAAATTCTGAGCTGGATTTGTTTTAAAACTTTTTTAATATTAATAATAATTAACTTATACAGAATTTACCTGACTATAATAACATTTTCTAAATGTGTTAAAGATTATTGAAAGTAGATTTCCAAAAGTTCTGAACATTTTCGATATTTGATGTGAATTGTAATTTTTTTGTTGTGTAAATTGAAAAACTTTAAAAATAAATTGATGAAAATACGATGTCAAATTAACTCAATGTAACTCTGGAGCACCAAGTAGGATATATTTAGTTTAGAATCCGTTCATAATTAATTTATTATATTTTGTAACCTATAGTTAAATTTATGTTTGATGGTACGGCCTCGTTATATGTTAGGTTTCAAATTGAAAAATACTACAATCATTTCAAATGAATTTGTTTTTTCTTCCGGTCATTGAATTAGCGTGCTCGATATATTCAAATATGAAATATAAATAAATTAAATTTTTATTAATATTCCTGATATAAAATTAGTTTATTATTACATCCTTCGAACAAATTAAATTGATGATTGCTATGAAAACCGGCTTTTAAAATCTAATATTACAAATTAGTAACTGGCATCATAATTAAAAACCTTTGATTTTGTCGAGCATAAAAACGATATAAATTTAATCTGATTTTTATACATTTGACAGTAAAACCTTAAGTCTATGCCAAATTTAAGCCTGAAATGTGTAGAACTTAAACTTCATTTTTGATTCTTCATATTTTTATTTGATGCACATATAAATTCATATTTTCCTTTTTAAAATATTTACATTCACAATAAATTTATTTTCTATTTATCATTCACAATAAGTAACAAAATTTTGATCTACCTAAGCTCATGGTAAATCTTAATGAATATAGCAATTAAAATTCAATTTCAAGCTTAAACCACACAATCGGTTTAGTTAAGCTTAAGATCTCACTGTGAAATCGGGCATTAACAATATTAAAAATTATTAAAATGTGATCCCAAAATTATCGACTCTTATCTTTTCACAAAAATTCCAAATAAATTTGTATATATGAATCGCAAAATTTACAATTTCGTATTTTACCTTGCAAGGTCGTCCACTCTGTTATTCTCCAAACATTTTGTTTGTTTAATTGTAAAAATATCTCTAAATTTAACATCATAGATTGTTTTTTTTTTTATATTTTGCGTAGGAGCAGGAAGTTATATTGATTAAAGTACCTGATTAAAGATTAAAACAATATAAAAACAAATTAAATTTAAATCTTCCCAAAAAAATCAATAATGAATTTGGTAAAATATAAGTCTTAAAATAATTACATTTAAATTTACACGATTTTAAAACCTACAATCTTCCTTTTTTAATCAGCATCAGTTTTAACTACCTTAACCTAGAAAATAACTTGTGATATTTTTTAATAACTTTTCGTCCCACTTTAAAAATTTAAATCATTTTTAAAGCTTCTTAATATAATAATTTAATTTTCTTGATCGAAATGTAGACTAACGACAGATTAAAATTAAATTTTTGTTTAGGAACTTTAGAAATTGTAATAAATATTTAATTTAAATGATTTAAAATACAAAATTTAAATGAATTTTTTAAAATGGTTTGAAAATTGTGAATTAAGAGTACCAAAAAGTGTATAGTTAAAATTATTAGAAATAATAATTATGGCATTAAGTGAATAATTCTTTGTATTAGTTTATTATTTCCATTCCTTTCCTCACATTTCACAAATATTGGTCTCTATTACCAGAAAATCAAATAAAGTTAATAATAAATTAATAGAATTTTTAATGTGACATTAATTGGCCAAGTACGTGCATCTTCATAATCGGGAACAATACTTTCTAATCCATATAATATACTTCAACTTTATGTTTGACATTTATAATTAAAATAAAATATTCAAGAACCGCTCTCATCGCTCTTGCATTTATAATCAGAATTTTGGATATTAAGCATAAAACGTAAAAATTTCGATTATAGAAATTGTTAAAGCTGCTCACAAAAGTTGAGCAAGTCAATTATTTACAACTCTAGCTATGAAGTAAATTTGTTTTATGTTTAGAGCTTTTACCATGATCTATCGGTTAACTCAGATGTGCTGAGGTGTATTCTGTATGCGTGCTTAACTTCTTAACCAATAATCAAAACCTCGTCCACAATCAATAGAGAAGATTCATGCTATTTGCATTTATAATCAAAATTTTAGATATTAAGCATATTTATTTCCACTAAGTTACGAGTATTAAGCATATTTTTTAATTACCACCATGACTTATCTGACAAAGATTGGGTCCAAATCTTTAAATAATGGAATGATATCAGAAAAGTTTTCCAATTTAAATATTTAATATTTTTTAAATTATATTACAAATTTCTATTTTTGTTTGGTGTAAATTAAAATGCCGAATTTAGGAGGTCATTGCTAGCTGTATACAAATTTGCTTATAATTTTTTATAAGCCTAATAACAATAGTAATTTTCACTATGAATGTAGTCTTTAGTGTGATATTATAGAGAAACTTATGCTATCAAGTCTACCTACTCTCTTTAAAATTGATATAATATTTACTATTATCCGGTCATTATTTTGATGTTACAATTAAAATGTTGTTCTACTTTTAACCGCAAACAAACAATTTAATTAATCAACAATAAAATGCCAACATAAATTTTCAATTGAACAAATAAAACATTAAATTTTCCCAGTTTTACATTTCCTATATAATTTTAATTTTATTTACTTTATTTTTTTGGTTTAATAGCATTTCAGGTGATTCATATATTCATAAAGTTGCGTGCATAGACAATTTAGTAATTTATATTTTGAATTTTATTTAATTCGTTTATAAAAGTTGAATTCATAGATAGTCATCTATGTCAGGCATGGTCAACCGGAATAGTATTACGGGCCACCTTGTTGTACTGCAATTTTCGGCGGGCTATACATGAATCATTTCATGATTTCTTAGATATAATAGAAAAAAATAATTAGTAGTTTATTTGTAGTGGTCCTCACAACACCTGCTGTGCTTTGCTTATCATAAGAGCTATTTATTTTTGCGATAATTTTTTTTTTGTATTTACTTAAGAACGAATATAAAGCATCATATTTTAAATACAAAAATGGGAATTGGGTTAATGTTGCTTAATATTTCATTATAATATTTGTTTAGCAACGTTTTTTTGGTTTAAATCAAGTAACAAGTAATTTTTTTAATAATTCTTTGATCGAGAATGAAAATCATGATAAAAATATATGATGGCCCGAATTCGGCCCGTGGTCCTATTGTTGATCATGTCTGGTCTATGTAATAAGTTCTGTTATTAGAGTATATTTATTTATTTATTATTAGTTCATAGACAAAAACTTTTGCCTCAAATTTAAATTTATTGGACATTCTCTTGCTGGCGCCCCCTTTATTATTCGACCACCTGTTTTAACTTTACTAAATTCATTGAGTGTCAATTTTGGATTTAATATAAGAATTTCTGTAACATTTGAAAATGGTGCGTGTAATTGTTTTTTTAGTGAACAAAATATACAGAATAATTATTGTTATTCAATTATTTTGTAAATGTACTTTGAATCTATGGTTAGAAACATTCAAGCTCAGTTTAAAAAAAAATCAATATTTAATTACAAATTTATTATTGTCTGAAATATTTTATTGCTAATCAAATAATAAATCTATAAATTAAAATATAGAATTAATTTATAAAATGGACATTAGTCATGCAATTTTTATTACATATACTTTCAATTAATTATTTATATTGTAGCTCCCACAATATTTTTTACTTCATATTTTCGCCCTTGGTTTTAAAAGTAATATTTGAATTAGATAGATAATAAATATGATTTTTTTTTTAAATATTATAGGAAATATCCTTGAAATGTTGAATATGTAATTTTATGATAAATTCTAATCCATTGATGCCATATGTTTTATGTAATCTTCAATGTTAAACAAAATTTTATTTAAATTACAGTTGACAATGCCATCCATCATCATCAAATCAGTTTAGTTAACATTTTGTTACAGTTTATATGACAGGTCAAATAAGTAAACTTTTTCCAAAGTTGGTATATAAAATGTAGTTAAAATGATCTAAAATCAGATCAATTAGCGCGATAAATGAACTTTATTGCCGGCGTAAACGAAAGTTAGAAACAATGATTTAAGAAAACAGTGAATTAATCTAATTTTTATTTAGAAATTGTATCCATACAAATTGATTATCTATGCGTGTAATAACTTAGGAGCCAATCTTAACCAATAAACAAAACCAGTAAAAATTACGTTAGCGTTTGCGTGTTTGAATTTATTGCTCAAAGTATAAATATTGATTATTATAAAGATCCATTTTAAAGATATATTCTATCCAGTTTTTTCAAATGGAAATTCAAGATTTTCGAGTGGAATAGTTTAATATAATTAAAAATTTATAATAAAAGAAAAGATAGATATGTAAATTACGATAGCACATAGCTAAGGTACACAATAGTCAATGTATATTATCTTAAATGAACTGAGCAAATATTTAATTGGACTGTTAATATTATAAACTTTCAATAAATGTTTATAATTTTTTAATTAAAGTGAAAAGTAATTTTACATTTCTATAGTAAGTCCAGTTGATAATTTACATTTCAATTTAAATTCAGTTCATATTTTCTAAGAATATAATATAATTGATTTTTATTGCTAACTTATTTAACGTTTAGTCTTTTTCCCTCTCCTATTTTCTAGTTCCAGTTTTGTTTTTGTTTAATAAATTAAAACCGGTTACGTCATTGGACATCCGAGGTCCAAACATATACACGTCATTGTACTATTCATCATTGAACGGTTCATACTCGTCTTAAACTCGTTCAATTTATAATTTAAGTTAAATCAGTTCTCTAAAAACTGAATTGATTACAACTTTTAAATAAAGTTAACCACCTTAGCTAAGTTATGTTAGGGGATGTATAAGCAACATTCAGAACGTATGACGCCAAAATTCTGAAACTATACTATTTCATACAAATAAAGTTCTGTTGATTCATAATCCACACAGCAGTTTAAGGGAATTCTGCTAGCAACATCATGTTATAATTACTACCACATTTCTGAGTGCTCTTCATTACTGCACAAGGTCAAATCTATAGTAGTCTTGGGAACAGGCTGCCCTAACACAAACATATTAGTCTATCAACAATGACTCACAGGTTAAATGGTGAATAGTTGCTTAAATTGCTTGAGTTTTACAAAAGTTGTCATATTATAGTTACTAAAAATTTACAAATTTTCAAATGGCTGTAGAAAATAGGAAAATATAATATGTCCCATTAAAGAAAATTAATATTATATCTTCAATTTCTGTATTATTTTATTAAATATATTTAAAATTCAATTCTTGATTTATTTCCTCTCTGCATACCAAATATTTCTTCATATATGTACAAATACAAATTTTATTTCCGCTTTTATAAAATTTTATAATAATTTTCCACAATTCAAACATTATCTAAAGAAAAATTTATGTAAATTAAATGTTAAATCATAAATCTAGAAAAAAATGAAGAAAAACCTCAAAACTATTAAATAGACCACAAGATTTAAGACTTCATCTCTTCCGATCTTGATACTTTTTCTATGTCTGTCACACTAGATTGCTGTGAAGGTTTTTATAAAATCATAACTTTACTATTGCTGGTATTATTAATATTATTGATTCATATTAGAGTTTTTCTTTTATGGTAATTTAAAACTAATAATTGATGTTTAATTGTTGAAAAATTGAGCGGAAAAACTTTAGAAGTTAATGGCTTTTATTATAAGTTAATGGCATTATAAGTTGGCGTTTATAATTTTTGCATTCAAATATTCAGAATAAAGAAATCTTTAAAAACTTCTTAAAATTTGATATAAGAGATTTACTCAACTCATTTCAAAATCATTAAGATAAGAGATTCCATCATCAATCTATTGTCGAGCCAACTGCAAGATACCCATTTGAATTTGGACAGAAAAAAAACACAACATTTTAAAATAATTTATAGTTTCATAATAAATTAATTTTTTTATTTACAAAAGTCATTTGTGCTTCGAGTAGTAAGAAAAATGACCTTAAAAGGTTTTTAATTTGGCTATAACACCAAATAAATTCCGGAATTTAAAATATTGAAATATGATTAAAACAAATTTCATAATTCCACCTAAAAATATTTTTTTAAATTATATAACAAAATATTGAATCTACGATTTATCACAATGAACCATCTTTAAATAATCATCATCAGTTTTTTTTTTTTAAATCTTAATTGACCCAAAGTCGGATCACCGAAAAGGTAAAAAAAAAAAATCAGTAATTTGATTATTATTTCGATATCATGAGTAGGTTGTCATAAATCTATAAATCAATTACGAAGGGAAAGTATATAATAATATAATTTTCTTAACATTATAATCACAAAATTATGTCGTTTTTTTTATAATACTTCCTCAGATTTTGGTCAACGAAATTTTGGTCTAACAAGTTTATTGTAATTTGAATTTATTAGTTGATCTTTTTGAGAAAATTTCATTATTATAATCCTATAAAAGTTTAAATTTATTAATTTAGTTAAACATTCTTCGGTAAAAAGTTAAATTAATCTAAAATATTTGAATAAAACAGCAGAAAATTTGTTGTAATTATATTAAATGAAATCAATTTTTGAGATTTCAAGAGATTAATGATATAATTAATTTTGCAAACCTTAACACACTATCGACGAGTAATATTTTTAAACTATTTATCATCGTTCACTGTATGAAATGAGAATCTAATGACTCGGTTACGTATTAATTTACTCACCGAGAAAAGATTATCATAAATAATTGGTGTATTTTGCACAAATACTTTTCTGGGCAACCCCAAACGCTAAGAAAACGAAAGTAATTTTAAGTATGAGTAAAGCAATTGTCAAGATTGTTCACCCATATTGAAAATATCCACATTTTATTGAAGAAATATGGAAAATAATTTGACATGTTAATTGTCTCTTAGATGTTGATAAGTGGAAAAGGAATCATTTGTAGGTACACCTACTCTGTCACCACAAAATAATATTATTTTATATTATAATAATAATATTATATTATTTTGTGCTGTCACTCTCCATTTGTCATAACCGAGGGCTTAAATAAATATTATCTCAGGAATGATTAACATTCATTATAAAAGTGGAATGAGTCGATGTAGCATTAATAATGAAAGCAATTTAACAATTTCTGAAATATTAACTATTAGAAAATTTTACATATATTATTCATATTAGTAAAGCATTAGTAATTTTATATAGATATATAATTCGTATTATTTATGACTCGACTCCAACCACAAACATCTTAGTATGTCAATAGTGATGACCCACTGGTTAAATAATTACTTACATTCCAAATAACCCTAAAAATCGATTTATTTTTGAATAGATCACTCGTTATCTGTTAAAATATTACATAATTTACTAATGGCTTTCCCAATTCCATCTCTCTAAGCTCAGTAAAAAGTATCGCATAAGATTAAATTATGTGTTTTAATTGCACGGTTTATACCTTATCAATTATATTTGCATATACATACATATCAATATTATTTTTATTAAGGATTTGTTGAAAACTCTTCCTGTAATTTTTTTTTATTGAACTCCCATAGTCAAAGTCTTTAAAATTGAAAGATAATATCGTTTTTCATTCAAAAATTTAACAAGTCATCCATAAATGGGACCATCAATGAAAATACAAGTATTCAATTTTATATCCAATAAGTTAAAATTTTATATAGTATCATAGTATCTATAAATATAAAATTTATTTCACTATTGTGATGTCCATGAAAAGTGAAAAACAATAAAATTTAATGCGTCATTCTTGAAATTCTTTTATATACCGAAACATTATTATTATTATATTATTTTATACGTTTGTCGATCAAATGATGCCTCAATAAAATAGAACTTATATCACATTTGAAAATTTTGAAGAATTTATTGTCTCTAAACACTGAATTTTATATTGAAAATCATTGTCATCGCTACAGGTAGGTAGAAGTATATGCATCAAAGTTTATCAAAACTATATGAAGAAGACGATTTCAATCCAAAGATAATAAGAAAATTTATGTGCTATTAAAATATAATATTATCAAAACAAGACAAAGTCTTTAAGGTATCGAGTCGGTGAATATTCGAAAGTAAAATTACTGGTTTTATGTGAGAATATTTTATGGAGGATATATTACAACTTAACAGATATACAGGTGAACTCAAAAAAAAAATTCTATATAATAAAGTCATTTTTATATAAATTTTATATATTTAGCTGAATAAAATGCATAATTTATAACAAACTTCACTACCAGCAGTATTTAAAAGAAGTGATAATTAAAATTGAATCAAAATTTTGACATCTTAAATACTTTTTCTCAATAAAACGAATGTCATTAGTGACTTTTTACCAGGAGCCAAATTATAAGTCATTTAACAACTGAGAATTGAAATTTTTAGATTCAGGAATATTGAAATAAGTGCCATTGTCATCGCTACGGGTAATTCACTCACAACCAATAGATTCGAGAAGAAGCTATTAATCTGTCTTAACCTTATTACGTAAATTTTGCCACTGTACACGTGATCTTATACGGTTGAGCTATACCTAAAAAACTTTTCCGATCGGGTAAGAAATTCAGAAATGGTTAATTTTCCCGCCGCAGGTTCCCTTTTTGTGGATTATTTTAATTAAATCATTTAATTAATGATCTAAATATTGGTAATCGTTTTTGTTAATGTCACTAAATATTTACTTAATCACGCTGTATACATATCGAATTATATTCAATAAAAAACTCTTTATCAGACAAACATAAAATTAACAACAACGTTCTAGAACGAAAATAAAATTCTTATTGTTAATATTATGTTGAATGGAATAGATTCTTTCTAGGCGGTTTTTCCTTTACCTCTATGAATATAATCGATAATTCTATGTCGATACCGAAGCGATTTAATTTAAAGTTCTATTGAAAAATTCGTTTGATCATAACCGACCTTAAAGATTGAATCAGAATTGAAGATTCAAAATAGAAAAATAAATAATAAAATTATAAATTTTTCATTCAATGGAGATTTTCAAAATCATTGAAAATTAGCTGGTTTAACAATATTTTCAAAACAATAAAAAAGTTATAGTTCCATTACGTTAGCCTCCACTGCTGTAGTCAGACGAGTTCAAAATTATGTAACGAAAATTGCAGATAATTTCACTCACCTGTTTATATAAAAATTACAGCTTTTGCGGTTTACAAAAAACGCGACCTGCTAGCTAGAGCTTAACTGAAAATCATTAAATAGCTGCAGTTAGTTGCAATTTGTAAACATAGGACTTAGTATCAGAGTCAGAATGTTCGACTAGCGTGATATTACAATTTTTGGTATACATTTGAACTAAAGTATTCCAAAAGTCGTGGGGCTAAAATGGTGGTGATAAAGTAGTGGGGCTAGCGTTTATTTATTTAATCGTTATTATAATTAAAATTATATAATTTCTATATAATTTGAAAGTTTAACTTTTAACACGCAAATTCTTCATTATCAAAATTATAAATTATACCTGAAAATTTTACTTTTCCTTTTATTTTGTTTGTTTTTTTGTTAGAAATATTTTATAAATGTTGGAAATTTTCACCAATCGGAAATAAAGTCTTTAGTTGTCACCTAAGATATGATGTCATCGAAATTAAAACTTTTTAGGATAAAATTGAAAGTTTATTTATTACTAAATGTTCTTTTTTTTTGTAAAAAAACAAAAATGTTAAAAATTGTTGTCATGTAAATGTTAAAAAAAAAACTATGTGGAAGATTATAATAAAATTGTCAGATGTTTAACATTTTTTAAACATATATCTTTAAATAAAAAAAATGTATATACATATCTAACGTTTTTATAATGTTCGACGATCATCAGTAACATCACAAATAAGATGGCATTTAAAGATTAAACATGTTGGCTATGATATCGTCTTGCAGATATTGTGAACATATTTAAAATAACGTGTTAAAATATTTAATCAAAACAAATGTTATTCATTATATGTTTACAAATATAATTATGGAGGTTCATATTAGAGGTTACTACAGAAAAATATGTTGGAAAATTATGAAACAGTCCATACACAAATTTTCTTAATTATAAATCTTTGTTGAATTTAATAAAAGTTATTGAATTCAACTACAAAAATTCGTATTTAATTAATTAAATGTAATTTAGTCGTCATAAGATAGGGCATCAAAATGAAGTGTATTATATTAATCTGTTTTGCTTGCTATACGAGCAATCATATCAGCTAACGTATATTAAAAAAACTATATCAGATTTCTAATAATGCTATAAATGGCGATCTATAAAAAATTCAGTATAAATTTAAATATATTTAAATTTGACTTTTAAAATAATGTAATTATAAATAAAAATTCTATGTTTACCTTCTCGCGAGTTAGGGCCCTATAGCACTAGCCCTTATGACTTATTTACATGTTATCAATAAATAATATGCCATCAATGCCAGATTTCCTATATGAGCAATTGCCTTATACTCAATGCAAAAGTGAAATTATTGAGAAAATGCTATATGCTTAATGAGTGAGAAAATGGGATTGCAAATCAAATTTAAATTAACGCGAATATAATATTTTTTGATCAGTATTTTCACATATTGTATTTACTTTTCATATTTAAAAAAGGCTCTCTAAGAAGTGTTGCCCAAGGGCCCAGTGAATTATTTATCCGGTACTGGGTGTCGTACTGGTAGTGTGCAATGTTGCCTGAAATGCATTAAGTACAGGGTTCAAATCCAAACCGAGACATTGATATGGCTCTATGTGGAATTGGCTTTAAATTAGTACCACTAATAAAATTCTCAATATGTAATTGTGACTTCAAGACTGGGATAAATGCTGACAGTTTCTAGAGTATTTGCTAACTACAAATGTGTCATGTCATTATTAAAAGCCCTTAGATTGTTGCAATTAAACTGTTTCTTATGGTTCGGAATTCATATAATATTAGTGTAAAATGTCACGAAACCTATTTTAAGAGGTCCAAGCTTGATTTAGGCAGCAACAGCATTGCTAAATCAAGCTTTTGGTATATTGGTTACTTGTTAAGATTGTAGTAAGTAACCAATATATCCAAATTATTAAATATCGCAAAGATTGTTTGAATTCAGTATTTAGTTTTTATTATGCTTCCTACAGGACAAACACAAACTTAAACTCAATGTTTGTTAACTATAATTTTTGTAGTTTCGATTAAAGGCTATCGAACTCATCGTTTTAAAGAATGGTCAAAATGGCTTCAGAGAGAAGCATAATACATTAAAATCTGCTTGGAAAAAATTAATGGATCAAATTTGACTGTTAACAATACTTTTCATCCTATAGTTGTTCGAAAT
The DNA here is from genome assembly GCA_963920725.1 of Rhamphomyia laevipes. Lineage (NCBI taxonomy): Eukaryota > Metazoa > Arthropoda > Insecta > Diptera > Empididae > Rhamphomyia > Rhamphomyia laevipes. Next base: position 32,396,382 of record OY987258.1, on the reverse strand, counting down.
CTTAAAATATTACGTCAATTAAATAAAACTATATTAAAATTTTATTAATTGGAAACTAAATAATTTCTATTTTTTGCATAACTCAAAGAAAATATTTGCAATTTGCAATCACCTTTTAAATATTACTGTAACTTTAACTGAAAATTTATTAATAAATATAATAAAATATATTAAAATAATTTAAAATTTATTATTTTTTTTTTTATATATTTACAGAAAAACTGAACTTCTTGGAGGCGTCAAGAAAAATGTAAACACAATGTCTAACGCTTCAGACGTTCATTAATATTTTCCATCTGGACATATACAAATTAAACAGCAGGTCAGCCAGATTTTATTATTTAATAGTTCATTACACTCTTAAAATCGTTCCAATCCGTGATTTTTGTTTTAAAAAAAATAAGAAAATTTAAATTTATTAAATTTATTATGTGTCAAATAATTAATAATTTTCGTGAATTTATTCCAAAAATTGTGAATTTCAATAATTTATGGTTAAACGAATTGTTAATAATCATCTGAAGGCAGATCATAATTTTCCAAATTTGTTGAGGCGCCATATAAAAAATGGTATTAATATACTGTGAGTCTGTGACTTAGGGTTTTGCATAATAAATTGAAATCTTCAAGTTATTTTAGACTAAATAAGGTCTAGAAATGAATAAAAAAAAGTCAATTATTTGGTGGGAGATGAAAAGTTTTGATTTTTTGATATAATATCTGAATTAATCGCTTTAATGGCCAGTTTGATTTACAACAAATCGCCGATAATAGAAGCTATTCAGCTTTATTCGATTAAAATTTATGACTGAGGGAAATTTTTTTTATATAACTTTTGATTTCATTTGAAAAAAAATATAATTTATGATTGGAAATTTTGATGCATTTTTAACTTTAAACTTTGTGATAATAAGAGAAATTTTGAATGAAAATTCCAAGAAATTATGAAATAATTTTTTCTGTTGCAAAGTTGCAATAAATTTGGATAGTTATAAATTGAAGTTTTTAAAATAGTTTTTGTTGCTTCATACAAATTTTTTAACTAATTTTGAATAGTTATAATAAAAAATGAATTTATACAAAATTCTGATTTGTAAATCAGAATTGTAAATAAAAAACTTGAATAATGTTCTAAAAGTTTTAAATTTAACCAACCATTAACTTTTTAACATTATAATTCTATTTCAATTAAAATGTTGGTAGTATGGTAGTTATCTAATTTTTAAATTGTAATGTCTGTTATTATTACACTAAAATAGCGACCATAAAATTCCCTCTTTTTTTTCAAAATTTCTTAACCAAAACAAAAATTTAATGTACCGATGCATAAAATTTATTAAATTCCTTATAATTATTAATTATATTTTATATACAACCTTGGCATTGAATGTTAAATAAATGCATTGACCTTTGAATTTGTACCAACTAAAGAAATTATTTCACATTGTAAATTTAATCCAGACAACTCGCGATATCAAAATGCTATATTTTTTTAATTACAAATTTTTAATGCATTTTTCAAATGGCTAATTTCCATGAATTCCCACAATTATTTTTTATCGTTTCGATGTTAGTACATAAAATGAAAATTATTCATGTGGGAAATGTTTTAGATATAAATTCTTTTACTCCCAAACTGGTATCAACTAAGTTTTATGAGTGTGAAAATTTATATGATCGTACACACCTTGATAAAAAAATCATCTTTAACAAAACCTTTTGGAATACTTTGATAAGGTATAAAAGAAATAAACTTAATTTAAATTAAAATTATATCAGAATTATTAAATTTATTTGAGTTTCTAGCTTGGGTCATATTCTCATATTAAAATATTTAAATTATATAAACGCGCTTTCTTTGCTGGACAGTAACATAAAGGTATGATTTCCGAAAGAATTACTGAACCATAAATTGAGACTATAGCATTTTAGGGGATAGGTATATAGAAAAGTCAACATAAATCTTTCGACCTATTTTTATTTTTAATGGAAGTTATAGTTACTAATGTATTTGGAAATTTTTTATAGGCTAAAAGGAGTAAATAATGTTTTTAAATCATTTAAATAATTAATTGCAATTATATTTAAAATTAAAATTTATTTTTTAAATAGAAAATTTGATTTGGGTTTTGATATCCCCCACTATTTAGGATATGTTTAAAAGGTGCGTTAGTTACGTACATATTTAATACATTTTTTTAGTGACTGATGTAGGTATTAAAACTGTAGAATCAATTGCACAAAAATTTCTGTATTATTTTCACATGGTTAGTCCCTGCTCCCCAAATTTCTAAATATTCTATAAAAAATTACAATTATTAAATCACTCTGTACAGATTTGATTTGGTTCTAAATGAATAATCAAAAATTATTGGTTTATTATAAGCAGGAAATGCATTTCCGTAATTTAACTTCAGCCATCGTTGCTCAAAATATCTATACATAACATTTGAAATTGGAATAAAGGCTTCCATTATTGATGATTCATTATATTCTCTCATAGAATTTAGACAAATTGATGTAAAAACTATAATAAATTAAGTGTTAATAATGAAGAATAAATATATGGTATACCTTTATGTTAGCATATAATAAATTAATGAATCAATTTTTGTATCATTTCGATATTAGAATTAGCTTTTAAGTATTTCGGAAATGATTTTCATAAAATTCTTGTATCAATTTGATACCAATTACAAAATTATTTTTTGTTTTATGTTTCCTATACTAACATTGAAAAATTTATATATTTAATTTTGTAGGAAAACTTAATCGTTGGTTGGTTGGTTTATAGGAGGGAGGGGTAACAAAAAATAGAAAAACCAGTCCCGCCACCTAGACCTCGAGGTTTATTCTACCCTAGACATATCATTCCAATTCATCTAAACACTCTGGACGGCCTCAGTCTGCCTCGTCCATGTCAGTAAGAAAGAAGTTTAAATCTTTTATGTTTTACCGGAAGGCAGAAGTTCTAGTGGTTTCGTCCTCTTCCTCACATCCACATCCTCTGCATATTGAGGTTTCCTTTTACATAATAATATTTAATTAAGTAATTCAAATCATATTTAATTATGTAAATAATTGAAGTTAAAATGTAATTTTTTGAAATGTATTATTTTAAAAAGATCAATTGTAAATAATTGCAATTTAGAGAGACGTGAAGTGAAAATTGCAATATGAAATGATTGTATTTAAAATGCGTTTTTAAGACCGAAGAAAATACAACTTACGGTTAGAACCTAACAACAAAATGTTAAAGCCATTAGATTGTTGCAATTAAAGTTTCTTTTTTTCTCTATATATAAAAAAAAAAAAAGTTTCGGGAATTCGAGTAAAATACATTTAGAAAATTTTGTATGTATATTTTTGGGTCGGATTTAAATGAAGGAAATATGGCAAATAATGAAGTAAATATGGCTTCCCATTTGATGTATACTCATTGTTCTTCGTTTCATCAGTTTTCCAGTTTTTCGGTATTATCAATTTAATCGGTTATAGTACAGCCTTTTATTTTAACTTTCAAAAAGAAGATTTTTCAATTTTTTCCATAAAATTTAGATTAACATCCAATAAAATATGGACCGCTCACATAAAAATCGATAAAAAGTATCGAATCGATAAAAAGTATTGGAATTTTATAAAAAAAAAACTGCATAAATGCTGCTACTGGTAAAACAGAAAATGAAAAATTGTATTTGCTTTGGGAAATGTTGGTTAAAATGTTTGTTGAAAGGAAAATTTATACCAAAATTTTGGGATGTGAAGAAACTTGGTTTGGAATCTATTAAAAATTAAGTAGTGAGTGGCCAATTACAATTACCAATTGTGAATGTCAGAGGAACCTCTATCATCACAAATAAAATATTAGGATATCATCTATAAGCTGTTAAGCCAGTGCAAGAATTATGATTTTAGAACTAACTATAGAACTAACTATAATTTTGACAATTCTTTCACATTTTTTTGCACTTTGTATTACAAGTTCTTTTCCTGAATTTTTCTTTAATTGTTTTACCAACGTTTTTTAACATTTTTCACTGTTTCTCGGTAATAAAAATATATTTAGTCAATTTAACATAAATAATAATTATCTTGTTAACAATATTATGTACAGGCATGTATTCAAATCTGTTAAACTAAACAGATTTCTGTAATTTCACTGTTAATCAAATGATTTTAAAAGCATTATTATAACAATCTGATTAAATTATTATTCTCTTTTTAATTTTTTCTCTCTTTTCTTTTTAATCAACAATTTAATTCTCTCTTATTATAATTCCGAATTTCATATTTACAATTACGATATTACGTTACGTTACGATTATCATCATTTACCAACACCAACTAACCAAAAACCAGACCAGTTCACCAGCTTTTGATTTTCTATATGTACTAGTGAAGTGTACATAGAAATTTCGAAAGAAGAAATTTAATTTACAAAATTATATTAAATTTAAATAGAAAATTTAGTATACAAATTAACGTCGAACTTAACGCACGTGGAACGTGAGAAATCTATGTGTAATAATTTATATATGTTTCAAAAATAAAAAAAAAAATATTATTTATTATTTATTTAACAGTAAAGTGTAAAAAAAAAAACAATAAATTTGTTCGTTATAATTAATCGTTAAAAAAAAAAAAAAACAGTTTATTTTATTAATTATTTATTTTCATAAATTTAGCGGTTTTACAAACAAATATTTGTGATTTTGTGTCATCTCAATAATTCAAGGTTACTAAAAATAATAAAAATTGCAACTAAATTTGATAAAAAATTATTCTGCATCTCACTATTTTTTTGGTGAAATATAAAAATTTAATATTTTCGGAGTGTTTAGATAGAAAAGTGCGCTTGAATATTATACAAAAAAAGCATTCTTTGAATAAATCAATATTTTTTATCCATTCATAAACCAGAAATACAAAAAGGATATATAAATAAATACTGAAATTTGTTTAGCAAAAAAGGATAAATAAATAAAACAATTTTGTTTGTATGAAAAGTGAAAATTAAAATTTATGTCTGTAAAGTTTATTAAATTCAATTAAATGGGTTGAAAAAAATATATTAATCTAAAATTTAATAAATTATAAATATTTTCAAATTAATAAAATAATGGTTAAAAAAAATGTCAAAATAACAATAATTTTGTTACTGTGTAATGTAAAATGTAAAATGGTGTAATATTAATTTAAAAATTATAATTTTTTTTTTGTATTTTCTACTGTAAACAAAATTTTCATGAAAATTTCTACAAAACAAAACAAAAAAAAAATATTTAAAAAAAATATGAATTTTCCAATTCTATAATAATGTGTGTCAAAAAAAAATTTAAATAAATTCAAATCATAATTGAAGTTTTTAAAAAAATTTAAAATATTTTTTCGATTTTCTTTAATTTTGTTTCGTTTAATTTTCTTTTCTTTTTTTTTGTCCTTCTCCTTTTCTTTTTTTGAGAAAAATAATTTTTCACCCATTTAATTTTTGTGTTTTCTTTGGTTTTGGTTTTTTTTTTTTGTTGCACATTACCATCTAAAAAAAACGAAAATTATCAAACAGAATTTAACTAAATAAAAACCGAAAAAAAAAATTAAACCAACAATTTTCAATTAAAAGAATTTTCATTTTTTTGTGGGGTGTGAAGTGGTGTGCATAAAAGTGCTCGAAATAATTATATATATATACAAAAAGAAAATCATCTAAATAAATTTTTCAACAAAAAATATAAATAATTTATATGTGAAAAAAATTAAACGAGAAAATTCCAAAAAAAAAGAAAAAAACAAAAATCATTAAAAATTCAAAATAAATAAAATAATAATTTATAAATTTTGAAGAAAATAAAAATATTAATAATTATTATTATAATAATAAATAAAATCAACTTAAATATAATAATTAAACAATTTGTAATAATTTTTTGGAAGTGTGATAAGTTTTGTCAATCCGTGTGATAAGCAAATTTATCAAACAAAATTCTTTAAAAAAAATAAAAAATAAAAATTGTTTGTAAAATAAATAATAAAAATAAAAATAAACAAAATTAATGTTTAAATTAAGAGAAAATAATATGAAAATGGCAGAAGACTTATGTCTGTTACCAATAAAAGAAAATATATTAACAACAAAAATAACAACACCAACAACAACAAGAAATCAAGATGTCAAAAATTCAAAATTAAATTTAATAAAAAAATCAAATAAAAAAAAACGTAACATAATTGATTTATCGCCACCAATAATAATAACATTAAATAATAAATGTTCAACAAAATGTACACAAACAAAAACAATATTAACAAAACCAATATCATCACCAATAATAACACCATCAAAATCAAATCTATTAAAAAATAAATTAATTAAATTAAAACAAAATAATTTTAATGAAAAATTATTAATAAATAATTATAATAATTATAATAATATAAATCATAAAAAAATTATAACAAAAAAATTAAATAATAATAATAATGAAAATAAATTACCATCATCAATAAAACAACAACAACAACAACAGCAGCAACAACAACTAAATCAAAAAATTATAAAAAAATCATTAATAAATAATAAAAAGAAAATTTTAAAATTAAATTCAAATAATTTAATATTAAATACAAATAATTTAATAAATAATCCAAAAGAATCAATTGAAACATCATCATCTACAACATCATTATTATCATCATCATCAATAATTGATTGTCATCAACAAAAACAACAACAACAACGACAACAAAATATTAAAAATTTTCAAACTGGACAAAATATATTAAGAGCAATGAAAAGATCACCATCATTTGAAATATTTCATAAAAATATTAATAGTAGTAGTAGTAGTGGTGGTGGTGGTGGTGCTTGTGGTGATAATAATTGTATAAATAATTATCAATCATCATCATCATTTAATAATAAAATTGATTATAATAATATAATAATGAAAAATCATATTGATAATAATGATAAAAACGATATTGTTGATGATGATGTAATTGTTGATGAAATTAATAAAGAAATTTATGATGAAAATGATGAAGAAGAAGAAGAAGAAGGTTATGAAGATGAAATTATTAATTCTAGTATAGATTCAACAATAATGAATATTGAATTAAATGATATAGAAAATGATGATGATGATGATGATGATGATGAAAATGATTATAATTATGATAATGATGATGATTATAATGATGATGATTATTGTAATGATGGTGGTTGTAGTAGTAGTTTTAATAAAAATGATGATATTAAAGTTAATATAATAAGAAAACCATTTTGTAATTGTACAAATTCTAATAATTGTTTAACATTAAAGGATATATTAAATGCATTTAATGCACCAATATCAGAAGATCAAGCATGGTCATTAATATTTCAATATGTGAAATTATATCGTGATTCAATTAAATTAAAATATTATAATTTTAATGATTTACGTATACCAAATGGAATAAATAATTTAAGTTTACATAATGATGGCACTGTACATATTAATTGTAATGATTTTGGTGAGTAACTATTTAATTATTTAATTATTTTATATTTTTACAATTTAATTATTTACTTTTAAGAAAAATCTTATAGTAGAAATAATTAAAATTATAAGAATTGAAGCCATTATCTAAAAAATTGTTAATATATTTACTGCGTATCTTCATAATCAAGATTATATTTATATGAGTATGAGACTATATAGCAAGTGATAACCATTCATATGCTCTAATAGTCTAGTAACCAGCGTTTTATAATTTTTTGGTACTAATTATAAATTTTATAAATGCAATTACGAATGATAATTTTGGATACTCTGTATTGATATTATTATTTAATCCCTACGAAAGTGTTCTTCAAATACAAATGCATTTATAATAGTTTCATAAATGACGGTGTTATATTTTCAAATGGCTCGCTATTTCTAAATAACGCCACTCTAGAACCTCTATTTAAAATGAATTAAAGTTACACGATATTAAAGAGAATTATTGCTTTAATATTAATGCTTACTTATCCCAAGATTTACGAATTTATTAAGTGTCTTCCACATCGCAGAGTTATGTAAATAGATGATAATAGTTTCATATGAAATACAAATAACGTTTTGATTCGCATCGTCCTTTTTAAAGCTGTTTCGTCCTTTTTAAAGCTGATAATTTTCAAATATTTTGAACTTTATTCATTAAATATTTACTTGAATAAAGATTTCAACATTTTGATACATATTAAAACTCTGATTTTTAAAAATTAATTATTTATTCTGACATCAGTTCATATTTTAAAATAAATTAATCACACTCTTTAGTACAATTATCTTATTTTCTTTGAAATCCTTTTGACGTCATACCGAAATATCATTAATCTTTCGAAACTTCCAACAAAAAATCCACTTCCTTAGAGAAAACTGTGTAAATAAAATTTATAATGAAATATAATTCAACAATTTTTAAAACATTGTGAAGGATCAATCCACTGTAATTGTATGCATAATAATTAGGTAAATAATTTTAGATGTCCTTTCAAATTTATGTTTTCCTTTATTTCGTTTTATATTTCCTTACTATACTTTGCATAGTATTCGCTTTCAGGATGTTTTGGATTTATCAGCTGATAAATTTGTTACAAGGCATGCGCAGATTTTTTTTTTGTAACCTTGAAAATATAATGATTGTGAAAATTTCCTGTGGCTTTTATTCATAAAATTTAATATTTTTCATTGTATATTTATTTTCCGGCTGATTTTTTTTTTGACAAGAAGTCGCCCTTGAGTAGGAATTATGATAAAAAATCTTCTTTAAAATTTCTTCACCTCAAGGAAAATTTTTGGTAGATTGAAGAAAATTTGTTTTTGAAATTTAATATCAAAGAATTAAAACTTGTAAGTCTTTATTATCACAGTCCAATTAATTTTCATAAGAATTTCATAATTTCTCCGATTTTTTTTTTTGTAACTTTTTTTAATATCTTTATTTGTTATATGAAATTTCAATAAAAATAGTAATTATTTTTACTAAAACTAATGGATTATATTAAAAATAGAGTTACTAAAAATCATTAATATGCAAATTCTGAAAAAAACTCTGATCTATTTTTGATATATACTTCTTTGTCCATTATTTCAATTTCAATACAGAAAATTTATCGCTCTAGTTATCTATTTAAATGATTTCTCATAAGAAGAGATTGAATATGTATTTTAATTATTTAAAAACTGTTCGAAACATTTTGTACATATTGTAAAATATCAATAATTAAAACAAATCTAAACTTTTTATTAAAATTATTCTTTCTTTCCGCTGGCTTCAATAAAATAGTTAAAACTAATTTTAAAACTTTCAATTTTCATTTAATCTAACATAAAATAATCATAATAAAATCAGTAAAACCTGCATAAATATTAATTTTAGTACTACATAAAAAACAAACCATTAGAAAATGCCGCATTTAAAATTAATATTTTAATATATTTTAATTTTTTATATTTAGAATTTAGGTCAATAGGTTAAATTTTGTTTTTTACCATTTTTTCTTAACAAAAGTATTTTTTTAAACCTGCAATTGGACAATTTCTATATAATATTCAGCACTAAATCTACGTTTTACTATTATAGAGAGAAACGACATTGAAGAAGACATTAGGAATTTTACTGCAATCCGGGCATAATGCCTAAAGTTTGATAATTTATTAATTTATTAAATATTTTTTGTTGATTATTTATTGTGGTAAATTTAAATTGTTTTTTTTTATTTTTTAAGTAAATTTTTAATTTTGATGGCTCCTAAGGAAATAAAATAAAAAATATTAATTTTACTTTTACTTCCCATAGTACAGATTCGCCCAATATTTCACTTTCAAAAACTATTAAAATGTACCAAAAATTTTGCAAAACTTATTTTAAGATTTCATATAAATTGACCAAGAAAAGTAAACCAAAAAGATTTTTTTTTTTTAATTATATAAATATTTTAATAATTTTTTGGTTGTTTAACATTATGACTACAAGAAATTTAATAGGGAAAGTGGTCCGGACAAGTTTAAAGAATAAAGAGTTACAAAAAAAAAAAAAAAAATACAAAATTATATTAACTGAAAATAATTAAACGAAGAGTTTTCGTTGGATATTTTGTTTGTTACAGATATAATTTACATATTTTACATAATTAGTTTATTGCCTAATATTGGTTTATCATGAAAATATGATTAAAGAATTTGAAATTTCATTGGAATTTGAAAATTTAAATAATTAGTTATTCTGGAACGAATTTTTACATTATCTCATATATGAAGAAATTAGACTTACGACGTATTCATTTTTCATAAACTTTATATGTTTAGCTTTCATTGGGGAACGCAAGAATCAACTGCGGCCTTATTGATCTATTGAGCATTTATAGACCTTTTCAATACCACAGCTTAATAGATTTAAAGAAGCCTAGGATGTTTTAAGGGATCATATTGGACAATTCTTTGAAGGTGAGAAAGCATTTTTCTTGTATCTGCAGATAATTCATTCTGCCGTTTCCTTGTCATTTAGACAGAGATAGTCGATGCCTGTTTCAGAGCTATTGACTAATTTTATTGAGGTGGTAGATCAAAAGACTGTATCCTGTCATGATGTTTGTTAGGATTCTGATGCCCATTTTCATTATATATCCTCCAATTCTTGAAAAAAATTATAGCCACAGTTAAGAATATGAGAATTACATAAATTTACTAATTTTTTGAAATATAGAATTTAAAGAATTCGTAAAAAAAAATTATATACAAATTTTTTTTTTTAGAAATATTTTAATTTTATTGCAAAATTACTTATACGTGCGTTCACCAAAAAAATATCAAAACGTGATAAATTTGATAGAATTTTGAGGTGGTTAACCTTGCTTAGTTTGATCTATAAGAAACCATTGAAAATCGAATTGGAATTTCAATTAAATTTGTAAAAAAAATATAAAAACCGTTCTTGTATCTATCAAACGTGGTGTTATTTAATTGCCTAATTCAAAACTAATTTCAAAATTATATTATGCCACTTTTAAAAAAAAAAATTCTTTAAATAAAAAACTATCCTTCAACAGAGTTTGAGGTACTGTATTCCAGCGTATTTCGGTATTTCAATTAATATGTCGGATAAATCTCTCTGTGCGTGCATTAGGTTAGAATGGCTACCAAAGCCGGCGTATAAACCACCGAGAGTTCTTAGCGTTACAGCTCCCTGATTACATGAGAATCATCTTGATTGTGATTGCCGAAATCTCTTCCAGTTTATAGGAAAACGCTTAGAGAAGCGCATTCTTCTAATCGCAATTGCTGGGCAGTGTCGTTTGAACAATTTAATTCGGTTTTCATATTACTGACATAATATAAAACTTTTTTCCTTCAAATTATCAACTATTTTGATATTAATAAACCGCGAAATCGATATTAAATATTGTCCCAAAATTTAGGTCATTACACAAAAAAATCGAATTTTTACTAATGCAAAATTTTTTAAAAAAAAATTTCTTTTATAAAAAATAATCTTTTTTTCTTCCAATCTTGTAAAAATTTCGCTAAAAAGTGATTGATATTTTCACCAGATTATACAAAAATGAATGGATTGATTAGAATCGTTGGTCACTTCCCAACTTGTTCATCTTAAATAACATAATTTTTACAGGTGATGATTTTATGAATTTTTTATTAACTTTTTCTATCACTAACTTTTCATTATTATTTATACAAAAATTTTAATGAATTTTTTTTTTGTTGTCCATGACTTAGTAAAAATTTTGGTTTTTTGTGGTAGATTAATTATAATATGGCGAGGTATACAATGTCCAATTATTATAAGAAGAATTTTATGTATCGTAATATTAAAATTTGTATTTTTTTTTAGTTATTTTAACTAAAATCAAAATGAATAAAGTAAAATTTTTGTATGTTCTAATTTTAATGAAGTGAAAGTCAATTAAAAATTACATTTTTTTTTAATTTTCATTGGTCTAGTAGTGTAGTTAGTTCATTGTAACTTAACTAATTGTAAGCAGTTTTGAGAAAGTAATAATTTCATTTGGATATCATAACATTTGAAAAACTAATATGTGAATATTTTATTGAAATGACAGTGAAGTTATAGCGTTAATAAGCTAGTTTTAAGGTGCAAATTTAACTCTTTTTTTAAAATCAAATTTATTATGTAAATTTGATTTATTTTAATATATTTCTGATTGGCATCATTTTATTTTAATTCTAATAATGTTGACCTTAAACTTGAAATTTCGAAAATTTTAAGTGACGGTTAAAAATGATCTCATCAAATTGTCTGCAAAAAAAAATTATGAATAATTAATTTCAAAATTCCCATCTGGAATAATATTTATTAATCATTCTTGTCAACGGAAATTGTGATCATTTTAATATACTTCTCAGCCTTTTTTCATAGTTTCAAATTCAAATTTAAAGAAATGAATGGCAAATAATTGTCAATTAATTATTCAAGTCACCCAAAACTCAAAGAATCGCGTCTGTTTTCCATAAATTCTTTAAAATTAATTATAATCATTAAATTTTTGTAACGAATTTTTGATATTTAAATTTTATACTTTAATAATTTAATTTAAATTTTAACGTTAACTTTGAAATTAATTAATTTATTAATATTTTTGTTTCTTCTCAATAATAAGTTTTTAGTTTTATGAATGAATTTTCGACATTTTGATCGATTTTGATCGATGCCGGTAATAACTTCAATTAAAGTTTAACGGCCTTGTCTATTTTAAGTTATAATATAAATTTATTGTTAATAAAAATTAAAGAAAACTGGTTAAAATATCTAAAAAATTTAATATTTTAATTTTGGAAACTGAAATCATCAAAGTTGATTAAACTCTTGAAAAACATTTTACCTAAATTATATAACTAATTTTAAAAATATAAATAAAATTATTTTCAATAATAATCATTCAAAAGTTAATAATTAAAGTGTTAAAAATTTTAATAATTAGAATGATGTGTGGTTTTTTTGGTCAATTATGTTGAAAAATTTGAATTTAAAATTACATTTTTTTATAAAATATTGGAATTTCTATAAATATATAATAATAAAAAATGAAAATAAAATAAATTACATATTTGTGGTTAGGTTAATTTATCTAATATACTGCAAAATTTGTTCAGATTTATTAGCATTAAATAAAAATTAATGTCAATCTACATAAATAATTTATGAAATCCATTTTTCAAAAATGAGCCTTGAAATTGACATCGTATTTTTAGTTATGAATTCTTTTAAAATTATGGGAAAATCAATTATTATTTTATGATAAATTAGGTTTTTTTTCGGATTTATCAATGATGTTATTTTGTTCCTAGGATAAACTTTACATATTTTGTAATGGATTTATTTGATTTATTAATAAATAACAATATTAATAAAATAAATTGGAATAATAAAATTACATTTTATCGTAATCAGAAAAAAATATGTTTTCCCAAAATATAAAAAAATAACATATTTTCATGAACGATGAAAAATTCTTGATGATGAAATGTGCGATAAACTGTCCTATAATAAATTCTTGTATTCAATGTAGTTTTAAGTTTTAATGAAATAATTATTTTATTTTCATATCAGTTAAACAAATTATTCCCAAAATCAAATTGATTTCTGTTAGTTTAATTATTTGTAATAGTAACTGATTAAGTTTTAATTTGATCTTGAAAAGTTGGTTAGTTGATCTCCAATTAGCTCGTTAGAACAGTTTTGGTACCACTCACGAGACCATCTGGCTTAAGATAGTGATTTTAATTACAATTCGTTACATTAAGAAACCATATCAAATCTATAGGTCTCTTAGTTGCTGGTTTGCTAAGTTTTTTGTGGTCATAACCTGTTAAGTTGATAATTTCTGGCTCTGGATAGAGCTGGGCAATTTGAAGGGAATTGTCAGAAAGAAAACTCTGATTAAATTCTCTGTAACTGCGGTACGATTACTTGAAAAGATTAAAATAATTTTGTGTACAACATTTTAAGATATTAAAATATCTATTTTTACGACTGATGATAATTGTAATAAGAATTGTTTCATTAAAAAACTAAATAAATTTTTAATTAATTTTGAAGAAATACAAAAAAACCCACATTTTTTGCGTATTTCAGTGTTTTTGACATGAAAAAATCGTTGTAACTTGTAAAAATTTCCAAATATTTGTGTTATTTAACAAAGCCTAATAATAAAAATTACGTAAAAAATCATTCTAAACAAAAACTACAATTTGACTAAGTCTCATAAGTCATTATAATTAATATATTACATTTAGATAAAATTTTGATAAACTAAAACATAATTATTTTTTTGATAAGATAAAAATATTTATTTATTACAAATAACTAACCCACAAAAAATAAAAATAACATTTTTGATAAACATTAAAAAAATTAGTTTTTATTTACACTTTTCAAAATAATATCATAAAAATATAAATAAATTTATCCTAAAACAAAAAAACAAAAAAAACCAACGCAATTAGAATTAATTAAAACTATAACAAATCAAAGAAATTAAATATTAAAACGTCAAAAAAATTAACAACAAAATATTAATTTAATTAATTTTTGAAAACATAACTAATAAAAAATATGTTAACAAATTAAAGTTTTTTGAAATATTGAACAAAAACAAAAATTTAAAGTAAAATTGAAAGAATTTTTAACAAAATCTTTACAAAATCATAAAAAATATTTATTTAATTTGAAAACTTTCCCTATTTTTATAAGATTTTTATTTGTCAAAAAACGAATTTGATTTTTTTTTTGAAAGACTTGAATTTTGATTAAAAGAAATTTCGATTTTTTTAAATATAATTCTATAAAAAAATTAGTTCAATTTTTTGATATTCAACTAAGTTAAAACTGAATTTAAAAGATTTTAAATTTTTTATTGAAATTATATTTAAAAGTTTTGAAAAATTTAACAATTTTGAAAATTTAATTCAATTTAATTTGCTCAACTTTTTTGTAGAAATTAAATAATTGAATTTTTATAAATGGTTTTTTTTTAGTTTGCGTTTATACATAAAAATTGTAATGTCAGGATTTTTCCAAAAAATTGATTTTAATTAGATTGAATTTTTTACACACATAATTTTACTTTTTCAAAAGATTTCCATGCACGAAAATTAAATATAATTATTTTCACCATTTATATTAAAATTCTGTTATTGTAAGAATTTCTAAACAAAAAAAAAAATCGTTACATTTTACGAAAATATGTTATAAAAATGCCAAAGAAATCGATTTTTTATTAGTTATAATCCCATAAAAAAAAAACGAAATATTTTGCAGACAATACTGAGACTCTTAACGATAAATTATTTCTATTTATTTTCTGACGGAAACTTTTTGATATTTTTAGTTAGATTGCAAAAATTGAAATTAATAATGATGATCTTAATATCCGTTAACGAAAAGGGTGAATGATCAAAAAATGTATTCCAGATGGAATTTTATAATAAAAAATTCGACTTTTAGAATATTTTCTATGACATCATATTTAACTGCCAGTAGAACATGTTTCAATCATTTTAATTTTTTTTGTATGTTTCAGTCGCTATCAATGAAAGAAGAGTAAAAATTATTATTATTTCGTAGGTATAGCATTCTGGAATAACTAACCACAGATTCATAATGATATCAACGCAACTGAAGTAAAAATCAAAGTGATACGACTGTTAAGTGTTCAATTCGCTAAACAGTTGTTTTATTTACAGCTTCAACAAAATTTTATTTATTGTTTTATTTACAGCGAATAAAAACTACATTTGACAAAACTAAATTTGACAGAAGTTTTTATCAAAGTAATTATGTCTTCGTTTAATTGAAATGGTAAAGAAAACAGAGTCTATAATATATCAGTGTGAGCTATAAATTAATATTTCATATATGACATAGTCGTATCCGTATGTGAAATTCAAACGTACTATTTAAACTTTGAAACTGCCCACTATGGCGTTAACGCACTTTCTAATTGTTGCGTCTGAATAACTTGCGTTGAGACTCCCATATTAGGGTTCATATTAGGGTTCAGTTACGTTGTGTTGCAGACTTAATATTTGTTTATTATTTTCAATTTTCATATAGTTTATCTTTGTAACTATATGAGATCATAGTTGCGTTAATTTTGTATTACGATTCCAGCATAATATTTCGGTTCATTACTGAAATAATTCCCCATTTTTTATCTAGTTCAGAATAAAAATAAAGTTGTTAAACAAAAACAAAACAAATTACAATTTTAAATTTATCAAATTTTGTTATTATTATCATCACATTTGTTGGTGATGAGTTGTAGTAATTTACTTCTGTGAATCACAAATTCAATTCAAATATTTAATCATAATTTAATAATATTTCGTATAAATATGATTATTTAATGAAATTACAAATTATTATACTTATCTTAAAACAATATTGAAACTAATTGTGAGTTTGTTTAAGTAAGCATCCAAAAATAGCGTGAAATATATTGTCATAAATATTAGAATAATCTTTACATTAGGTCAAAATATAAAAGTAATAAATAAAATATATTTTTGATACGTTATGCTACCTATGGACTATCGAACTTGGTCATACGACTTGTTGTTCAACTGTTGACAAACTACGCCACATACTATACAACTTTTTTCAAGTAGTTTTGGTTGTAGAACTTTCCCTTACACTATAGACTATACAACTTACTATACGGTTTCACAACCATCAAAATTAATGTAAAACCACTTCACACACAATACAACTAGGCATGTTTTTCAACCATTTTGAAGTTGGTCAGACCGTTTTACAACCAAGTTCGATAGTCTATGGGCAGCATTATGAATAAAAAATATTATTGTAAATATATTTCAGACAAGACTATTAAGTTCTTTGGCAATTCATCAGAAAACTTTGCTTAATTATGCAGAATATGTTAACGAAAAGTCAATAAATTTAAATTTATTCAGTTATAAATTTATTCAGAATTTAAATTTGATGTCTGACTGCCTGTTACTCTGTTATACAATTAAAATACAAAACCGGTAGCGATTTTCAGAGTAACAAATTATAGTAGAAAATCATTAAACTATAAAAATAGTAAAATTGAAATACATTATTGGAGTATTACTTGGAACTTGGAATCTACCTTAGCAAATCGATTGGTTATCCTTCTGTTCATGTATAAATTATTTAATGCTTTTTTGTTATTTCTAAAATGATGGAAACAGTTCACAAACGAATAATAAAAATTAATAAATTAATGAATAATCGTTTCCGATGTACCAAAATAATTAATATCATAATTTGTAGAATAACTTTTGCAGTAAATCTACAAAATATGACCTAAATGTTGTTTCACAAAAAATTGCCACATCGGCTAAGAATTTATGTTTAGTTTACACTAGACTTTTTTAGGATTGAACAAAAGTTCTGCCCATGAAACTTGGTAATTTACAAAGCTTGTAATCGACTCGTTAAGTTTAAACCTAAAATTTTCATAAAACTCGACTTGTTAAGTCTAAAATTTTCTATGAGAAATTTCTTCATATTATTTCAGGACAGATTACATCACGGAAACGTTTCATCTTGCACAATTCATCAACTTTTTATCGGTTACATTTTAACAAAATTGCAAAAGCCTAGTATTTCAGAATTTGCTGGAAAAAGCAAATTTAAAAAAAAAACATAATTCATAAGTAATTAAAAGTTCTCACGATTAAATGTGGGCGAGAAACTATCCTTTAATATATTTCGTACACCAGCTACATAACTCCAATCATTCTGTAAAATATATTTCCACATTTTTAATCATCGCTTTAGTATTTTGAAATTTTGATGATTAGACAACATTTATTTTTATTCGAATTATTTAAACAATTTCTTGCTATCAATATATCATTAAAAAAAATTCACTGCCATAATTCAAAGCTCATCTAATTTGATTAACTTTTATTTCCACTTAGTTTTAGTTAAATGATTGAATCATTTAAAGTTAAACTTAATTAGTCAATGCAAATAATAAATTTAATTATTCTGTTGTATAAAAATTGATACTAACTGTGAGTAAACCTTGGACTTTTGTCTGACACTCACACTCAGTGCGTAATAATACTGTTTTTTTAAATATTTCTTGATAATGAAAAACAATTAATGGAACAACTTTGATTAACATCAATTATTGTCTACCGAAAAAAAACAAAATATTTGTATCGATAATTTCTTGTCAGGAGTCCAAAAATATCTATGACTTTATTATAAAGTTTATTATCTTTTTATTTTGCTTTCTATAATAACCGAGATAATATGAAAGGTCATAATTATTTATGAGTTGTAAATTAAAAAAACAAAATCAATTAACAAATATTTTTTATGCTTTGGAATAGATAACATAGATGAAAAATTAAAATTTATATGCTCAAATATATCTGAGTTTATTTCTTGCCTAATCTAATCAAAAGTTATTAGCTTTTGTCAATTTTATATTAATTTTTTACTATATTTTTATTCTTTTCTCTCAATGGCCATAGCAGACCACAGGTCACATCTATATTTTCTACTATGCTTCTCTTTTGTATAAAATACGTTCTTTGTCAGATTAAATTTAATCTGGTATATAAAATGAATTATTACCCAAATTTTATTATATTTTTGTTTTGATTATTTTGCTACTTTTTTGTACAAAATAAAGCCATAAAATTTCGGTACATAAAACTTTGAATAATACAAATTTATTTATTAAGTATTTAATTTTGTATAAATTCATTCATGCTATATGAATTTTATTCAATGGTGTGACAGAAGTCGGAATAACGAAGAAATGAACCCCAAGAAAACCTCGATATTGTTTTTGCTTGCCATTGTTGGTTAGTTGGTTGAAGCGAAGGGTAATAATACTCCTTCCGTTGTATACTCAGCGCGATAGCTCATTTTACACAAGATCACGTAATTCCAATATAACTCTTTCATGAAACGCAATTAGTATAAACGTTCTCAACCTGTCAACTTTCTCCATCTCGCTCAAAAAATTTGTGTTCCAAGTGTTTTTAAGTGAAGAGCAGTTTTAGTATTTTCTTCTTACCCATGTCCTCTATTACTTATTGAGGTTTACAATATGCTACCTAAGTAGAATATGACTAGTAGCTACCCCGGTGTATAATCGGATCATTCGTTTATTCATCAGAATCATTCGGATTGTTACTTTCCGATTCAAATTTTATAGAATAATAATGTAACTCACATAAATGAAATTGATTTATCGATCATACAAAAAAGCAGATTCATAGCCTCTAGCTAGACACTATTATTTTCATATTTAGTAGTGTCGATATAAATTTTGACCCTTCGTCTTCTTTCAAACCTAACACCAACACGAATCTATTTTTGACTAACATTATCACAAATTCATTTCCCAAAAAATAATTAATGTCAATTGTTCGATTTTCCAAATATCTCAAAAATTTAATTTTGATTTTTTGGACGCCCAGCAACTGAGAATCAAATTTTCTTAATAGATTATTAATTATTTAATGGCACGACAATTTCAAATTTAATTATTTCCAATGTAAGCCTCGACTTCCTCTTCTAATGACAAAGGTTTTAAGACATTAGAAGTATACAATTCAAATTTATTCTTCTAGCTTTAACAAAAGTCTAGCTATAGCTTTACCGAAATGATCACAGTTGAAAAATCTCGTATATGAAATGAATGCGTGTGAATTTCATTAATGAATTTTTATTTTTGATTTGTCATCTTGTTGATTTTATTTGAAAGGTTATTTTTATAAAGTCTTCAAGATTTTTTTATTTATGCTGATTGAGGTGCAAATACCCAGCATGAGATAAGATTTTGTAATTTTCTAATATTTATGCTGAAGTTTTTTTATGTTATATTCAACAACAAAAATGCAAATTGTTTTCGATAACAAAAAAAGTTTTTGTCTTTTGGAAGTTTGTTTTTTAGTTAATAAATTAACCTTGATACAGTTTCGTTTAGATTGGAATTTGTTTCTGTAAATATTTGGGGCTTGTAAAAATTAGTTATAATATTGAAAGAAAATATTTATTTTCAATTTTTATGGCTCTGTTTTCTTGGCAGCTTAAAGAAAATAATGAAACAATATTAAAAAAATATCTGAATCTATTGTTCAAAAATTTACATAGTTACTTTAATTTCAAGATAATTTTTTATAATTAATTTTCAATAACTTTTTTTTTTTTCAATTTCATTTATATAACGATTTCATTGTAAATTTCTAATTTTGTATTCTCTTAAAAAACAGATTCAGTAAAATGAAAAGATAATATTCATAATTTCATATAAATTATTACTATACCTCGCACCACGTACCTCGCTTAAAGTTCTTTGGTTCAGACGTTGACAAACTAGCAGGTGTAAGCTTAACGAATGTTTACTAATGCTCGTCTTTCCACTCAAATTTGTTTTGTAATTAAAAATTACAATTTATCGTGTTAAATGTTGAAAAATATAGTAAAAAGATGTAATAACATTACATAGAATGACGTCAAACTTGTTTGACATTTCATCTGCTAGATGAAACTATGGCAGAAAAGTTTTATTTTATTTATTCTAGGATATTCCATTTTTAAATTTGACTTAGAACAATTTCTAAGTAAAATTAGGTGTGCTAATACAGTGATTTTAAATCTACCAAGTAGCATTCAGAAACTCTATCATATCTAGATCGTTAGTTAGATCGTTAGTTAAAGTTGTTGTGACCATAGTATATTATTTCTGGCTATAACCAGGGCTGGGCACTTACAGATGAAATTGGTTATATGTTTTTTTTTCATACAGATCTCCGCAACTGCGACCTGATTGTTGAAAGGGAACACTGGCCGCATCTTCGGAATTTGGTTATGTTCTTTTGGGATAGTTTTATCAGGTTGTCAGTTTTATTTCTGTCGTACGAACGGTAATGTGTTCTTAATCATGTGATAATGTCTTCCTGTCTAGCGTTTTCCATAGATAGAAAACTGAGTTAGATATATTTTGCTTCAGCAGAACATATACTAAGATTGATTACTAATTGGAGAATTGGGTATTTTTAGTAATAAGTATTTCCTTTTCTTTAACTACAAAAATAAAATTATAATTAAAAATGTATAAATTATTAAATAAATGTTAAATTTAAAGTTAATTGAATATTTCTCTTGCTTCTTTATATTACAAAGCTGAATATTCGATTTAAGATACGAGATTATGCGGTTTTGGTTTTTGGTTAGTTTTTTTATACGTATAATTTGCATCGATTTTTTTGTATACAATACTACTTCACTACTTGCCTGAGGAAGCAATAAAAATCTGTACAAATATAAGCCAATTATTAAATAATATTTAAATAATGTTGTAAATTTATTAGTAATAAACTTATATAATATTTTTTACAATTTAAAATATTAAAAGTTTTTGTACTTTTAATGTCGTAAACTTTTGATTTTATTGTTTATTTTATAAGTTTCATGGAACTATATATAAATTACAAAAATATGTAATATAATTTTTATCACATTTTTATTATTGATATAAAATTTTTATAATTAATTTTCGAATCACCTTTGATATGTTATTGACTTTGAACTTGTTTGATGAAAGCTTTGTTTCTTTTTTATTACAATTTAGAACGTTTCTAGAAATTATTTATTTCAAATGATAATGTGTTTAGAAATTGTTGAGAAATTATAAAAATTTCATTTAATGTTATCATTTAATTCAATATTTATATTTGATTTATAAAATTTCACAATTAAAAATGAGACCCTTAACTATTTTTCAATTAATTATGATCATTATTTATAGTTATGAACTTAAACAGGTTGGATTCAGGCACACATTTTCAATTTATGAGTCCAAACCACACAATGAATGTGTACTTAGACACCGTAGATTTTTAGAAAGATCCATCACATAAAACTCATCCAAATTTAATTTAAGTATTTAAAACTTACAAAAAAAATTATTTAGATTATCGTGCCAATTTGTAATTCTCTAATTATACTTGTTGTATAATTTCTTTTACCCTTAGAGGTTAAAATGAAGATCTTTTAAAGTATCCAAAAATTTGATAGCCAAAATCGAAGGATGCAGCTTCGGCTGATTGTTTTTGTTGGTTCGAAGTTTCAAGAGAATAAGCGATCGGTCGAACGACAACCTTAAGCCATTTTTTGTTAATTTTTGTGTTGACTGGTTAGAATTACATAATATAACATTCCACACTATCTGAATACCCCAAGGTCTAACAAAATCTTAAATCCAGCACTGGCAGTCTTTGAAATTTATTATATAAATATTTGATTTTTCTCTAGAACACTTTGTAAAATAATTGAATTCTCATAACAAATCATTATTCAGATGCTCTTCAATTTAGCTATCTTTCTTGGTAAATTTGAAATTTTATATTGCAGGTGCCTATAATTTAATGAAAAAATAATAATAAAATTAAATTATATTTTTTTCAAAAATGAAGGAGTAATCTATAAAAATTTATAAAAATTATATATCTAATATTATAAAGGCGGATACTTTGGTCCAGAAAATTCTATCAAACTTTCACAAAACCTTCAAACAAAAAAGTTCTATTCAATTATACTGAAGATTATTATATATATTTTCTGATGACCTACACCAGACACACAGTAATATTAAATTAAAAATTTAATATAAAAACATGATTACAGTTAATACCGCTCTAATTTTAAAATATTATTTGCATAGTCATTGTTCTTTTGATGATCATCATAAAATTTTATGTTCCGAATGCCTCAAAGTCATTTCGTCATACCTGAAAAGTATATAATTAACAAAAAAAAAAAAAAAATGAAATATTCTAATCAAAAAATCAATAGTAATTTATTAATTTACCATCATTATTATATTTTTAATTATATTTGGGAATAAAAACGTTTCGATCAGAACCAAATACCGTTCACATTATAAAGCAAAATCAGCAATTAAAAGCATACCAAAAGTTATGCTAGCTTTCATGATCGGTTCCATTAATTATCTTTTAACAACAAGAAAAAAAAATTCCTAATACATAATTAGAAAAAAACATTGAACTATTTTTTAATTAAAAATCTCTTCACCATTTTACGATCAGACTATCAGTAATTTCAGAGGTGTTCTAGCTAGGCGTCTCTAAAAAATCTAAAGAAGACTAGAATTTTTAAACTATGGTTAAAATCTGTAATAATTTGTACAAAAGGCGTCAAGATTGATGCATACAAAATCAATTTTAATTAATAGATAATTTACGATTAGTGAGACTAATTGTAATATCGACGGTTTAAATTTTTATCAGTTTCCAGTTCATTAAATTTCATTCGGAAATTATGTTATTAAAATTTATGTTTTGATAATTTTTAGAAATTAAACTTATGAATGAATAACTTTTTGTTAATATTATTGAATCAATTAGAAAAAGATTGGTACTTTTTAAAAGGAAATTTAATTTAAGTTAAATTTGTAAAAAGTGGTTCAATATGCTGAGCTAAAGGCATTTATATTTAAGAATTCTAAGAAATTTCCAAAATGAATTTTTTAATAGTATAAATAAAAAGTACTTGAATATTTGTAATACATTTCTTAATTGTATATAATTGGAATGCAGTTGGAATTTTTTTTCCAAATAATTTGCCACAGGGAAATAGTCTTAAACCACAACTAAAAATTGGTATTAAAATAGTTACAATTTAGTAACATACAAGATTTATATTAATTAAATACATGAAATTTAGATTTACACGAATTTAATTTATTTGAATCAAGATTTATTACATATTTTGTTATTGATTTTTTATAAACTTATTTCACTAAAATTTGTTAATTTGCCTTCCTTAAAGCAAATACTTCGATATCGAAAACTATAATCAAATAACCTTCCCTCAAGCTTATAATTTAACATGTTTTTTTTATAATTCATAAAATTCACTTCAGCAACATTATTTAATGTTAATGACATATATCTGAATCGTACTAATAAAAGATTTCTTATATAAATTTTATTAAAAATTTGCGTTATTTGTAATTTAACTATACAGGGTCTACCAATAATTTTAAATTAACACATGTTTTTTTTGTAGAAGATTTGTCCATTTATGAATTAATTGTCCAAAAAATAATATCTATGCGAACATAATCGGCCAACAAATCTATTTGTTTTTCTTATAAATTGAATATTTCATTAGCTGTATGGCGAACACCATTGACATTAACAGCAACACCAGCCCCATTTTCGAAATAATGCGGACTAATGATGCCTTCAGCATATAGAGCGCACCATACATTAACTCGAGATGAATGTAATGGTTGCTCATCAACTTCCCGTGGATGTTCAGAATCTTAAATCTAATTAGCTTGTTAACATAGCAAATGTTAACGAAATAACCTAAATTAAATAAAATATTTTTTTCTGAAAAACCAGTAGCGTGTTCAATGAACCAATCTGCAAATTCTCGAGGTTGACAAAGATCTTCGGCTTTCACTCTTGCATTTATAAGACTTTAGAACCAAATAAGGCTTTAGCGTAAAATTGACAGGACTTTTTTTTGAGTAATTCATGAAACCAATAAACTTCTCTGCAACATTTTCTGACCTTAGCAATATTTTCGGATGAACGACCGGTACGAGCAATTGTTTTTGTTGGTATGTTATCTATGTAACTAAATATTTAATTACTGGCTCAGGTGGACGATCTTTACTACCAAAAATATCGCGAATTTTCATAATGGATTTTAATTATTTTAATACGATTTACGACCAAATTTAAATTCATTATAATAATAGACAACCTTATACTTAGTGAGAGTACTGTCAACATAGCTAATTTTAACCCTTTTGGAAAAAGGTTGTTTTGGTAGACTCTAATTTTTTAATTATTTTTTATTTCAATCAACGGAAATATGTCTTTTATTTCAATAATTTAGTTATTTTTCAAAAATTACAATTTTCTTTTCATAAATAATTTCACAAATAAATTATATTTGTAATAATATAAAATTGATTATTGTTAATGAAGATGCCTTGGATAATAACGAACGAGCCACAGCTGATCAAAATATAATTTATCATTTTGATTAAATGTTTATAAAAAATTTAATAAAAAATACAAGAATTTTTGTTTTGTTGAAATTTAATAAAAATACAAGAAGTTAATTAATCTAAATTAATTTTGTACAAAAATTCATCGAAATATTTTCCAAGGTTTTTTTTTTTTGTGATTGACAATTATATTTTGTAATCCAATATTTAATATTCAATTTTCTGATCGTATTGACTGATCCAGCAACTCTATTGACCGCTGTTTAAAACTGGTTTCCAACACACACTCCTGCTTCATGCAGTTCATTCATTTAGTAAGACCAAAGCATCTACGTAGCATGTGCATGATATAGGGGGCAGACACAATGACACAACAAACGTTGAATCATCTCGCATTTGTTTCGGCAAGTCGTTACAGCTCGGATCGCCGATTCTTAAAGGCATGATTGATTAGAGATTAGAAGTAAATGATTATTCATTCAACAGCTAATTAACATAAGTTATCAGTCATTGCGCTTATAGACTATTAAATTGAATTTATAGAATCGAATCTAGGATTTTGATAGCCTCTGAGATAACTCTTAAATATATTAAAGCTTTAATTTTTCAAAATGATCAGTAAAATATACAATTATAACAAGTTAGAGTAATTTAGTTCATGAAATTACTCCTTTTTTTTATATACACATAATTTATCGTTTGATTTTCTACTTTGTTAACCTTTGACATTTATAGTATTTATTCAAGAACACAAGCTTAGGTAAGACTCCGTTTTGTACGCGCACAGGTAATCTTTTTATAAAGACATAAATTTGACTTATTGCGGACATAAATTTGTTTACTCTCAATTCCAATTAGGTCACCCACTTCCCACTTAGTCGACCGAACCACGAATTTCTTAACTCTTGACTAATAGAAGCAATATTACACAATGTTCAATGAAGCTGTGTAATCTACTAACATTTATTTTTAATCCGCTAATTGTGAACATTATTGACAACTGAACTAATTTATTCTTTCAACATAAGACGAATTTTATTCACAATAAGAAATTTGATAATTAAATTAAAATTACCGAAATTTTCGGTTATTTTTTTTTTCCTAAAAATGTAAAAATTTATTTTAAGTAACTCGTGCACCTTTAATAGCGTTCATTACTCTTTACACTCATTAAGTACCACAACAAAATAACAATACTATTCCAAACGAAAATGATCTTTTAATAAGTTTTTTTTTTAGTTTTTCTCACTTAGCGTATCTAAAGAATTGGTTACATCGAGAATAAAAAAAACATAAAATCTTATTATTATTTGTTAATACTGACAGGTTCAGTTGATTTTTGATGTTTTTTTTTTTTGTCTTTCATTTATTTATTCTTAAATAAACTGTTTTAGTAGTAATAATAACAAGAAAAACAAAAAATTACCGGTAAATAAATAATAATATTAAAAAATGAATTAAATTTTACTACCGTCAATGTTAACGTGATAAAATTATGTTTATTTTACTAGACAAAACAATATTGGATTTAGATCTGCAGTTACTTATAAAGATCATAAAACATTGTGTTTTGTACCATGAATTTTACTATATTTAGTAAATATTAAATTACCGGTATTTTAAGTTAGCGAAGATAGAAATTACATAAAAATATATGCGTGAGTAAATATAATTTTAAAATTCAATATTAGTAATAAATAATCGCAGTTACAAAACGAATTTTAGAAAATTTCGGTCTATAGAAAACATAAAAATATTAATAAAAATTATAAATTTTCCTGACTGACAATTTTTGATTATATTATAACCGATATTTTCTAGAACTTATAAGTGATAATAACAAATATTTACGAAAGTGATGTAGTTGTGAGCTATAAAAACCAAATTTATTTCCGTGAACTTTTTGCAAATAAAACCGAACAAAAATTATTTTAAATATGTGATAAATCATGTAATGTTGACTTACTATTGTAAATGTAAAATTGCTAATAATTAATTAATAAATATCAATTTTGGTTAAGTTTTCAATCATAACTGGAGCGTTATCTACGTATTAGTCGGGATTATCACACACTTAATAATTATATATTTCATTATTTAAATTAAATTGGAACCAATATTCTTGCTCTACAAATTCAGTTTCCAAATTATATAGCAACAAATCTTTATAAGTATATACTACATTATAAGTTAGGTTTAAATTAAGAGTAGGATACAAACAATCGAGCAGGCTTATTGTGATATTCCTTCTAATTATTTAAAATAATTACCTGAACTGTTAGTGAAAAGATACAGCTGCTTTACTACTTAAGTGACAGCGACAGCTGCCACATTTTCAAAGGAGCGACAACATAACCTTCGAGATATCGTAGTCATCAAAACATCAAAGCCACTTTAGTATATGTTCCATCGTTTCGTCCTCATGTTGACAGAACGTACATACTTGGTCCGATTGTGGATAGATGTTTTTTTTTTTCATATTGCAGTCGCCTGTAACGAAATCTACCATATTGTTCTGACTTTCTTTGTCGCTCATTTTTTTATGGTCCAGAAACGAATAGCTTCAAGTGTTTGAGCCCATCATGTCTGTTCCAGTATAATTCTAGTAATGCTACATTTTTTCTGTTACAACTGCTTGAAGTAGCAGCTTGAGACACCACAGAATAGTTATTATTTGTAAATCGGTCCGGCAATCACGGATTCTTTAATTTTTATAATTTTTTGAAAATACAAATTTTAATGTTAATTAATATTTTTGTTGATGACTGCAAAAGAGGTAACACTAAATAATTGCAGAATAATTGCTTTATCAACTGATTCCAAAAAAAAAAATAACATTTATATTGATAATGATCCTTCACTGTATAATACTATAAAAATTACTTGATTCGATTCAAATATGTATAATCAAATTATAATTGGAAAGTGCGTATAAACAAATTATAATTTTGATTATATTCACTCTTAATATTTTATGGCTAATACGCTAATAACATTTGTATATTATTGACTGCAGTATAAAAATTGCCAGTCTGTCCGAATTGCTTCATTTAAACTACCGTCAAAAATATTGACTCTAAACATTTTAATTTTATGCTAGTTTTACTGTCCCTGCAAAAATAGATTGTTCCTCAACATGAAAATAAAATTAAAATAATATATAAAAATTAGATTAAAAATATTTAAATTTTGTCTGTCATGCTAGACAATTATACTATAACAAATTAACTTTAATCTATTTAAAACCGTGATATTTAATCTAAATTATTTTTAAGTATAAAAATATAAATAAATTAAAAATCATATAAAAAATACAAACTAAAATTTAATTATGATTTCATCAAGTTTGGATTATTTTTAAAATTTGTGTAAATGTTATTTTAGATTCATTTTAAGAAGGTGGAAGTTAAATTTTAGGAAATTAAATTTTTAAATAAATTTAAAATGCTTGAAGGCGGCTTTATGGAACCTTCATCAACAGTAGATTGAAAAAATGTAATTTTGTATAGCATAGAGAATATATTAATTAAAATTAATTTGTATTTTTATAGTGAAAATTTGTTCATTCTGGAAAATTAGTATAAAAATTATACACAGTTGGGAATATCACTTTTACCTTGCATAAATATAACTTGTTACGGGGGAATAACAGAAAAATGTTGAAGAGATAACATCAACTTCATATTTGTCTCATTCAGCCCTCGCTACTTGACCGGAACCTGTATTGGCCCATGTCGCAATGACATTGCTCTACAACAAAGCAGCTTCTTACCAGTCTTCATTTGATAACATATATAATTCCATCGATGACTGGCTGTCAATATAGATGTAGTTATATCCTCTTGGGATACAGTGTCTTTGGAAGATCAGTGGCTTAGTCTATAGACATATTTTTGTTAATGAAGTTCGTATATTATATAAACATTTACTAAATTATTGTAATGTTATGGCGCTTGGGGCTAAAAGTATCACTGAAATTTAATCTTTAAAATAATCAATTAAATTTTGCACAATTTACAAATATTATTTTTTAATCTTTTAATAACTAAAATAATTACAAAATTATATTACAATTGAATAATGTGAAACACTTTCTTGGATTTGCAATTAAAGTAACTCTTCAATCATTGAGGCAATTTCTTTCAGACATTTTTCATTCATTTATTTAATCAATTGATATAAAATTTACTATATTAATCTACAAGCTATAAACTTTTCTAAAAGAAATTAATTTGTTTATTTAAGATCAATAGGTAAAAAATTCGAAAACCCCTGAAATTTTTCCAATAAATCAAATAATTAAAGCGCGATCTAATAAGTTAAGCTCATAAATTGTAATAAACTTTCGCTGTTTGTAATTTAAACTATGAATTTTATAAAAAAATATACTATTAAATTTCCATATTTATGTATTTTTTCATCTTCTGTTATGCTATATCAATCAATTTTTTTGTACTGATGATGATGATGATAAACTTTGCAAGCGATGAATTTCTTCAATAATAAGCATAATTTTTATTTGTAAAAAGATTTAATTATAATTGTCAGAAATTATATTTTAGATATTTAAGTAATTTCTAGAGGGAAATTTATAATTATGTAAAGACAATTCTTTTTTTTAGATATGAAAATTTGAAGAAAATTTGAATTTGACAATTATTTTTTTATGATATTGAAATTTGATTATAATAAGTTAATTTAATTTTTTAAAAAGGAATCTAACTCTTGAAAGAACTTACTAATAAGTATGTCAGATTAAATATATAAAGGTTCAATCTCTCATCTGGATACTTTTGATTTCATTACGAAATTTGAAAGAACAGGTTCCATAATTCTATAAAGGGGTTAGGGTTCTGACATATTAAGTAATGTTAATAGGTGAAATCGAATGATTTTTAACAAAACATTTTATATTTTTTTGGGGGGTTTATGTAAAAGAACAAGGACTTAGGGACTAAATTCTTGAAGCATTAACAGGAGATTTAAAACTTTCAAATGTCTTTAATTTGTAGTTTCAATTTCTTCAACATTCGAAGAAAACAAATCTAAATAAGACAGCCTAAGTGAAACCTTCAGATGTTTTTGTACCAATTTACCAAAACATGATTAAGTATATTCGTGACCATTTAAAACTTATATAGCAATTATTGGCTTCCTCGACATAAATTAATTTATATATGAAAAAATTACTTATTTTTCTATTTCTTATATAATTTATTATATAAATTTATAATAAATGTGTTGTTTATATACAAGTTATTTAATCAAATCAACCTACAAGGTTTCAATATCCGTCATTGCTAGTTAAACTAAAATATGTCGTTGGTCTTGTAATGTAATTATTAGACGAACTTTTTAGCTAATATATAAATATATGAATATTATATAAAATTAAAAGGAAATGAAAAAATTATGTCAAAATATTTCCGGCTAAACGTTTAGAAGACAGTGTCTCTATATAGTTCCTACACCCCACGAAGTTGTTTGCATAATTATGTCTAATTGAAAGATGGCGATATTTTCCTGATAGTATCCCAACTAGGGCTACAATGTGCCGAATAGTTCAGTTCAGTTTCCTTTAGATTCGATGCGACAGGTTAACTGAACACATAGTTATCGATTGTAATCGATTAATTTGTCAGTTTGAAATTTTGTTATCATCTTTTTTCTGGTGTTCCTGTAATTTTTATTTTGTTTATGACAAACTTTTTTTTTTCGAAATGTCACATTTTATTTTTCTTGACATTTCCTTCAGTTTGGATTCGCAAAATTCCAATCGTTCCAAACTATTTTAATTAGATTCGATTCCATTGGTTCTGATTCGCACCTATGTGTCCACTCAATCGATTTCCCATACAAAATATATGAAGAAGTCATTTGAACTTTTCTGAACGAATCGAAACTATAGCCAGTTTACAATAAAGTATAAATTTAGAATTAAAAAACATTGAATTAATTTGATATGATCTTCTAGTATTTGAAGATTATTTGTTATGGTAAAGAAAGTTCATTAATATGACCACGAAAATTATAGTTGTACTTTAGCATTATTTGTTGAATTTTCTAAATTACCTATTAAAAATCTTTATTATTTGTTATTAATAATAAATTATGTGAGACCACAAAAACCACAAAATTTTACTATACAAATAATTTAAGTTTCATTAAAATTTTGTTATACATTTTCCTCAAAAGTATCTTCCTCAATTCACTTTGCATATTACTTAACACTTACAGAGATTACCCGAATAACACCTTTTTACCTGTTCATTCACCCAATTATTATTTTTTTCTTTTGACATACTCTATGGTCAGCTGATTAGTATTTTTGTATGTTTTGCATAAATTATTTGCTGTCGGATAATCACAACATTATAATAAACACGTAATATACTTCAGAGCATAAAGCATAAAACTTGAAATATGCTAAAATTACCGCATAAATACAAAAAATAAAAAAAGAAACATAAAATCCAACGGTGTTTTTAATCCAGAAATGATTTATTTCTAATTTGGTGAAAAAAATTATTTGAATAAATTTTTGCATATCTTGTAAGTTAATTTTAATGTTACGTAGAAAACTTACAGTGTAAATTTTGTCTGTATTATGTAATATTTATTTAGTAATATTTTGGCGGAAAGAAAATTGTTTAGTTTTAGCTCAATATAGTCGATTAAATATAAGGGAAGGTAGGACCTTTAGATTTATCTTTTTCATATAATAAATAGGGAATAATTTGAATTTTAACATATTATGAATAGTGAATGCAAAGATTTATAGATGCTCTTCGCACTTTTAAGGACTTGTCATTCTCTCATTTTATAGATTCAGTAAAAGTATAGCATTACCTTATCCACGATCTCTTGGATTTCAAAATCGCTTTACTACTCTAGTTTACATATGACATAATTAATGAACTTTTTTATTTTGTTTTCATGTGGGAGGGAAGAAAAATTCATTAATCCAGATTGATTTCATTATAGTAATAGCTAATTCTCTATCTTAGGTCTTGTTACTCCTGCTGGATCATAGGGCGTCAGTGGAACATTTCTATCTTGTACTATTCCTTGCGATCAACTTGATTTCGCTCCTCGTATTTCCGGCCTCTGCAACTTCTTTATTTATTGCTCTCTTCCAAGTGTTTTTTAAACCACCACTCTTGTTGCTTTCCTGCGGGTTCCATTCCAAAACTTGATCTCAGTTACAACTGGTTTTCGTGTGTATCTAGTTACAACTGGTTTATGTTAATATTCCGCATTGGAGATCGTATTTGGCTACCATATTTTAAGTATCCGGCGTAGACAGCGGTTGATGAAACTTTCCATCTTGCTGGTTAATAATTATGTGTCAATAATAAAGAAATGACGAACACTACACATTTCGAAGTTGGGCAATTGCATCTTTACCTTTATTATCCTGGATATAGTATATCTTCTTTTTCGCCTCCATTTGATGTTATTACGCTTCCAAGATAAGTTAATTAAAATTATTCACTTTTTTCCTTGTTCATACGGAAAAAAAGTTCCGATTAAATATCGATTCCGATTAAATATCGATTAATATCGTCAATGAATTGAAGACTGATGGAAATAATTGACCCATGAAATACGTATTAACGAATTAGGATTTTTTTTGCATAATTATTTTAAATTTACACTTTAATCTTACAAATTTTTTAATTATTGTTTATTTATTTTTTTCAGATGAAGAAAATTGCAGAGCACTATCACAAAAAAAGGTAAATACTAATTGGATTAATGTTCATTAAAAATATAAAAATTTGAAAATCTTAAATACACTATACTTTGCACGTATCTATAATACATAAATTAGAATTTCTTTATTGTAATTCCTAAAAAAAAACTCAATTATCAAATATCTTTTTTTATGTATCTTATGAACACGATTTAAATTAAGATTTACACGAAAATTAATATTTATATTTGTTATTAACCCCGAAAAGTTATAATAAGAAAATCAAATTTAACTATTAATTTTCGGTTTGTTGTTGTTGGTTAGTGTGTGTACCTTTCCAATCCGGAAGTATCTGAATAATTATTTTTTTCTACCTTTTAGCGGTTATATATTTTTTTTTTTTTTTGAAATGTTAATCATAATTTTTATGTTTATTTTGTTTGTTGTTATATTAACGAATGAATAAGTAAGTCAGAAAGTTAGTGTTGAAGATGTCGAATATTTCAGTATTTTTTTTTTTCGAAATTTAATGATGATTAGTTAGAGAGGAAGACCTCGTTTTTTTATGCTATTATTGTTTTTTTGGTAATTTTTTTTTTTTTGGAAAGTCTTTATTTGTGGAAAGTATAATTTACAATTTTCTTTAGGGGGGAAAGATTATAATTATTTTAGTTATTTTCTATAATAAGACAAGGTCAAATTGGAAAGGAATTAGAACGAAATATTATTCTTGTTTTATGTAAAATTATTGTCAAACTTTTTAGAGTATGAAATTTTGGTAACATAAAATAATTTCCATATTATTTGTGAAATAAAAAATATAGTGATGAACTGTTATGATAATGAATGAAATGGTTTTCTTTTATGACATTTATTTGATAATTTGTAAAACATTTTACTAATCCGATTTTTATGTAGATAATTAAATATAATTTTTTGATTTCTTATTGAATTGATATTGATAATTTATTCATCAAATTTAAATAATAAATTGTTAATGATTGTTTATTTTGAATATAAATTTATTTATTTAATAATATAATTTAGATAAATTAAAAATTCAATTTTTATTAATTTATTGTCACATAATAAATTATAATTTTGCTATGAAAATGGAAAAATTATAAATTATGACCAAAATAAAAGATTATTAATTCAGTATAATATACCGAAAATTTAATTCAGAAAGCATGGGAGAAAATTACGTTATGTAGATGTAAATGATGTGACGAAGAGGAGGAAATGCTAGAACAATACTTCTGTTTCTGTCCTGCGGTAAGATATAAAAGGTTTAAACACTTGGAACATTATTTTTTGACAGACATGAAGGAGTCAGGCATTGGAATGATATTTTTTATGATAAAATAAAGAATCATGCGGAGTACACAAAAGACCTTCGAGGTCTAGGTACGTGAAAGAGTTTTGTTACATTTACCACCCTTTAAAACAACTAACCAACCAAATTCAGTATTTATATAGTGTGTTTATATTGATTTGTTGATAATTAACTGACACCTAACTCCCAATTGATAGTACATATTCACAATTGACTGAATGCTCAATACATCGAAAGTAACTGAATTTACCATTGACCAAAGGTACATAAAAAAAATTTCCAATTGTGTTGGTTCAATTAATCGGTTACCATTTATATCATATTTGATACTATGAAAATGGGCTAACGATATGAAAAAAATCGGAAATTGTAATATAGAAAAAATCCGAATTATTAATAGAATTTATTAAAAAAAAATATGGAAATACTTTACTCATTATGCTAAAGATGTGACTGAAAACTAGTGGCACGATCTGTATTTTCAATTTACGTGATCGATAGTTTGAGAACTTGATGAAAATTTAACACATGAACAAAATATTGTTATGGTGGATCAGTTCCTATAATATCAGCAATCCCCGTGGTGTGCTTTTTGTTATATAGACCTGTAATTAAAACAATAACCTCAGATATACTTACTTACCCAAGTGTTTCGAAGAAAGCCAAATATAAAATATTAATATAATTTTTATATTGAATTTACTACCATTAGTTTCATATTCTGCAAACATTATTTGTAATTTTTTTTCTTCAAATTTACCAGCAACTTTATCTAAAGAAAAACTCTTTAATTTACTTACGTAAAATTCTTTTAAATCTTTGCAAATAATATTACTTTACAGGAAATAATATTTTACTGAAAAATTACTAATTCGTGACCATTAAAATGAAATAATAATCCATTTTTAGCGTACGCCATTTTCTATGTTTAAACTTCTTATATAAGTTTATGATTCTAAGTTAAGTTAATCGACAATTGTCATGAACATATTAATTTATATATAAATATTAAATAATTTTACATAATTTTACCTAATCTTAAAAATTTAAGTAAATTCAGTAGATGATTATAATAAAAAAATGAACTACCAACAGAAGGGCCATCAGACCTCTTCGACTTTGGTCATCATTAAACCTAAAAATGATTATAAAATTGCTCATGTCTTGCCGCGGTAATGTTAGATTTTCTTATATACCTTTAAGATAATATTTTCCATTTTTAATTTGATCACGTTATATCGTCAGATCAATAAAAAATATCGACCAAATTATTTTTTTATGTATTCGAAAAGTAATCTTTACAATTTTCCTGATTTGGAAGTTTGATGAGGCAACATAAAATGCTCGATATTTTAGCATAAAGGAAAATTTTTTAATACAAAAAATATGTTTTTATAGAATTTGGATAAAATTAAGGTAGTGGCTTTTAGCTACTGGGTATAAATGTTTATGCTTTTATTACGTTATATTTAAAATTTGATTTTTTTACGTAAAAGGAAATTTAGATTTTGGGGTTAAAGGTTTAAATGGTTAAAATGTCGAGATTGTTATAAAATATTTTGTATATGGAAAGTGAAAAAAAAAATATTTTGTAAGACATTTTCTGTAAATTAGTTCGTGTATTATTTATCTAAAGACAAAATTGAATTTAAAAATGAGTTTTTATTGTAGCGAAATTCATAACAAATTCGTTCATTTCAAAACTATAAGTTTCTCATGTAAATACTAAATGAATTAGTCATATAAATTGAATAAAGCTGAAGAGCTAGAAACGGATTTAATTTAGTTTGGTTACATTACCAGTCATCAAAATTATAGTATGTATAGATTCTTACATATTCACCAAACAGCAGGGAATTTAGGGTCAATAAGATTTACATTGCTATAACTGAAAGAAGTGTCATCAATATCAGAGGGAGTTTGTAAATTATTGTACTACTGTAAAATGTCCAAATTAAAACTGACTAAACATTAAATTTCTAAAAAATATTGATGTAAATTGGATTTATTGAAATGTTGGTTAAAATTTTATAAGTTCTTTTTTCTAGACTTAACTAATTTACAAAATAATTGCTATTCTTTAAATTAAATTTCAAATAATTTTAATTAAATTATAACCTAAAAATTAGTATTCTTTAGACTAAGTATCAATTTACAAACTACAATACAAAATCCTCGATTTTTATCAATGGAATTATATTAAAAATGTTCATGATTTCATTCATAATTCTCATCTTTACAATTTGTTTTCTTATTTTTATTACTACTTTGTTTATTTTCAATACAATTTTTAATTAATTCATTTTATGATCCAATTTTATATACATAAAAGATACCATAATAAAATTATATTTTGTTGGTGCAACAAAGTCCCCTCCGCAACTCTTATTTATAATGAAAATATTGAAAATTTAAATAATTCTCAGCATCATTTATATTGATTACATAGTATCTATTCTGTGTATAGTTAAATTTCTCACGATTTTGAAAATTTCTTATAATATTGTCTCCAAACAAAAGTTAAATCCCGGTGAGCCCTAACCCTAAACAACATAATTTTATAAAATATACTTTCAACTTGGAAATTTTTTTATTTTTCTATAAATTATGTACAATATAAAATTTGAATGAGAAAAAATTATTTTTAGTTCATGTGAATTTTTGACAGAATAATTTGACATGCACAATGCGCGCCCCAGTAAATTAAGCTTAGTGAAGCGTTCATGTCAAATATCTACAATATAATAATTAAGACAAGCAAGTTACCAAGTAAGACTTTTACTTTAGCACGTGAGATTATAATGTTAATTTTATTTTTGTAATTTTCTGAATTACAAAAAAGTCTTTTTGGTTTGGAAAATTCGTGAAATTTGTGAAAATTTCTATAAAATATAAGAAAAAAAAAATTATGAAAATTTCAAATTTTATTTTTTTATGTTGTTTTTACTAACTATGCTTAATTATATTGAAATATGTAATTGTAAAATAAAATTATTAAGATCATAAATAATGAATTTCAATTGAAAATTACAAATAAATACCAGAATAATTATATGTAAATTTTCTATCTAAAGTCTAAAGGTGAATATGTAATTCTATATGATCTTGTTTTTTTTTATGTTTCTACATAATAATGACATAAGTTTATTTATTGAACCTTTTTTGTGAATATTATGAATATATTTTATGTTTCAGGGCACATAAATACTATACAGAATTTAATTGAGTTTTTACTTATTAGTCTAACTATTTATTTAGTTGTTGGAACGCGGAAAATTCGCACTAACATTTAACAGAAGTGTTAAGATTGGAATTTAATTTCGAGGTTAAAAAAATTTTATGATTTATATTTCTCTATATAATGGAATAATTTGTATTAATTATGATTTTTAGAATAATTTTGTAAATAAATTATTTTACATTAATCAAATACATTCTTTACAGTTTATGCACAGAGGGCATCTCAAGTATTCTAAGATCCGTAACGATCAATCGTTATTGTATATGACAAAAAAGTGTGCATTCAAATAATAACGATTGATCATTGAATATCTGCCCAAAGCTTAACGATTTATAAAGTTTTACACTATAAAATGAATTATGGTAATATATTTGGAATTTCATTTGAAATATTTGCAAATCTCTTCCAGTCTTTAATTTTTATTTTTATTTTAATAATTTTAACAATTTCTATTAAAATGTTGCTTAGCTATTATTACCAACAATAGCTTCAGCAACAAAATTTGCTATAATTTCACCAGAACATCTTTGGATACAACAAATATTACTTTTCGAACCTAAGGATTTTTTCAAAACTGGGAAAATGGCTACGAAATTTATTTTCGACATTTTAATATTCCAACTAATTATCGTTTCATTATAACCATTATTTTCCAGTTATTTCCTAAGAATGAAGAAATTGTTTTCTTCCATCATAGAAATAATCTAAATTTTAAAAATATTTTGTCAATTTTAAACATTTAAACATTATCGTCTTGACTTGACAGACATAGAAAAATACAGATATTCTGACAAAAATTGTCAAAATAACTCGAGTAAACCTCAAAAAAATGAAAAACTCGTAACAAAAATACGGGTATTAAATTTTGGCATTAAAGTTTGGCAAGTCAGTGCACAACAGTTGTTTAAATTCTATATATAATAATCTAATTTCTATAACTTTACACTCTTCATTACGTTAATTTCAAATTTTATCATTCACAATTCACAATGAATTTGACAGTTTGTAATTGTTAACTTGAAATTTTGGATAATTTTATATATAAATTAAAGGCTGGGCTAGGGGCTACATAGTTTCTATTAGTTCAGTTTAGTTTCGATTCGATTCGATTAAATGCATCCATCCTATAATACTCGGATTTCTATCTTTATATCCATCCATCCATAATAAGTTAAAATTGTTCTATTATAATTATTTGGATAACTTTGAAAATTAATCATGCATTAACTCAAAGTTTTGTAATTTTTTCAAATATTTTTTTAGTAAATACTACATTTTAATGAAATCGGATATATTTATAATATTTTGCAACATTTTAATATTATCATTACCTTTATCATAAGAAACTATTTTCTATTAAAATTTTGTTACATTACTAAATTATAACAAAGTTTCAATTTCTGAAAAATGATCTTGATTCATAATACCTAAATTATCTGAAAAATAATAATACAGAAAAAAAATATCTAATTTAAAATTACAAAAAAATTAAATTTTAATAATGAATATCAAAAGGCAATCGCTTCAAAATCAAAGATTAATTTCAGATCAATTTTTTTTAAATATCTTTATATTATTTAACTATATTTTAAATTTGAAACTTATTTATTCACTTTTTTGATGATTGCGGTTTTTATTGTTATACGATTCCATAATAATAATAATAAAAAAATATTAAAATCGTGTCCATTGATTACATAATGAAATTAAAAACAAAAACACCAAAATCGAATATTGTTGATCACCAAAATTGATCACTGCCGCGTGCTACCGCATAAATTTTTATAATAATATTTTGTTTTTCCATTCTTCTTTTAGCCAAAACAAAAAAAAAAATGTTACATATTTAAATCACGTTGGACTTGGTAATTTTTTACAATCTTCTTAATTGAAAATCGAAAGCACGAATTTTTTATATCAAATAAACGCAAAGCCAGCCACTAACTAAACAAAAATGAATTGATGATTTATTTTTTTTATAAAAATTAAAACAATTTAAATATAGAACCTTTAATGGTTCTATTATTGTGGAACAGTGCGGTATGATGTGTATAGAATTTTGAAAAATATGTAATTTTATACACCCTAAATGTTAAGGTACGAAAATGAAATCACGATTATTTGATCGGAATTAAAACAAACAAAAAATACAAATAATTCTAATTATGACCTAATTTCAATTTTTTTTATTATTGTAAAAATATAATTAATAAATGAACTGGCGCAAAATATTCTTATTAGAATTAGCTAGTCGTCTCAGACCCAAATCACTGTGTCATTGATGTAAATGAAAACGCGGTTTCATTCGCAGAGAAATCCGCAGTCTCCTGCTAACGCAGACGCGGATAAAGAACATAATGTACATCACAATAGAAGACGTGTAAATAACGATGGACCTGAATATAATAGCGTTTTTTTCAATGAGAAGTATGGGAGCATTCGAACATTAACTTACATTTAATACTGGTCATAATTATGTAAGAAAATATCGGAGTTGATTGTATCAATGAATAGGACTCCTCGCAGGAAGAGTTCATTTATTTTTACGGATCTATGAATGATCAGGGTAAGCACGGTGCTTCTCTCTAAAGAGTTTTAGTAATCTTTCTTGATTTTAGTGACACCTAACCTAACATATTTCATTTCTTCGCAATTAAAAATAACCCTGTAAATATTATAATTAAAAAGTTTAAACTCAAATCTTCATTTATAAAATTAATATTAAATTTCAAAATATAAATCAAATTTAAGCACAAAAAATAAACTTAATTACAAAATATAATAAACAACTAATGCCCAATTAATATTCAATGTATCATAAATTTGAGATACGCTTCAATACCCGCCTATCTCCTAATCTAAATAGTCTTCTTCATCTCTGTAATGCAGAAATATATCAATAACATTTAAGTATATAATAAAATTCGAATGTAATTTGATCTAAATAGTCAGGTAAATAGTAAAATATTCTTCATTGAAATTGAACCGATCAAGTCTAGAATTGTTAGTTTTATAAAGCTTAAAAAAAGTAAGTGAAATTATAGTTGAGTGGTTTTTTGTGTTCTCTAGAATTGCTTATCCATTAATTATAAATTTATATTTATTATTTGTTAGATAGAAGATACTATAGATTGATTTATACAAATATTTTTAATTTATTAGTATAATTTTTAGAAGTCAGGTTTAGAAAAATTTATTTCAATTTATCATTTATATTTTTGTAATTTATTTAAATATTATTTTATAATAAAATTGTTTAATAAATATTTATATATATAACGAAATTATTTATTGGTAGTAATTTTATAAGTAGTTTTCATATATCTATATATGACTAATTACTTTCCTTAAATTACATGACACTGGCGATCGTTATCTGAGTTTAAAACAGGTCTCCACCGGTACTTCTTCTCTCCAGTTCCGATCCAGTGCGTCTTTCCTCCAGTTGTTTGTGCAAAGTATTAGGAGCAAGATGACTCCTGCTTAGTCTTTCCATTGTAAGCTAGGAAAACTTTTCTTTTTCCTGTATGATTGTCAGGAAAATTCTTATATATGAACGATGATTTCTTCGAATAAAAAACGATTTTAACCGAACAAATCAGCATCGAAAATTAATGGAAAATTCTTTTCTATATCATAAAAATGTGAACTTAAATCAGGGCATTTTTCTATTTAAATACATTTTTCAATTGATTATAACATTAGTATTACAAAAAATTTATTTGAAAGACGTACAAAAGTGCCCCCTGATTTAATCTCACATTTTTTGAATATGGTGGCATATAAAATACCAAGAATTCCAGGACCAAAATCTGAGAGAATTAAATATGAACTTTTACTAAATAAGTGACAAGCAAATGAATTTGACAGTGTAATTATTCGACATTAAAAAGCATTTGTAGACAATTCGAACTTTTTTTATTACTGAAAGCACAAGTTCCATTGAAATTTATTGGAATGATAAAACATTTAATAGTTAATTTTTGATACTTATGGCTCTGCTGAGTATTTTAATCATTCCTAATTTTAGCTTCTACTTGTTTCGGTTTTAAACTTTATCACATTTGGTTTTAATATAATTTTATTCGTTTAAGTATTTGCGATCGATCGTAATACTTAAAAAGGTTGGTAAAAAAATAATATTTTAATAAAAATTAATCATTTGCTAAAAATGAAGTTATTTATTGAATATTCTATCATTTTGACTTCTGACAGGTCAGACACTATAATAAATTAACAAATTGTATAATGAAAATGTTAAAATTTAAAAATTCTATGATAAAATATCACTTCCATCAATAATGATGTTAATTTACATGAAAATCCGTTCATTTTGAAAGTCAATACTTATTTAAATGTTTAGTTAGATAATAAAATTTATGCAGGTGATAAAATTCATTGAATATCCATTGAAGTTTTTGCCACACATTTACATGCAACCAAAAAAACTTACATAACAAGTTTATTTCAATATGAAAATTTGCTATTTCTATTTTTTATTAAATTTAAATATTTTATGTTTCTTTGTTTTTACAACGCACCAGCCTCGTTTACAATATAGAAAAATTGTTCGGAGAAATTCTCGATCAAAGAA
This sequence comes from Rhamphomyia laevipes, assembly GCA_963920725.1. Lineage (NCBI taxonomy): Eukaryota > Metazoa > Arthropoda > Insecta > Diptera > Empididae > Rhamphomyia > Rhamphomyia laevipes. Next base: position 32,354,449 of record OY987258.1, on the reverse strand, counting down.
TTTTTCAAAGTTTTTCATTTTTTTATATATAGTATGTTAACAAAGAAGAAAATTCTGAAGATGAAAATCTATTCGCCTGCAAGGTGAAACATATAATCTTAACCTGCTATCAAATTGCATATTTGGCTTTTTACTATATACATATATATCTATATATATTTTCTTTTAAAACGGTACATGAATGATAATGCTGTACACAATTTACAACATAACAGCATTAAAAATGTTGTTAATGCCCATAAATTTCTAAAGAATAAAACATAATTTTAAACTGAAACTGAACCAACTGAGCATAAATAGAATTATGAAATAACGTCGAACGAAATATAGCAGAAATAAAATAAAATCGAAAAAAGAAAATGTCGGATTTGATTTCATCAAATCCGAAAAAATTGCGATATTATCGTTTTTAGATTTTCGGTATTTTGAAAAACTGTCGAATTATTTTTAATATTTCCTTAAATTAGGATTGAAGCCAAATTGTTATATAATTTGTTACAAATTGTTAAATGCATTACGAAAAGAAATTTTATCACCTTTTTCCAGAAAATTCTATGCACTAGGAAATATAGTTGGACACCACATCTTGTCAGTCAAATATCGTACATAATTATTTATCATATCACGGTAGCTGTTGCTATTCACCGTCACTGCATTGTCATCTTTATTTTCAAAAAAGTAATAATCTTTTCTGATGTCAATCTGTACCATACTGTGCACTTTAGTGAGTGCAATTAGCGCTAGTGCTGGTGATGAACTTGATGGTTTACAGTACCCTAGAATTGGCCATTATATTTATTCACATATAGTCATGTTAATGCATTTCATTACTCAGAATTTCGGTACGATATTTAAAATTATCAATATTGATCTACCATTTGAAAAGTAAAATTCTGCGTCCGCTGCTTATTAGTTAAATTTTGCATTTTATTTTTGGTGTAACAAAGTTCTCTTAACAAAATCCCGAAATATAAAATAAAATTAATTAACAAGAAAGTTATTCAATTTTTATACACATGAGTGACTTTTAGCTCACCCTGTATATATTGTTTGTTAACTATCAAAGAATGACACTTTTTTGTAATTATGTGGAAAAGTCTTCTACCGAACTGTCAAAAAAAAAATAGTAATAATTTAAATGAGAAGAAAAGTGAAAATCTTAAAAAGTCTTTGCTTTTCTTCATTTTAGCATTTCGACGTTACTTCATTCGGTATTATTTCATCGACCCATAAATAGTATAGATAACAACATATATGCACAAACTGAAATAATATATGAATAAAACTATATGGCTAGACTTGATCTCGCAAATATAGATAGAAAAAAAACGATTATTTAATTTATCTTCATTTAGTAATTGAGTTATTCTATTAAAATCTTGATAATAATTTTTTTTAAATCAATTTTCACTTATAATAAGGACTTTTCATAGATTTCTGTTGACGAATAATCTTTGATTTCTTAAAAAACTTTCAAATTTTTTTGTTAATTAACTAAACTAACTCAATTAAACTATGCGGATATTTAAAATGATTAATGTATGAGTTGTCATTACTTGAACATTTTCTGAATGTGAACTGATTGCAAATTTCTTTTTATTCATCACCAGACCAAAAACTAATTTACAAATTCCGTTTGTCATCAGCTTCCAGCTTTTTTTTTTTTAACATATTACCTGAGATATAAATTTTTATAGGGGATCAGTGCATAATGCTTTCAAAGAAACATGATTACATAAATTGAATGAATTTGAATTACAAGTTTTCCTCATAAGTTTTACAAAGTGATAAAATCATGAAAAAATTCTTATATATAACTAAGAAAACTTAATGAATTTTAGAATTGAATTTTTCTTAACACTTTCCGAGTTTTGAAAAAAAAAATCTGTGATCGTGAAAGGAACAAGAATTTTCCGTTTCTGTTCAAGTAATTTCCTGGTTTATAGTAGCATTTTATTATATAATTTATAGAAAAAATAAGAATTTTATTATAAATTATTTGAATTTTTCAAAGCAGACAAGTGATTACATTACTAAGTTGATAATTACTAGTTAAAAATTTTATAAATTTTTACTAGTCTGTCCATTAATTAGAAGACGTATTAGGCTTTTATTTTCACAGGAACTATTTAGACGATACAGGAAATTATAAATAAAAAAAATAATTATGGTATGAAATGAAAATTATTGAAGTTATAAATTCAAGGTTTGAGGTATCAGGTTGTTATTTTCGATTGTAATGGACTATTTGCAAAGGTTTTCTAAAATCACATAAATATCGGCCACAGATAATTTTTATCTTGATGGATGGTATTTCTGTCATGTGTTCAGAAAAATCTGTCTAATTCCAGAAAAATATACAGAACTGTTTCACCATACCTAATTTGACATCAGTACTTTTTGTACTGATGAAAAACATTATATAGCTTCATAAATTTTTCAATAATTACAAATTTAAGTTTGGTTGAAGTTTCTTTAATTTAATTTTGAATATTAGGTAATTCCAGGTACTTTTGAAGGTTTATTATTTACGGCTGTTAAATTAATTAGGAATATATTATTACACCTCTTTACCAACCAGTCAAGCTGTCAAATGTTTTAACTATACCTATCAGTTTTATTTACTTAGCCTAAAAGTCATCCAAAAACTATTTGTCACAAAATATATTCAACTCTATTAAAAACAAAAAAAAATATTAACATAGCACTACAGAAATATTTATATTTGATGCCTCTGCTTCCAACTATTTCCTATTTAATAAATCATTACAATTTTACTCTGTTTGTTATTCCAACCTCTTTTATTTATTATCCAATCATAATTTATAATTAACTCAAACAATTTTATTTAATTTGAACCTGAAATAAAAAAAGGTCACCAAGGTTGACAGTACGGTCAAATTAATCATTTTCTTTCACTAATAATAAAATTTCAATCTATAGCTTAATTAACTTCTTTAAATAGAAAGTATATTACAAAAAAATAATTTTAAATAATATATATTAAATTGACCCCATCAAACTAATTCACTTCACTGTGTCTGATGTGTAGTTTTTCATTTAAAGACACTAAATTCAGTGGGGGAGAATTAAATATTATAATAAAAATAAAATATATAAAATAATTTTTATTTCATTTACGTTGTATTTTTGTAATTTATTTTATTTCAATTTGTGGTAATGAAAATCACAATTCAAAACAATATAAAAACTTAACGTCCTCCATAATATAAAACGACAACAATAATAATAGTAACTGAAAAATATTGTGCACTTGACACTTGATTGGCCTCTAAGTAATTTGTTTACACTTGGGAACTTGGGTAAAGTTTAAAAGAAATTTAATTATTTATCAAGTTTTTTCAAATATGAAATTAAATGAATTTATAATTGAATCGCCTACAACTATTTAATTAATTGATTGTTTTGTAAAGAAATATTGATAAATTTAATCGTTTCAATACCAGCTCCAGCTAAGAAGTTTTTCTTGAGAATTAATGTTTAAACTGATATTTTGAATAATTCCAGTTCATAATAATTATATAACATGAGGATAGAAGCTAGATCAATGATCCTCCATGTTGATCTGTCTTGCGCTTCTCTCCTGCAATTAGTTACCTGTCCTTTCTTTTGCTCAGGCTTTTGCTCATGTTTTCCGTGGAATAAATTATGTTGTGCTAGATTAATCTTTTTTCTTCTTAAAAGATTTTCTTCAATAATAAAATAATACTTTATAATCATCAAAATTAAGTTAATTTATTAAATTCTGATACCGTCTCTTAGTTTTCATTTCGTCATTATTTTTCCCTTAATTTTCCAATTTGTTAGGACCAACCATTTTTCATAGATTTTTCTGTCCAAATATTCGATATGAATTTTTATCATCAGCTGTGATTTTCGAGTACTCACAACTATTTATTACAATGGAATGATCGTTTTGTATACAGAATACGAATACATCATAAATATTCTATTGGCGCAAGCATGTTTTTTGCTGTCTGGAGCCGACGTTCTTGTATGTAAAGATGCATACAATTATCATTCTTTAAGACTAAGGTACGATAAATTGAACATGATATCAAATTTAAATTCGCTAACATTATTTACAAAATTTACTGTCCAAACTCACAATATAAACTTTTTATATATTTTTTTAATTTATATTAAAAGTTTAACTTAATTATTATATTAAATTCATATTAACTTATAATTAATATACACAGATCCAATTAATTATTGTTTCATGAAATATGAACGCGTGCCAATCGTAGAGAAGGTGTCCAACATGTCCGAAAAAATTGTGTAAGACACAGGTGACATTGAACTAAAAAGCAATTCCAATTATTTGGTCATTTTAAATTTGATTAATAAAGAGCATAAAAAAAAAAAAAAAAATTTCACATCCGGCAAATTAATTGGCATTCAATTTAATTATAGTATCTCAAAATTGATTTATACGTGAAAAAGGGCAATTACTTCAATCAATTTTCTGATATTTTAGGCGGAAAATAACGAAATTTTGGAAATATAGTTTGATATAATAAATATTATTAAATTAGGTATTATTTCGCTTACAGATAAGTTAAATATATCATCAAATTGAAGGAATTTTAATTGACAATATTTAACCAACTTAATCATATTAAAGTTAGAAATTATGAGATCAATATTTGAGCTGTTACTTCTAGAGAATGGGAATAATTCTAATTGTGCTGACACAATTATTCAAAATGTAATATTTCCCACAGTTTTAACAATGTAGAAATCCATTAATAAATATATTAACTATACAAAACTAATCATTTTCAATACCAGCTAAGAAAATTAATAATTTTATATACATTTTCCCTAAAGAAAAAATAATCTTCAAATATTTAATTATGATTTACTTTACAACTCTACTATCACATCACCTAAAGCCTTTAAATAAAATGTTGTCCAAATTGGATCTATTTTATAAAAAACTTTCCCAACCTGCACGATTGTTGAATATAATTGGACTAATAAAAATAACAATATACTTTATTTATCTTCAAATGAGTATATTCTTCAATAAATAAATAAAAAAATCTTTTTATAACTTCAAGTAAATCATAATTTTGTAATTCATTCAGATTTTCAACACATAAAACATTAAAAATCAGATAAATCACAAGAAAATTAAACCGACAAAAAGAACCAAACACTAAAAAAATTTATGATTGATTTTCACCAAAACAGTTTTTTCCAAAAAAAAAAATCTTCTCTTGGTTTTTGGTTACCTCTAAAAAATAAACCAACTAACCTAAGGGGACCAGATAACTCGTAGTTACGTACAACAGTGATTTGCAATTAACAGCTTTGTAAGAAAAAAGTGTTCAAAATCTTTTAGGACACCATAAGAATGTATTTTATTTTTATATAATACATAATTTTGATAGAATTCCATTGAAACACTATGGACCCTAAAGTAGCATTAACCAGTGTACCAAAAATCATTCAAATCAGACAATAATTACTATACACTCTAGATCTAGAACATATGAATGGTAAATCGGACATTTTAGGCTCTATTCACAGAAGCTACAGTAAACTACAAATCCAGTTCTAGTTCTAGAAGATAATGGTGCGCACATTTCTCGTTTCATCTTTTTCCAAGAATCTCCAAACCCGAAAACGTAAAGAAAATTACATTTTAGCAAAATCGATTTTTTTTATGGTTCCAAGTCCATTCTTGCAACACTTTTCATATATTCCATAAAAAGCGTTTAACAAGCAAATCATAAAAGATAAAAAAAAAAGTTTATTGGCATCAACACAATACAAATCATAGAAAAGTGCTGAAAATTTTATAATCTAGATAAAATTATACCTTTGAAGTCAAGCTTTTGTTTATGAAAAAAAAAAAATTGTTTTCGTGAATTGGCATCATAAAAAGAATAACGTGAAAATATTTCTAAAAAACAATGTTAATGTTAAAATAGAATTGATCTTTTTATAGATGAAAAATCGGTTTGGTCGGAACGTTTCTTTGATTGAACTGAAAAGATCACGATTTTCTGAGTCAATAACAAACGAAACAGTTTAAATATTTTAAATTAATAATATTTAATAAATATTTTATATATAGTTTTATTTTTATACAAGCCAAATCTTAATTTGGTCAATAAAACTATATAAAAAACAGATTTAATTTAATAGAAATTAATTGGATGGAAAATTATTGTAATAAATTTTGAATGATTTTTGTTTTGATAAGTTAATAACTTTAAAGTTAATTTTCATAAATAAATTATTTATTATGGGAAATTTATAGAGAAATTTTTTTGAGAAAATTTTCATTTTAATTTTTATTTGTCAAATTTAAATAGTAAAGTTTGAACAATTGAAATTTTGTACGGAATGGTATTATGAAAACTACTGAAACTTAAACAGCAAGAAGCCACACAATATCGCCCCATCCAGTTCAAGAATAATAATACAATTATTAAACTTCAGTAAAACTGAGAAGTAGTTGTTATTATATAGCGGTTGTCTCACAGTAGGACACTAACACTATCATTTGACTTAGATAATTTGACATTATGCAATTAAGTAATTTTATAAATTTTTGATGTTATTGTTGGTCAAAGTCCTTGACTACTTTTACAATCTATATTTTTTTACACTACTTTTACAAGCTTTAAATATAAAAAAACATTTCTGTTTCTATTCTGTTTATCATTCAATAATGTGCCGAGTGCCATATTTAATTTTCCTTTACGTCGAGCGAAATTTGTACAAATCTTCAAGCCAAATTTTAAGTTTCGGAATATTTTCACATTGAATCAATTACTGAATTTCCAGAAAATCCCATTTTCACCCATAATGAGTGAGTCGAAAATCTGCTTTCATTTAATTCTGTGTTGTTTATCATTCAATAATGTGCCGAGTGCCATATTTAATTTTTCTTTATGTCGAGCGAAATTTGTACAAATCTTCAAGCCAAATTTTAAGTTTCGGAATATTTTCACATTGAATCAATTACTGAATTTCCAGAAAATCCCATTTTTCACCCATAATGAGTGAGTCGAAAATCTGCTTTCATTTAATTCTGTGTTGTTCCATACATTTCTATATACTATAAGTGGAAGTCTTAACTTTTAAAATAGCTCATATAAAATTATCAAAATTGCCACTTGAAATTATTGAATTATTGAACTTTTTATACAAAATTATTTAAAAACACTCTCATTTATCCATCCATAATCGTTTTTCACCGTGAATTGTCTGTCCTATTATGTAGGTGTCATAAGATTTAAAATATTACATTTAAATCGTCAACAATAAAACCAATTTAGTGCAGAGAAGCTTGTGATTTGTGAATTTTGGTTAACTTTTTATGTAAATTCTTCAAAACACAATAAAAAATCGGCTACATTGTAACAAAAATGAAAGTAATATTACTTGCCAAAAAAAAATTGAATAAAAATGACCCATAGTGAATCGCAAATTGTTGATGGGTTCACTTTTATTCAAAAACAAAAAATTATATAATTTTTTTCATTCTTAAAATAATACGGAAATTTATGAAAGAAAATTTGCACTTTACATTTGATTTTATCGATCAGAAATAATATTTTTTTTTTTTCAACTTTTACTTTTTTACAAGCTTTTTGAATATTTTAAGATTAATGTTAAAAAAAGATTGAATTTTGATAATTAAAATTAATGAATGTAATCAATAAATTCATGTTTTTTTTTCTCATTTTTGACAGATTTTAATGCAAATTGGACGAATTATATTCAATGCACTCGATTACAATTTACAACAGGATGAGGAATGTATAATGTCAGGAGAATTGGAAGAAATTATATCATTTATGACACTGGATGGTAAGTTTTTAAATTTTTATCTTTATAAAAATTTTTAAAAAAAATTGTTGAGGTCAATTTTTAATAATAATTATAATATGATTTTTAATTGACAAGCAATTTTTAACATTAACTAAAAGTTTCCATCAAATTAAGAGTCCATTAAATGAAACGTTTTCATCATAGTCGTTCCGAAAATTTATTAATTCTCTATTAATTCATGGTTTACGAAAAACAAATTCATTTAATTACCAATTGTTTTTTCCCAAATTATACCAAAAATAGAAATATTTAATTTCAAGGATGAAATTTTGGTGCACAATAATTTTTCATAATTTATTTGTCATTAAAGAAATATGTATAAAAGAAAAATAAGATAAATAAATTTGAAGCATAAAAAACAATAAAGATTTAATCTGATTTTTTATGCTGGTTAACGAAGCTGAAGAAAAATTGTAATAAGAAAAAACAGTTAAAATCTTAGATTGTAACGTGTGTGCACAAATTATCTTTATTTATTTTTTTGTATAATGAATTTTTGAATATACCCAAATCCATAAAATTCCACTTTTCACAAGGTCGTTAGATAAACTTTTCGAGAAATTGAATTTTTTTTAAAACCAAAAATATTTGTAACATTAAAATTTTTATTATTATCATAAGTTTGAACTGATTATTTAAAAAACAACAAATGTTTTGAAGCGTGTAGGAGCAAGAGCAGGAAGTGTCAGTTTTTGAATTAAATATTACTCAAATTGAAAACAAAAACAATAAATAAATTTGTTTTATTTTGAGTGCATCATTATATGGAGAACAAACTTCGTTTATTCCTTTACAATAGCGCTACAGCCAAAATAGAGTCTTGGCTTCCTCACACATTTTATTGCAATTTATACCTACTGATTTAAACCTGAGCCAACTTATAGTGATATCTGGAGTTGAACCTGGAACCTAATGCATCTCAAGACGTACATTTGTAAAACTATGATTTACTTTTTGAAACTGCCAATTTACCAAACTAATCATGGAAAATAATAGCCAAAGACGTAGCAACGGATTTACTTTATTTTTCGTCCTGGGCAGCTTTACATGAATTTAATATCGTTCTAAAATTTCATCTCAGTTGAAGTAATTAAAATACTTTGAAATCCTTTTAATTTTTATTTAAACTCAGAGTTTTTGATACGTAACGAAAGGCTAAGGGTTGCTAGATAGACCTTCAATTCTCTGTTTAGTGAATTTATAAGAGTCTGTCTACTCATTTTCATGATTGCTGAAATAAGTAAATTCACTGTCAGCTCTAAGCCTGTAATTTAACCTCTATGCGCATATAATTTTAAAAATATTATGATTTTATATATTAATATTTATCACACAAAATTAGATTTCCGTGTAAAATAAATAATTACATTTAATTTACGTAATAATAAAAAATCTAAAGAATTTTGCCTAAAAACAATCAAGAATTAACTGCACCTTTACGGATATTTCTCTATAAAAAAAATTAATTCATTAACAATTATATTTTATGAAATAATTAAAAAGAACACGAGCATAAATTTCGAAAAAAAGGGGAGCATATATAATCATAATGTGCTAAATAATTACAATATAATTTCGCACGTTATTCTAAAACTGAATATGTAATTTTTCCCAAGGTTCACATTAAGTTTATTTTTTTATTTTTTGTATAACTTGTAACTGTAATAATTTTAACTATGTTTGTCTAACTACATTTATAACATGAGAATAGAACCATTTTGATATTGTCGAATAATATAATTTAATGAATGAGCAGTTAAATTTATTTGCAATTATATAAAATAAAATTATAGTTTTTTACATGAAGTTTTCCTTCCTCAATTTTCAAAAAGTTTTTTTTTTTTTTTATAAAATTTACTTGTGAATTTGAAAAGTGGGTGGTAATTGTTGCTAAAGAACACTGTGACAAAATATTGGAGTAGAGCTGGCTCTGGCTATAAGAATTGTAAAAAAAATTAAGTTAAACTATTGTAGAATTGAACAAACATCAATAGTTCAATGAAAAATATTTAGCTTACGTTAGCTCAGATCTACAGCAAGATTTACGATTAGTTTCGACATTAAGCAGCAACCTGCTCTGCTAGTGTGCTAGTTAATTATTGGCCTCAAAAGTGACAATGCAATTTTCAAAAGTTTAACCAATTTTAATACTTAAAGTTTTATCAGATTTGGTCTGGCATGATTTCAGTAATATTCCGGTAGACTGTTGTCAGAATTCAGAATTATCAGCTGGAAGTTTAAACTTATATACTAGTACAGTACAAGCATTCTAGTTGCAAATAGGCATAAGTTAAAATCTTTAAAACTTGCGGCTGGTGCCATACAAAATAATGTTTTATAGGAATTGCCACCATATCTTAGACAAAATTTTCGATAAATACGAAATTGTCATGATTTCATGTGAAAGTGTCCCTTTACTATCTTAGGGTGCGCTTTACAAGATTATATCCTAAAATATGATAAATTTGATTTTAATGAGCATTTCAATTTTTTTTTTTTGGTATTTAAATATATTTTAACTTACCTAAAATTAGTTTTACCTAAATTTCTGATTTAGGTAAATTTCTGATTTAGGTCAATTTCAGATTTTTCAAAATGTTTTTTAATAACATTTTTTTTCAGTGTAGCATACACTGTAGCTAAATTTTTTTTAAAGAATCGGAAGAAAACATTAAATATTCTTTAAATCTTTTGCCATTGCTACTGTGTTTAAATGTTCTGTTTAAAAGCATATTCTAGAATTTGAAAACTTGTTAAAGAAGTATTAAATAATATAATCTAAGTTGAGCAATCGAAATAAATGGAAACATTGACCTAAACGATAGCTTTGTGCTTTGTCTTAAAATAAAATTCTCTTAGGTATTTAACATTGGCTATGTTTTTAGTATAAATAGATTTTCCTTATTAGATAATTGCATTCTTTTACACAAAATTAAAGACATTCCAACATTTTCTTTTTTCCTGTTTAGTTCCTGTACTGAAATGACACTACTAGAATGAATTTTTCATGTGAAAATAAATAATATATAAGAAAAAAAAATATTTTCTCTGTAAATTTCCAAGTTCCTCTGGCAAACAAATAAGAAAATTTTTTTTTGTATTATTTCTTAGTTTTAGTATTATAAATTTTCTTCAACGGAATAATTATCAAGATAAATTTTCATTATAATTTTCTAATCTTAAATTATATATTCATCAGAGAAAGGAAATTACAAATAAAAAACATTTTGTATTCTTTAAATATTCTGGTTTTTTTGAGAAGATGATTGGAAAGTGCGGGAGTTTTAATATTATAATCACAAATAATTGATGTAATTAAAATAATTAAATTTATTTAGCACATTTTTGAAATAAATATGAAATAAAATAAGAGTTTTATTACCATTAATTTACAGTCTTTTGAAATACGCTACAATCATTAATCTTATAAAAACTGATACACATTTATAATTTCTTAATATAATTATGGTAAAATGACACTAATTACTTAGCTATTTTTTTTTTGCTAAATCTGGGTTAGCATAATTGAAGATTTTCGAAAAATTACCACAAAGAATTTCGCAATACCAAGTGGTGAGATAGCTATATGTATACAGGAGTGCCAGGCGTCAAGACCAGGCCAGACATTGTTCTCTTGGAAACTACAACGTCCAACAGAAACCGTACATCAAAACCACACGATGGTAGACTCGAATCAAACAAGAAATTCTCAAAACAATGATATTTTATTACTTTTTATATTTCTAATACAAAATATTATGGACAATATTAGAGCCTACTTTTAATCAGATTATAAATCAATTTTGATGTTGAAATTGATGAACTGTTAACTAAAATTGAAAATATACTACAAAAAGTTAAGCTCAATTATGATTTTGTTTTTGGTTATAATTTTCTGTAGACTGTTTTTGTATATCCTATTAGTAAATCATTCAAAATCTATAAATAGCCTCTACTAATTTCTCACCTAAACATTTCGGTTCACTAATTAACTATTCAATTTGTATTTAACTACAATTTATTGACCCTAAATAAGTAAACAGAAAACAAACTAAAAATTAACATTTTCAACTATTAAAACCTATTTAACATACTTTTTACACATGGCCAATTTTCAAGCTACATAAATGTTTCCCGCGTTATTTTTAAATTTAACTACATAAATCCCAAAAAAAAAATTAAAAATAATAATAATAAATTTTCTAATTAGTTATTTAACATTTCACAATGTAAATGAAAACACCATTAATTGTGTGATATCTGAGAGATTGTTTTTTATTTTAATTTATAGCATATTTTTTTGCTATGAATTTTATGTTTTGAATTTTGTCCTTGGTGACATGTTTTTAAAATTTTACTAGACCATGTTTGCCAATTCAAAAGAGCGGTTTTTTTTATGTATATATTTTATAAACAATTAAATTGGCATTGCCGTTCTGGAAATAGTTTTAGGAGGTTTGGTTGAATTGAATTGAACATAAAAATTTATTTTGCAATACGAATTATTGTTTTCGTTTTTTTGTATAAAGTGAATTGTTTAAAAATCCAAAAAAAAAAAAATATTTTTGTTTATAATGCCATAATTTTGAAGTGATACACGAAATATTAAGACAAAATATTTATAACCATAGTCAGTAGGTTAGTCAGAGAGTATAGAGGTAATTAAATCATGGTTTTTGCACAATTGCGTAAAATAATATCTTTTAGATGGAATCTTATATGTTTATTGTGATATTCATTAATTTTTTATAACATATAATTGAGAAAGAGATCTTTTCTTAGGGGCTTCTGTTTAAATGACCCCAAGGCAAATTGAAAATATATTAATTATTAATTTGGGTTAAATTGTGTAATTTATATTATGTTAAATGTGTAATGGCTTATTAAATTTGTAAAAATAATTAACTTTATTATAATTTCGTGTTTATTTTTGATTATTCATTGAATTCAACTTCCTGACGAACGTTCTAGGCTTTATCAACAAACTAGCATTTTCAGGGAGCTTTAATTCTTCAGGGATTTACAATATTCATTTTGGCCGTGGTGGTTTTATGGTTATTTTCTTTCAAGCCCTTTACTAAATCTAATCTAATGTCAAATAGTCAAATATATTTATTTCTTGATCATTTATTTCTGACAATTTGATTCTAAATTCTGGTATTATAGTTATTTAATTAATTCGTAGATCTTTTTATTTTACTCTAAATTTTTTGGATACTATCCTAAAATTAAACGCGCAACGTTTTTCACTACCAATATTTGAATATGAAATACATATTTTTAAAAATATTGCAGATTAAATATTTGTAATACTGTGTCATATAAAAGGTGATGTATAGATAAAATAATTGGTGAACCGATAAGTGGCGCTATAGGTTAAATAAAATATATAAATACGAAGTCAATTTATATTTATATTGTGTTAAACTTAAAAATGGTGTAACATAAATGGAATTTTTACACATTTCTTCTTTTGTGTTAAACAAAAACCTCGATTTACTCGTTTTTGGTTTAAAAATAAATTCAAAATGTAAATTAAAGGTTAGGAAATTATTGTAGAGCATAAATATTCTATACATAAAATATTTTAAACATTTTTAAACAATTTCACCGCTTAGCTTACGAAAATTAAAGCGAAATTGCCAGTGTAATAATCATGCAGCATTCGACAGAATGATACAACGGGCTCACTAATATTTGGCGATAAAATTAGGAAGTTGCTACCGTTTTTAAAACCAACCAACAAAATTGGATCGATCTCTTTAATTCTACTTTTCTTATGATTGCCTCGATCCTAGTGACATAAACTTCAATGTAGTTATATTTTGAATACATTTCCAACATGGGATATACATTTATAATTTCAGTGTAGACTGGGCACAGAGCGAATTGTACCCAATTGGGTTAGATAAATAACGACTTTGAAGAAGTTAACAACGTCCATTAATAATTATTTTAGATGTAGTTAAAGAAATTCTATTCTCAATTATATATTCAATATAATAATAATTGAATAAGAACAGAAAAGGTTTAAATGACATTCTTAAACCTTATGTTGTAACACATTTTCAACATTTATTTGAAAACATGAAGTTATGATCATAAATTTACATTATTTTCATGTGTATACATATACTTTAAAATCAATATTTGTTCATTTTTATGTCATCAACATATCAAACTCCTTCACCACCATAAAATCAACATTAATATTTCCACAATATATAAATCTTTACAATTCTGTATGTTTTAAAAATATATTTAGGTCTTTCAAAATTAATTGTTATGCTTATGTACATTTTATGTTGTTTACCTGTCATAACTTTTATTTATTTTATTAAACATAAAAGTCTATTAACATTTTTCAAGTTAAATAGAAAACTAAAAGTTTTGTCGTCTCCAAAAATCCGAGGAATTGTTATAAAAAATATAATATAAAAATGTTCTGTAATTTGAAATCATTTCCAGGCGCTTGTAATAATGTAAATTTTATATTTATGATGATTTTTATATTTTCCACTCTATAAAATTTTAGGATTTATATAATTTTATTTGCGGGTTGTACCACAAATATTACATTAATATTAATGTATTTTGAAGAAACTCTTTAAAATCTTTTAAAAGTTTATTCTAAATGCAAAATATAATAATTTTTTAGAAGTTATGCTCTGCTCTGTTATTCATTTAGGATTTCATTATCAGTTTTTTATATTTTTTTACTATTTTAGCGAATTTTACTCTTTAAAAGGTAAATGAAACAAAACTAGGTCATCAATTTGATATTTTATGAAAAAAAAAACATATACTCGTATGTACATTTATTGAAAAACTGAAGGGGATAAATAAAATGAGAAAAAAATTGTTGATAGGAAAAACTGAAACCATATAATTTAGAATATTTTATTGTTTTTCATATATAAATAGAAGGTTGAAAATAATGGAATTTACTAGATAACCAAAAATTGTAATTGAATATGTAAAAAATGTTAAATAAAAAACTGTGATATATAAAAAAATAAAAATAGGTTAATTGAAATTTTTTGTAAATATTGAATTTTCAATAAAAAATATTACATAAAATCCTTGGTAATATATAAAAAAATATATAAATAATCATATTTTTATGTGATTTTCCTGTATTTTAGAGAAAAAATGTATGGTTTGTTTCTGAAAAATTCGTTATTTAAAATTGCTTCGGATGAGCATTTGACATGTGTGACACAACGTAAAACCTAATACAAAGCTCTACTTAAGCACTGCAACCTTACGATCTATTGTGCGTTTATAGTTCCTTTCTCTAACAACCACAACTTTATAGACTTAAAGAATCCTAGTATGTTTGAAGGAGTTATATTGCTCGTAGTTCTTCTGTGACTATGGAACATTTTCCCTGAAGATATTATCTTCTCCTTAAGATGCTACTTAAAAATATTGTGTCCTGTTCTGAGGCCTGTTAGGGTTCTGATATCCTTTTTGTTGACTTTTATTATGTCTTTCACTTTTATATTTTGTAGATTTTTAAGATTTTTTCGAGATTGAGCGACTTGAGAAGATTGTCTGTTCTGGAGATCTTGTGTTCTTGTTCAATCCATCTGTGTAAGATCTAGTTGTAGTGTCACCTTTATTTTCAGAGAAGACAATATATTTGAACCACTTTTTACAAGGCGATTTGTCTCTTCATTTGTTCATTCAATTCCTATATATCCTGGCACCTACATTTTAGTTACTTTGTTATTTTTTAGCAAGAAGTATTAATTTGGTTTTCAAAATAGTCCCAGACTTATTTTGATCCCTGCGGAGATACAGTTTTAAGATTTGCCTCACTATCTGATAGGATGTATATTGTAAGATGTCCTGATTTTTAATTTAAAGTTCAGGAACAGTTTCAAATTTAGTTTCGTTGTCGAGAAAAGATGGATCATTAATTAAATTTTCTAATTTTATTATTTCATTTTATTAGTTCTCTGACTATAAGCTTGTACAGAGTCAATTACAATTAATAATTTAACCAAACGTCCCAATCCGAAACATTTTTCTTTTGTAAAGAAATACACAAATTTTTATTAGTAAATAAATTCCTCAGTTCCAAAAATTTGACATAACCAATATTTATGATCTTATAAAGCTTATGTGCTAAATTAATCGCGACAGTACATTTAATACTAAATGTTCTTTCATTAATCTAAAAATTTATTTCTAAATACAACATTTCATTTTTTCTATTACAATTCTTTCATTAGAGTTAAAAAATTTACATTTCTTGTTAAAAATATTTTTCAACATGTCAAAATTTTAAATTTCATGAATGGAAAACAACATAAAATTAAACTATATAAAAACAAAACCAAAAAAAAAATCTCTGACACATTATTTTTAACGTTGAACAAGCACCGCAGACAGAATTTCGCCCACTTAATTGATCGTTTTTATGTTGGTATTTTTTAAACATTTACACCAGCAACCAGCAAAAAAGAACATTGAACCTCGGCGTGAGAGTGTGAAAATTATCTATTTTGTTAGAAAAAGTATAAATTGTTAAAAAACAAAAAAACCGATACAAAATTTTCATATTACATAATTCGCATAATGTCAGTTTTTTATTCATTTCCAGTGGGTGTTAAATTCCATAGTTTAAGTTGGAGTATTTATTCTAAAACAGTTTACTCATTGCGTAAACGCATTTTTTTTTGTCAATTTGTTCAAATTCAAATTATAGTATTCAAAAGTATACAAATTTACAGAAATTCAAATTTTTTTTTAAACAGCTAATATTAAATATCAAATAATTGTGATGAATATTCGGCAGTAGCGCACATACCTTGTGAATGAAATTAATTTGTCGTCAAATATAACAAAAATATTATTTATATTCAATTACAAAATAAATAGACTATGAAAATTTGAAAATTGTACAGAAAATACAAGTAAAATTTTGGAATATTATTCGATAGTTAAACAAACCAGCTTAATGCGTCAGTAAACGTGATTATTTTTCGGTAGTAGAATATAAATAACTAAAATAACAAAAATGCGTGTTCATATTAAATTAGAAAACGCACCTAAAATTATATAATTTGTTTCCATTTGAACGAATTATGTGAATTGAATTCGATTTTGTTGCACACCCTAAAAAAAAATTATGTAATTTTTAAGGGTTTTTATAGTTTTTTTCGGTAGTATAATTTAAGGTATTATGAAAGCTATTGATTTTTTATGTTCATTAATTGCATAATAATTTTGTAACTAAAATGAATTAAAATACTTAATGTTTTTTTTTTATGGTTATTTCTAGAAGTGGACGATGAAGGCATTGAAAGAGACGCTGAAGATTGTGATGATGGAAAATGTATAAATACCAAAGAACTGGATGATGTTCTTGATGTAAGTTTTCATATTTGATTTGAATTAAAATTTATAGATTTGATATTATCAAAATTTAGTTTTATATATAGATAAAATATTTAATTTGCAACAATAGTTAAATACATTTTAGTACTGTGACTTAGTCGACAAATGAACTAATTTTCTTGTATTTAATTCATTATTATTTAAACTTATTTAAAGATAATTAAACTTATGAAATACTTATATCGGTATCTACGCCAGGAGTCAATTTATCACTAACTCACTAATTATTTATATTCCACCGCTCGTTGTGTCTGTCGAAATCATATAACTTTAAAAATGAAAAATACAATTAAATAAATTTAAAATTAAAGTTATTTTTATTATCAATTTTTATTAAGTACAAAATGCCATGAACTTTCATTTTGTTGATTTGTTATCGCTTATTCCCTTGATTTAGAAAGGCTAGAAAATAGCGTCAGTTTTTAGTTAATCCTCTTAGATTTGCTACCCGAATCCTTGCTGTTTTATTAAACAGCTTTTTATGAATAATTATTATTAAACTATCCGATTTTGTACTTCTATGTTTGGGCCATCAATTAATATTAATTGAGATTCCAGAATCCGAAAAAATTAGCTTTATGTTCGAATTTAAATATTTTAAATTTAAATGCGAACATAAAAGCTCCTAGATTAGAGGTTGGCTCGTCAATCTAATGTCATATTTTTTATGGGTTTATTGTACAAGATATTGAACTAAGTATCTGAAACCACGTAAAGAAAACAGAAAAATAGTTCAATAAATTATAGTTTTCCAAAAATTAATTTTTCTTGTTAAATCTTAAATTGTGAAAATTATGTACTTTTAAAAATATAAATATTATTTCAGGAGCAATTTAATGAAACTAAAATGAATAAAAAAAAAGAAACTTGAATAAATTTTTAGTAGCATAACATAACAAGATATTCAAATTATGTTTAAATTGTTGCAAATTTTCAGAGCATAATAAAAACCAATAATTTTTATTTTTAATATTAATTTGAACATAATATAAAATAATTTTACTGTTAAATTGGCAATAAAAATGGTAATTTCCGTATAATTTCAATTTGAAAATTGTTTTGATTATTGAAAATTATTTGAAAGAAAAATGTTAACATCTCAAAAATATCATATACAATGTTTATATAAATGTGTCATTATCTTGTAGATACGAGTACATAATGTTTCAGGAAATATTTATATACATTTTTTATTGACAACATTTTAGTTATATTCTCTGATTTATAGAGAAAATAAATTTTGGAAAGTAATTTTTCAAGTTTTCATTGTTTTAATGCGTTTCATATAACCAACCATTTTGTGAGAATTATTCACCTTACGTGTTTCCCTGCACAATTCTACTCGTTACAATTCCATTTGCTTGGTAACAAACAATTTAACTTATATAATGCACAATTCAATTTATTGTGGTCCATAAATGCATTAGTTCAAATTACACTGTTGTTCCGGAAAATGCTAAAAAATTCGGGAAAAATCAGATAAATCTTACTTGTTAAAATATCCAATTTGAATTATTACCCAGTCTGTCTCAAGTCCAAATAGTGCATGTTGAATTTGTTGCATAGTGAAGTTGTGCCCAATGAAATTAAGTCTATTGGAATTGGCCAGTAATCAATATAACACAATAGTGATAAATTCGAAACCCAAACAAATTAATAATGCAAATTTTCCGTAATTTAGTCAAGAATCCATTCAAAATATAATGTGGCCAACTGAATTCCATTTAAATTTATATTTAAATCCCAGCAATTAATAATTGTACACATTTTCAAATCTCTTCTTTCTATTCGGAAATATCATTTTCTTAATCGGATATAAAATTATTGTAATTGAACCATTAAAATTCAATTAATTAATTCGAAATGTCTGTACAATTAATCTAAAAATTATTACTTAATTTTCACGGTTTCTTTTGCAAAAATAATAATTAATTTGAATTTCCTTTAAAATATCATATTTTCTATACTCTCATATTAATGAAAATCATCCGAAATAAAAAAAAAAATATGCTTTAACATATTATTATACAATTTCGTATTACTTGAGGTGTGAAAATGGATTTCCATTTAAAATTAAAGATAATAATATACGTAAATCTTTCGTAATAATTTTTCAACAATTTTTTTTTCTATATTGAATTTGAAGAATTTATGTAAATATAATGAAATTTATATAAGAAAAAAACCAGACTAAAAAAAGCTAGAAAAACCTCATAACCAACCAGAAAAAAAAAAATCAGGAAAAGTTTATCTTTTTTCCAATCTTTATGAGACTTTTGCTGTCTGTCACAATAAAAATGCGGTTAAATTGTATTGAAATAAATCTGATCTTTTTGTTTTTGTTTGCATTTTGCGGTATAGAAAAAAAATAATATAAATATAAATTTTAAAAATAAATAATTTAGATTATCAAAATCATAATTTTAATGTTTTGTCTTTGTAAGATCGGTAAATTATAGACTGATGAACAGTCATTAGCGTTTTGTCATTATTATGAACGTAATATATAATAATGTAAAAGGAATTTGGAAAATTTTTATTATATTGTACTTGCTCTAAATTGAATAAGAGTTGAAAGGTAATTATGTGTTCCGGTTACGACTTTTCGTTACAAAATTTAGAAGAGAAAATCTTTACTGGATATGAGTTTTATGAGTGTCACCTAAATTATGCCACGTAGTTTTTAAGTTTGATGGCCGCAAATGCAGTTTATGTCTCTCGCTGTTCCAATAAAGAATCATAATCTGTTCATCAAACTGAAAGCTAATTTTGCTGCACATCAATAGCTGTGCAGCAATCCAAGATAAAGTCTCTGATATTATGTGTAAAACTCTGAGAACTAATCCAGTAGCAATTTCGATCCCTATGCATAATCTTAGAAGTGCCCGGAAGTCCTCAGAGGGGTCGATTTTGTATAGCATTATTTGCATTTAAAAAAAATTAATAATTCTATATTATATCTGGAGAAATACACACCATTAAAAATGGTTCAAATATTTTCAAGTCTTCACTTTTAGAATATATATAAATATTAAATAATTTAGAAGAACGGTGAGATAGAAAATCCACCAGTAGCTAAAATCTGTATCAATAACAACTACTCATACCCAACAAGTATTTTCCATCTATCACATAAAATTCAAATTGAAAGAGTAAGTTTTACAATGCACCTAATAGTTTAGTCCTCTATATACGTTAAGAGCCAGATAGAACTCGAAATATTTGACTTTGAAGTATTATTGATTATTATTTAACTGGTTAGTCCAGGTTTTAAAGTAGTTGAGCCACTATGGCTACCATATTCCTATTATGTTTAGCCATTCCAAGAGCAATGGGCCAACCCGGTGGTTATGGTTATCCATTACAACAAAAACCACAATTTTGGTTGGAAATTTTATGTGAAATGGGATAATATTTTTATTTTTTAAAATAGTTTTCAATTCATGAACTAAAAGCAAATTGTATTTTCGCTATAAATAATAAAATTTACTATGCTAATATTCAAATTGGAAACTAAATAACTGGCTAAATATTTTTAATCTACATATTTTTTTTATTTTAAATTACTTCAATTTCGTAAAACTTTTCTAAAACATAATATTGAAAAACATTTTATATGTAATTGTATAAATTGTACCCATTTACGTGCGTCTTATGAACATTTTTTTTTTCAATAAAATTGCTCTACAATCTTTAAACTATGGATAACCAAAACGTACATCACGCACATTAAATATAGTAACATTTAATAATAATTATTTAAATTTATTGCTTGTTATTTTATCCTAATGATAGCAATTTAACATAACATTAACATTCTTTATATAATTATATATTTATATTTATCAAAAAATCGAATTAAAGTTTTCATTTTGAAATCGTAAATTGTAAATTGACATTTTAAGTAACATAAATATTTTTTATATTTAAATTGTATTTATATAGATAAATATTTTGTTAATGATTTATTTAACATTTAAATATACATTTTTATATTTTGTATTTGTATAATTTGCAGACTTGTATATCACGAGTTAAACCATCTGTACCTGATGATCATTATAAGGCTGTTTGTCGAGCTCTTGTTACCGAAGCCCTAGAATTACGAATATTTTTACAAAAAGTATTTCATGGAGGTAAAAAAAAAGAAGATTTAAATTAAGTTTTTAAATTAAATTTTAAATTTTTTTGATATTGATACTTTGTTTTACGATGTGATATTCTGTAAATGGAATAAAAATGATTCCAAATTTATATTTTTTTATAGATACCGAATCTCTTAGAATAAAAGCCGATGCTGTAACATCAAAACAGGAATTGGATAAATTAGAATTTAATGATTGGGTAAGTAACGAATGAAAAATTTATAATAATACATATTTTCTTATCAGAGGAATTAATTACATTAATATAATGTATTTGTAAAATTGATAATTTTACTATTTTATTTGTTTTGTACTTTTCTTTTACATCGAAAGTCGATTAAAAGAATTAAAAATCGATAAAAAAACTGATAAAATCATAATTCAAAGTAAATAAGTCTATAATATTTTAATTACGATTTCCTGTAAATTGTATAATTACACAAAAATAGGTAAATCAGATAAAAATGTTTAGTGTAATTGACATTGAAAATGTCTGCAATTAAAAATATTGAATCAGAATATTACAAGTAAGAAAAAATATGGTTCCGATACGTGACATGTAACTCATATTAATTAAAGATAATTTAATAATTGTTTTTTAATTATCAATGTTAAAAATTTTGTAAATTCAGGGTCCAGGAATGTTCATATCGATCAATTTTATTTTACAATAAGCGTGCATTCAACGATATAGAAAAGTATGGCCTGATATCTCCGTACTGTTCGACAACTTTTCACATTCAGTTCCTTCAGTCTTAGTTGCTTCAGTTTTTATCTATCGTATTAAAATGATAAAGGTTAATATATTGTCAAACATTGAAGGATCATTGCCAAACTTACATATTTTTTTAACTGTAGACACTGTCGTACAGAAGTATCAGTACAGCTTTGGTAAGCAGAAACCCGCTTTTCTAAGACAACAAGTAGAATTATAGACTATTTCCACTGAGTGGAAACATAATCGATATGTTTCTAATCCGGTAATCGTTTAATTTTCGCTGCATATTTGAATGTGGCCTTATAGTTTCAGTTTATCTTGAGCTTTCCAGATAAATGGAACTCGCCTAAATCCCTCATATATAGTTCAGATTTACTTACTATACAAAAACTACTATTCAAATTACATCAAAATTTAAAAATATTTCGATTTTATTTAAGTGTGTCATAAAAAATAACTCTAAAATTAATGTAACATTTTTATTTAAATTTAAACCATCCTGCAATTAAATATCTGATTTAAGACAAGTTCATATAACTTTCAATTTTCAAATTATCTAGGTTACCAATAAATTCATTATAAAATTTTGTTAAACTCTATATAATTTAAATTTTTGCATCTAAATAAAAAATGATGTAGAAAAACTTTCACAGAAAATCATGACAAATTTTTTTTTTTTTATAATCAATTTTTTAACCGGCCGGCTAGCCACTTAACTTGTCACTAGCTCAATGTGGCGCCAATAAAAATAATTATAATACGTGCGCCAATATATTTAACAACCTATATTTATATATTATTTATAATAAATAATTTTATATAATTAATTGTACAATTAAATTTTACTTTTTCATTATTAAGAAAATTCATAAAAAACACTTTCCATTACAAAAATATTTTTAAATAATTTTAAAATAAAAAACAGGTTGGCAATAAACTTGTTAAAAAAAAAAAATCTTCAATTAATTTTTTCAAGAAAATTCACATAATAAATTTCCTTATTAAAATAATTAAATTACAAACGAATTTTTTATCATTTAATTAATAATAAAAATTAATAAATTTATCTAATAAAAAATTAAATTTCTGGTAAAAAAAAGAATCGAATCGAAAATGCGAAATGCGTTCCGAAAGTACTTTCACTGTTGTCGTTGTACTTGTAAAGTTTTTCTTTCCGTTTTGAAATAATTAGAAATTATTATAAAATTTGAATTAATTAACTTTCTCAAAATCAAGATAAAATATTTTTGATTTGATTATTTAACAAACAAAAACTTGCATTAATAAGGAAGTTTAATTGCCGTTTAATTGACAATTCAATGTATTTTTATAAGAAAATTTATATCCACAAAATTATCAGTAATAATTTATTTCAACAAATTTACTATCTTCGCAATAATATCGTTGCACCTCATTTTCTTGCACAGTATACAAGCAAACCGTTGCCATTTCCCCATAACAGTCCGACTGAACCGTGTTTAGTATTCGAATTATTCTTTTTACTACACAATAAATTTACCAGCACAGTCTGGTCTGTGTCACCAGAAACATATTGTTATTTAAATCATTTGTCAAATAGTGTCAACACTTGAGAGTTGATCGGTTAGTCTCGTAAAAGATTCTTGTATAGTCCTTACTCCTTGTAAACGCAATTAAATTAAATTTAAATTATCCGCTTGATTATGGATAGTACTATAAATATATAATAAATCTTGCCTCATGACCTTGAAATGGAGTTCTTTAAGTCCTTGAATTTTAATATTTATAAAGTAAATTCAAAAAATTTTGATATCAAGTTCATAAATGACAATAAAATATAAGTAAATTCAGGAATTTATTGAAATATTTTTATTCTTAAAATGAATCATGAAAATTAGTGGGATGGCTCTTTAGTAGGCAGACTTAGGGAATGGAAGGTAGGGCAAACCAGCACCGTAAATATACAGCGAACAACATTCCATAAATATTATTCCCATTTACTAGGAAACTTAATTGAGATCTAGCAGGTTTTTGATGTTTGATCTAATTTTTAAATTGAAGTATCCTTTTACATGCATGCAGTATCATATTAAAATTTGAGCTCATTTGATGTAATTAAATTTACACTCAACAGTGCAGGATTGTACAGGATTGTCAAACCTTCAATTCCATGTTTAGTAAGTAGATAATACTATCTAGACTGCTTATTAATTTTGATGACTGCGAAAATAACCAAACTAAATACGTTGTTAGCCCTCTTAGTCTAATTGAATTGGCATTATACATAATCCTATTTTTCCGTAATGAATAATATTTAAAGACTTCAAATTTTCACAGCATCTGCAGTTTTCCGAAATTACACTTATGAACTTGCACTTATAATTTTTTTTTTATACAGAATTTACACTTGTGCACTGACAAGCTCATATTTATTATTCACGATTTTCAATCTTTATTTCAATCTTACACTCATTAAAAATATACTACAATGTTGCAAAGTTTAAGATCTTGTCTATAATAATTGCAATTAAGTTGCAAAAAAAATAATTTATTGCAATATTTTCTTAAAAGTGCTTAACAAATTAAATAAATTTAATATGTTTAACAAAAATTTTCTTTAATTTCACGTACCACTTTAAATTTTATTTATGAAAAATAAATCATTTTGATCAGCTACACTTAGCATATAAATAATCTCAAAAAATAGCTACCGGATGCCTTCATTTATAATGTAAAATTATTTAGTGTACCTACAATTTACAAAAATCTCTGATGCTGAAATATACGATGCTTTCCAAACCCTCAAAATATGTAAATTTTTTAAATGTAAAAATTGTAATTTTTCTAACCATGGTTCGATGATCTTCTGATTTTTGTTGTACATCTTTAGATTTTTCAATATATTGCATTACAGAAAATATTTTATGGAAATTTTATGAAAAAAAATTTATCCAGGTAATAATTTTCCATAAAACTAATTCAAAGAAAGATGCGCCTGCCAACTTAAATTTATTATTTAGATTGACATTGTAATTGCAATATTGTTTCCACTGATAATGATGACTGGGATAATTTGACAAACAAGTAATACAATTTAAAAGTATGGAACTTTTTAAATGATTTATAAAGTTCCACTTCTATGCACGCGTCTCATAGAAATTACTTTTAAGTACCAATAGATCGCACTTTTTTTGTGGTTAGCATTCAAATTGACGATCTCTATTATAAATATGATAAACTTAAAAGATGATTTGCCATTTTTTTGGTTGAATTGTTTTAATTTTTTTTTCTGTACAACTTTTTGTGGTTGTGCAACAAAGTATCTAAAGATTCAATCTCTGAAAGATATAAAAACACAACGAAATTAAATGCACATTGCACATGTTTTTTGAAACAATTTAACTGAATATTATGGTAATTTTATTATTGCATATTTTTTTTTGTAATTGTTAACTGAATTGTAAAAATGATGAGACGGAAAATCAAAGTCATTCAAATTCAAAATAAAAATAAAAAAATTACAATATTGTTAACAATAATAAAATATAATTTTCTGAATTGAATAAAATATGTTGCGGTTGGTAGATCATTTTTTATGCAATTTCCCTTAATATTTTATTAATGTTTGTATCTAAGCATAATAAATTTTTCTATCTACTATATATAAATTTTTAACTGCGGTGTTAGAATTAATATATATATAGACAAATGTCAATCTTCTTCTTAGTAAATTAACCAACAAAAATGTGGATTTATAAAATAGCTCGGTTTCAATATTATAATAAATTTAATCAATAGATGGTTTTATGAATTTTATTATTTTATACTTTTATAGTGCACCGAATATGGCAAAAGAAGCTGATTTAATGTATAAAATATTTTTTGGTATAATATCAAAATACTAGACTGTATTCAAATATTGTTCTTTATAATTCCGATAATATGCATTTTTAAAGCATAATTATTTTTCTGGTATAATCCTTTGTCCAAAACGCTTGACATAACGACCAACCAACCAATTTAAATTTATCACTTTTCTTGTATCCCCAATTTGAAATTTTCCTAATTCAATTTTAAATTTTTAAAATTTTCGTTCCTACTTACTGAACCAACTGTGCAGGACAGTCCAACCAATCGTAAGATTCGGTCGATACAACATTTGGATGAATTATAACATTGAACAGTATAATTGATCTAATTCTGTCCTGAGTTTATTAGTCCTTAGCAGATTCCCATCTGCATAACCATCAATCGCAATTCTTTCCTCACTTAATAAATCTTATATTTTGCAGTTTTGTGGAAGTTTGTAATCTTAAGACTTGAAACCTGTATAATTTTTATATGTAAATAATTAAATTGGAAATATTAAGGATAAATAAAATAGTAATTTTTAAGAAATTGTTTTGTATAAAGCACTTGTCGTGATCTAGGTTTACGAAATGCCATATTTTTCCATCTTTTGAAATCACAACAGCGGCTTCTATAATATGACATATAAAATAGGAATTAGCTATCAATTAGTAACATTTACTTTAAAAATTCTAATAATATTATTAAAAACTAAATTTATTCAAAATATTAAAAAGTAATTTTATTAAAAATTTATATTTTTCTTAAAATTATTTCAAAAATATAAAAGGAAGTACAAAAAGTGGAAATATGGAGACACCTCCAAGTATGTTTGTTCAATTTAAGGAAAATTTCTTTAATTATTTTAAATGCATGAATTGCACCCAAAAACACAGCATTAATTAATTCTTTTTTTATTTTTTTTTAGTAGATTTAGTAATTAAGGCCGAAAATAAATTACTTTTTCAAAAAATCCAATTTATTTTGCCGAATTTTGATAATTTCTTTCTTTTTTGCATATAATTTTAAAGAAGTGAACATTTGTCACTTATTTATTCTTACATTTATGTTAAAATTATTTTATAATATTTTTTATTAAATAATATCTTTCTTATTATTATTATTAATCATTAATAATTTTAGGCAAGATTTTGGATGCAAGTTGTCGATGAATTACGACGTGGTGTACGATTAAAAAAAATTGATAGTTCAAGGACTCCAGCAGTTGAATTTGAATTAACACCATATGAAATATTAATGGGTGACATAAGAGCAAAGTAAGTTTTTTTTCGAAAATTATTTTTATTAAATAAATAAATTATTAAAAATGATTTTATTTTTATTATTTTTTTAAATGCATTTGCATAACAATTGTCGCCCACAATATTTCGAGAGCTCGTGTCTTTAGTCCCGTCTGTTAAAACATATCTAATATTTTTTATATTTTAAATTTAAGTAACAATATTAAGTATAATAATATTTCAGGGGCACACAATAATAATAATTATTTGAAGGCTATCAAATAAGGCTATCTGACAATTCATAATTTTAAAGTTCTATTATATTAAATATTTGTAATGAAAATATATTTGAAGACTTTTGTAACAATTTATAATTCATTAATCTTAAAAATAATGTTTTTAAATATATCATTTATTAGCAGAACACAAGCTGGATTTGATTTTTCAATCTCTTGTAATTAATTAACTAATAAATGGAAATTCTTGGAGAAATAGCTTAAAATTTAAACTATAATTTTTCAGCGGGAGATCAGATTACATAAAAGATTACGTAAAATAAATTACTAAAAATTAAATTTCATATTTTACATAATTTTGAACTACATAATATTTTAAAACAACTAAATTAATTATAATATCGGTAATTAGGTTAAGTTAGGTTTATATTAAAGGATGTCCATCTAAAGCTTTGATTACTGTAGCCATATTGCCTCTAGCGATATCCCTGTGAATTATATACGACATTGACTAAGCCCATACTACTGATAAATAAAGTACTACAGCTGCTTCAGTGACAGACGCCATGTTTCGGAGAGGGCGATAATGTACATTGCGAGGTATCGAAGAGACCTCAATGCCGCACAGCATCATAGTATATGTCCGCAGAATCGACACACTTGGTCAGTGCTATATTTAAGGTTGTAGAGACCTGTAAGAAAACCTACCATAGTCCTGAATTTTTTCCTTATCATTTTAAGGAGCTCAGTTCTGTTGCTCGTTTTTTTTAATCGGGGATTCATTCATTAATCACCACCACAAACTACTCTTTCTTAATAAACGTAATGATTTACAATGTACAAAATTCTTATTAAGAAATAATTTAAATTAAATATATTAATAAATAAAATAATTTACGAATTACATAAAAAATTAATTTAATTATAAATTATTTATAAAATTTAATAAGCTTTCTAATTAAAACTTGTAATATTATAATTTAATTATTTGAAAATATTAATTTTACAGGAAATATAATCTACGAAAAGTAATGGTAAATGGTGATATACCACCAAGAGTTAAAAAAGATGCACATGCTGTTATTTTGGAGTTTATTAGATCGCGGCCACCACTAAAAAAGGTTTGTAAATAAAAAAAAAAAACAGATTTTTAATTAAAATTAAGTCTAAAAATAAAATTATTACATTTTTATACGTCATGCAGTTTTTGATATTTTTAGGTAATGAATTAAAAATATTTACAATTATACAATTATAAATATTTATTTAGATCAACATAAATCGGAATTAGATATTTTAGTATATTACATAGTTATTATACCGACCACTAGCTCTAAACTTTAACTCTATATTATTCGGAACAGAAATAACCGAAATATTTCAACCTGCAATATTTATAATGTTAGTTCAGTAGCTTATAAAACTTTCTTATCTAACATTATGCTATATTTAAGTAATATTGATAAAAAGAACGGCTTTCATATATAATTAGTAATCAAATCACTATCTAATCCTAATCAGTCTTAGACGTAAGCTAAACACCACCTTGCCATTGCCAAGAAAATGCGGGCTTAATAATGAAACTGATTATTGATTTCGATCAGAGAAGACAAGTTTAAATTAAAATGTTAGTAGGTTCATTAACAAAAGCGATACTTACCAATCCTACGATTAGAATTACGTAACTTCGTTAATTTCTTAGATGCTGAAGCTTGGAAAGCATTAATTACCTAGAGTTTAAAGTAATATCTGATAAATGACTATAATTCTCAAATCATTATTATTAATACATCGAATCACTAATTTTTATTTACTTAAATATCTGGTACGGACTCGAGAGATTTTCGAATATATTATAATTAAGAATATTTTTCAAAAAAAAATAAATAAATTATGGAATATTATTATTTTAATCTTATAGGCTTCAGAAAGAAAATTACCACCACCAGTTGTATGTAGTCCATCGCCTAGAGAAAGATTAATGGATTCAATACGTCAAGGCAGATCACTAAAACCGATTGAGAAACCAACACAAACATTAAAAAATCGATGTAAGTAATATGAAAAATTACTATAATTTTATTTTAGAACTAGCTAAATTTCAATAAATATCAAAATCATGATCTGTAAAAGTCTCGATAATTTCACGAAAATAATTCCATTTTTTTTTCTATCTTTTTTATTTTTGGTACACGCACTTTAACATCACTGTGCGATTTGTAACAAAAAAAAAGAACACATATAAAAAGTAACTATAAGATATTTATGTAAAAATTTTCCGTTAAGATCAATTTCTTACAATTTATATACACCACGTCATAGTATACATAATAGTAAATTCTTTATTGTTGACCCAGAAAGGTCAATTTAAATATTTAATAAAGAATTTTTCATTTATAATTTTAATTTCGTATATAATCCAAGACACAATGTTAAATTATGTTGCCGTACAACAGATGATTTACAAAATCATAAATATTTGTTAGCATAAACATACAAATATGAAGAATTATTGAAGTTTATGGTCAATTGGTCATTTTGAAATTATACGTTTTGTACGAATTGAAACTTTGTGGTATTTTTTTTTTTGGTTTAGCTTTTTATGTTTAGATAAATAACAGTTAGAATTGCTACAACATTAGAAAAGATTGTAAGATAGATTTTGAAATTTTTTAATTTTGATTGATTGAAGGATTTTTATTAATCTATGTTTTTTTGATTATAAATTTGATTAAATTTATATATATATGATTTTGTTGTTGACCTCGTAAAACTTTTAATATTAAGAAGATATATTATGATTTTTATTTGATAGGTTTGTTTGATTAGTGTGAGAACTTTTAGATTCCATTGGAGATGTGTAGTTGGATTATTTGTAATGAAATTGGAGAATTTAATTTTTTTATTTTTAATGTTTAAATTCTTTTTTTGGAATTTTAAAACATATTACTTTAATATATAATGTTGAACATTTTATTATTAAATCAGGGTCTTTTACTCTACTCTACATAATGATTTCGTATAAAATTATTCGTATAAATAAGTTTTGAGTATGATTACCACAATTAAAAATTGTAGTTAAAATTTAAAATAAAAATCATGTTATTTGTAATATATTTCGATATTTTCCCGTGACAAATCCTAATAATATTAAATAATTTATTAATTTTATAATTCCGATACTAATAGCATATCTTTAGGCGGCAAGAAAACTAATAAAACAATTAAGAATGTCGAGAAATGTAAAAGTTGAAAGGTTAGAAATGGAAATGAAATATTTATAAGAATAACGAATGTTACGAATTTTATAAGAATATTTGGTTAAGTTTAAATTAACCTTAACTTATTGTTAACGTGTTTATAGAAAAATTTTGATATTTTGCTTTATTTTTGTTAGTTTTCATTAAAAATTAATTAGAGCATCCTTTAATTTTTATTCACAAAATCCAAACAAAACTAAAGCAACGTATTTTTTGACATCTGTCACTGTCATTTTCGTAGAATATTCATTCTTTTTCTTACCGTTCTTAACTTTCGTTAAGTTCTGCGTGTCTTGTGTGCTTGCGTGTTATAATTAAGCTTAACTGCTCTATTGCAGTTTATTGTATTTAGATACAGTAAATACAGCGCTAGAGGTTTAAAAACGTTTATAAATGTTTTGTAGTAAGTAAGTATACTCTACTCTACCATACTATACAATTTCGAGCGATTTATAAATGTCGACAAACAAAAAATTCCGGAATTCAAATACTACTGTACCTATAATAGTTAGAATACGATGTGTTACGATATGGCTTGTAGGCATTTTAATCGTAAGTTTAACATGAAGGCAGTAAAAAGAAGATTGTGCAATTTTTTTTTAATTAAAACGTATTTTAAATATAACAATTAGTAACATTATGACATTTTGTTAATTTTACATTATGCTTAAACCTGCAAAATATTACAATGATTTTATATTACATATTTTCATAAATATTTAAATCTTAATTCTAATTATATTTCCATTCTAAAGTACATACTTTTAATAAATTATACTGTAATACTGATCCTTAATTTCATAACACAGCATCATTTTGATTTAATATCCAGATAAAAAATTCTGATTATAATATCCAGATAAAAATCATCTCATAAAATCTTCTTTTTATATAGAATGTTGTTAAGTTATTGATTAAATGGTAAAAAGGTTAGACAGATGTTTATTTCATATTTTCTTCGGCCAAAATAAAACGATATTTTTTGATTTTATTTAATATAATTTTTTAAGTTTAATTTCCTGTTTCAACAAATTAATAATAATAAAAAAAATATTAAGTAGAAATTTTCACAATAAATCTGAAAATTAGATCTCGTTTGTAATGGTCATGGCTACTTTGCTTTGTAAAATGATCCATACCGACTTTTTTCTTAAAACTTTTATTATCTGCACTTACGAAAAATCCAATTTTCTTATAAGAAAACTTATAATTCGTTCAACTGCATCAGATATTATAAAAATTTAACGTTTAGTATATCTAATTTTTCTTTATTTATCTGTGATTTATGATTATTACATATTGAAAAACACAGTTTATAAGTAAAATAAAATTGAATGCAGCAAATAATTTTCCACTCTAATTTTCATGTTGTTGTACAGCAGCTGTTTAAATAGCTATAATGAGAATAAATGAAAAGGGATAATTGAAAAATACAGAAATAATTGAATATTATGGGTTACTAGTAGCTACTTTTATAATGCAATTTATTTTCACAGATCAGAATTTGTTAATGTATTTCTATGTAATTGGTTTCGGGATAAAAATTTAATGGAAATTTCAGATTAATGCCTAATTGAATTGTCTAAAAGTTGAAAGGAAAATTGAAAATATATAACAAAAAAAGGAAGGTCTTGAAGGTTTTTCTGATTTTATATATAGTCATGATGTCGACAGTGTTAGTTATGTGACCAGAAACTTTTAATCTACTTGGTCGAAATTGATTAGATTTTATTTCTTTTATAAAAGTTGTAAAAATTGAAAACTTTATTGTGGACATATAAATTTTGTCCTTAAAATAATGTTTCAAAAACCTTGAACTCATCAGTTCAAATTTCGTCTAGTATATTGCAATTGTCATAGGTTTATCAAATAATTTAGTATCTTAAAATTAAATAAGGTAAAAATTGTAGAAAATTTAATATTGATTTAAATTCCTTTCTAAGTTATAATGTATACGCTTTAAATAAACCTTGAATCTGAAAAGATTGTTCAATTCGTTTTCAATAGTCTTCAAAATTTTGATTGATTTTGTTGTTTTCTTTATACATACAAAAAATGTTACCAACAAAAGGACCACAAAACATGTGGTTAACAAAGTATCGATAACAAAACTTTCCTTTCAATTGAGTTGGAATTTTAAAATCTCAATTTCCGGATTTTTCCAAATTCCTTTCACTATTTTCCTTCAAAACTTACAACGAATATTTCTCCAAATTTATCGAATTCATTAAAATAGATCAATATATTCAGTTTGAATTCGGCATTTTTCAGAATATCTTAGAATTTGTACAATTTCCTTATACAACAATGCATTCACAACAACAACAACTAAAACGAATGTTAAATTTTCAATTAGCCCACACAAGATTTTTAGTTTTACGAAGCTATTTTTATTTTATCAAATTGATTAAGTGAAAACTTTTCTTCTTACCTTTTTGCACTCTTTCCCAAAAACAAAGTGAAAATGTATTATTTATTAATAGTTATAAAAAAAAGTGAAAAGAAACAGAATTCTCAAAGAAAATTCCATTAAACAAACAAAAAAAAATTTCCCCAACATATTTTCATTAAAAGGCTAAAAGGGTATTTCAATTTCCCATCGTGCATTCATAAATCTTTATGCATTCAAAAATTCAAATATAGAATTTCTTATATTTAATATTGAACCAAAAAAAAAATAGCCAAAGGCCATCCCACTCGTAAAAAACGCACAGAAGAAGAAAAGTCTTCTCTTTTTTTGTCTTTCTTGTTCAATTCTCTTTAAAGTGCAGAAATTTTGTATAAGACGAAATTGTGGATTTTTTGTTATTGTAATTTTCATGAATGGAATATGATTAAAAGCCAGTAATTTCAATTTATAAATGGAATACAAAAAACCAAAAGAAGATTGTCGAAGATCAAAGGGATTTGAGAATAAACGACATAGCACAAAACTTTTTATTTCCAATTATAAATGGACACAAAAATATCAGAGATATATGATATCAATTTCTGGGTCACCAGAACAGGTTGTTAGTTGTACAAATGTTGTGGTATAACTGCCAATTTTGTGATATTCTGTTTCTTTTTTTTTTTTTTTTAATATTTTTGGTTTTGGTTCAGAGAGCTTGGTCGGTGGTATGGTAATAAATAAATTTCTATTTATTCATCGTTTTCTAAAATCATTTAAATATTTTGTAATGATATTTACTATGCTTAAGATCAAATTTAAAGCTAAACCAGAAGTGATCAATATTTTAATACTTTAAATGTAAAAATTTTGTGTGCAGCGATGTAGGGTTTCCAATTCCGTGAACCAAATTTCCGATGACGAGATTTTGTTATTAAATTTCATCAAAACCTGATTAGAAAAATAAAAAATTCTCTCTGATTTGTTATAAAATTGAAGTAAAATTCCAAAATTGAAGTAAAATTGTATATATTTAAATTGAAAATTACGAATTAGTTATACAAATATAAATATAGTCAATTGCCAGTTTTCAATTTCCGGATTAGTATTCCGGAAATTACGAGCTTAGGAAAAACTGATGTACTCGCACGGTTTTCGAGAACCCGAGTTTTGCAGCCCTACATAGTGAAGGAGGAAATATTTTCCCAGTTCATCAATTTTCATTATTTTAAATGATATTTTAGGATACAAATAGTCGTGCAGATTTTAGTTTATAAAAATATTTTTGTAAATATATAAAACGAGATTTTTAAAAACCAGGGTTTTTGATGAGTACTTCTAAGAAAATTTTAAATTTTGTGAACCATTATAGTTTTAACGTAATAATTATGATACAATTATACGTTAACTATATAGTTACTAAATGTGATCCGTCAATATGTCAGCATTAAAAATTTCGAAATTTCTCATAAAAATATATTTCTAAATTTTCTTAAAATTGACTACAACCAATAATTTTGATGTGAACAACCAAATAATCGTAAAGAATTTTTCCAATATATCAAATTTCACCTTATCGATGGTCACCCTTGTCATCAGTCTGGGTCTGTAGTTAAATTAACTTTCTTTAATCATGTCAAAAATACTTTCCAACTTGTATACTGACTTATAGCCTATATTTAGTATTAAAATTGCATCCAAAGTAGCTGAAAATTGAAGTAAAATTAACATTTTTGATGTTTTTCTTTTTTTATATATCTACGAAATCGTGATTGAAAAAAAAAGAATTTAATTTTTCAATTTTTACCTTTAATTTATCTCAATTCTTTTTTTTATGTTGATATTACATACTTTAATGTTAATTCAATATTTTAATGTTTATTTTACATTATAAATGTTTTGAAAAATCTTTGATTTTGAAATATTACTGGTGTAGGTGAACTTGAGGGCAGTTGTTAGTAAAAGGAATTCTTGTATATATAAAAATAAATTTGCATATATTATTATTTTATAAAAGGAATTTAGGTTGCAATTAAAAGATTTGTAAAGAAGATATTTTTATACATGGAAACTAGAGAAATTTTTAAAGGAATTTTAAAGATAGCATAATAAATGTTTACTGTTTTGTTAAAAATATGTTAGTTAATTTGTATTTGCAGAGTTATTTTCATTACACTACGCTATTATTTATTCAATCAGTTAGTTTTATAATTTACCTAAGGTATATTGTCCGATTCCGGTTGGTCCACCTAAATTAAATATTTGGTGGCGAATATAAATTAAAAATTATTGTACAGTGGCCATATAAATACAATGATCAGGGCTGTATGTGGCCATCCCTTACTCTAAACCTAATCTAACTTCGCGAAAGTAAAACTACACATCGAATACTATGAAAATATCTAATTTTTTAAGTAAAGTAAATATGCCAGAATATCCAGATTTATAAATTAGTAAAGTTTATGGTATTATATAAAATAAAAAATTGCATTGAACTGAAAAAGATCGAGGAATAAAAAATTATTTTGTGAAATTTGTAAAGTTATTGAACACTTAATATAAACTTTAGGTAAAATTCGGTTAGTCTTTAATTTTATTATAATTATTCATATGTTAAGGTTATAAAAGCTAGCAAAAACCACGCAAAATTGTTAAATTCCAAAATTTTGGTTATTGGCACATAATTTCCACAGGCTGATCCAAAAATATACTACTTTTTTTATAAATTTTTCACTGTGGATTATGACTGAGGATTTGCTATATTCTGGTTATTGTCGATTGACTTTTTTTTGTGTGAACGTCCAGTTTATTATAATCAAATTAATGTTACAGTCAACCTAACTGAAAGTTAAAGTCAATTAAATTATAAATTGAGTTTTTTTAAATGTTCTGTTAAAATTAACCTAGATTTACATATTGTTTTAAACTGATATAGCTACCAGCTACGAACTCCACTAAATCAGGATTTGAATATATGACAGACTTATGTCATTTCATATTTTAACTATTAGTTAAATGTATAATATTAACTGTTAGTTTGTCAGTTATTTTTTTCTTAAATAAACTATGAAATATTAGCTCTTAATCTCATTTGTAATTAAATGAATTTTATTCACAATTATTAAATTTTTCTCATAATTAAGGAATTTATCAAGCTCAAAATTTGTTTAATGGTAAAAAACTTATTTTGGTTTCAATAAATTTATGACTAAATCTTACAAAAAAAAAATATCTAATTTCGAAATTGCATTTGCCGCGCCTGTAAATATGCTAAATAATTTTCATGTATACCAAATTATTTTATTTTTTTAATAATATTTTCCGGTGCAGGGCATTATCGCCCCAGGCATTATCGCCCGAAGGGCGATAATTCCCACTTGGGTGAGCATTATCGCCCGAAATTCATTCGGGCGATAATGCTCACCCAAGTGGGAATTATCGCCCTTCGGGCGATAATGCCCTTTATACAAATAATGTTAGGGCGATAATTCCCACTTGGGTGAGCATTATCGCCCGAATGGATTTGTAATGAATTTCGGGCGATAATGCTCACCCAAGTGGGAATTATCGCCCACAAAAATGGGAGAAATTCCTTTATACAAATAATGTTCGAGCTTTATAACCCACATAAGTGAGAAATAAAGCCCGTTGGTATTTGCCTTTTCCGGAAAAGGGATAACAAAGCAGAATTCGTATTACTATTAACTGCAATAGAATATTAATTTGAATTAAATTATTATATAAGTGAGAAATAGAGCTTTATAACCCACATAAGTGAGAAATAAAGCCCGTTGGTATTTGCCTTTTCCGGAAAAGGGATAACAAAGCAGAATTCGTATTACTATTAACTGCAATAGAATATTAATTTGAATTAAATTATTCAATTTATTAATAAATTTTAATTTATAATAATAACAATACTGTAAATAAACTTGTTTTCATTGTTATTGTTAGTAAGAATATTAGTTTTCTAATTTAATTTGTATTTATGGGCTTCAGGGTCCACTTAAGTGAGTATTAATTTATTTTCACATTTTTTTGGGCGATAATTCCCACTTGGGTGAGCATTATCGCCCGAATGGATTTCGGGCGATAATGCTCACCTTTTTGTGGGCGATAATTCCCACTTGGGTGAGCATTATCGCCCGAATGGATTTGTAATGAATTTCGGGCGATAATGCTCACCCAAGTGGGAATTATCGCCCTTCGGGCGATAATGCCTGGGGCGATAATGCCCTGCACTATATTTTCCATATACAATTTCTCTGGTCTCAGAACCATATTTTAGATAAGACACAAACCACAATAAAAATTTCATTTCAACAATTATAATGTTCAATGGTATAACTCGAATCTAATGAGATATTAAATTAAATTAACGTATTTTTAAAAAAAAGTGTTTTATAATATTCTCTTGCATATACTTGCATTTACATCCAATTATACAAATCAGAAACAGGATGATTCAAAAATATAAATAAAATTTTTGAATATCGAAACAAGATTAAGTATAAATTTTACAAATTTATTAAAAATTTATTTGAAATTCTTACAAGAAAATCAAAAAATATCAAGTTTATCATATAATTTCTCAAAATAATTTAAAAAATATTTGACTTATCTTAAAGACATCTTCAAAATACGAAAAATACGTTCCTTTAAATACATCTTAATTACGTGAGAGACCAATTAATATTATTTTAAGATATTATCTTATATACTAAATAGATTTAAATTACATTTTAAAATGTTACTATTCACCTGCGCGCAGTTTTTTTTTTTTTTTTTTGTAAAGATGTTTATAACGAAATTATATACAAAAAAAATGTATGTATTCATTCAATATTTTAGTTTTTCGTTTCAGTCAATTTTATGTTTTGGTCAAGTAAAGTTTACATTAGTTTCGAACCAATTTTAGTTCTATCGTCGTTGTCGTATCTTGGTGAAAAATAAACACAAAACTTACATTCAATATTAACTTTTTGGCGAAGTTGCGTGTTATTTTATTCAAACTAAATTTATTTCCAAAGTTATATAATATAAAAATATATGAAAATATATAAAAATTAAAGTGAAAAATTATCAACATAAAGTTTGTAATTAGAAATTCATTCTTTTTTGAAAAAAAAATTAACTTAAAACTTATTTGAAAATACAAAATTTTATGATACCAAAATAAAAATTAAATAAAATGGAAAATCGTATAATAAATAATGGATTAGCAGTTTCATCTTCAGGTATATGAGAATTTCAATAAAAACAATTTCAATACTAAATTATTTATACAATTTAATTTATATTGAATTTTACTTCAATTTATTATATAAATTGTCATTGCAGAAATTTTCTTTTATATTTAGATTGTTTTTCAATCAAATTCTCACATAAATTTTCCATTTCCATTAAATACACCGGAAATAAATCTGTTTTAAAATGAAAGGATACTATATAAAAAAAATTAAATTCAGTTATCATTAAAAATTAGGTTAATTGGAAAAATAGTTTTAAAAATAAAGTTTTACTTTAGAAAATTTATTAAATCAATTTGAATATTTAAGTGAATTAGAAATGTGTTTTGACATGTGTCAAGATTATAAACTATATAAATTTAAGTCATTTCAAATTTAGAGTGGTTTAATACTTATTCGAGCAAGTTAAGGCCACGAACAGAGTGATGGTATCGGTGCTGGAAGTTGTATTAAAATACATCAAAGAATAGTGGCCAGCACCGTTTATAGTGTCATTCTTTACGACCCCTAACATTCGAGATGTCATTAATATATTTTTATTGCGAAAATGTCAACACAGTCGTTGTAGTCAATATTGAACGATATTCTGCTCCACATAGAGTTGCAAAAAATCAAACTTCAGATATATAATAAATATGTCCGATGCTGTTTATAAAATCTGAAACTGCCATACTAACTTTTTGGACAGCTCCCTTCTTTCTACATCTGTATATAACAAATAATTTTGAAAACTATTTGAAATTCTTAAAAATTATCTTACGTATTTCATTTGCATGTGTCCGGCGCTGGTTAGGGCCAGGTTCTGTTCTCTTGGTAGCCTTTCCTTCTCAACGACCTCAGCGATCTTGCCACGAAGTGGCCCTCGAAAACCGTCAAGATTCTGAACGCCACGAGGTGGATATAAAAACTACCCCACCATTATTAAATAACAAAACCTGGTGGTCACAGGAGTGGTTTCAAAACTGTGTAAACGTGCAAATTGGAACTCCATGTCAATTGATGTGTGGTTCGACAATTAAACCAACTAACCAACCAATCTTCCGCATGTTTTTCAAATATTTATCAACAATTTTTTAAGAATTCTTATGAAATGCTTTAAATCAAAAATCTAAACTGTGTTAAAAAAAGCTGAAAATTTCCAATACAAATTTATTTTAACAATTTGCCAACAAATGTCTACCATTTTTTAAATATATTATACTGTGAACCATTGATCCGTTGAACCGTTTTCTAAAAATATCAAAATCAATAATAGATTTCCAAAAAAAAAAAACAAAAAAAAAATATTTGTGCCATCTTCAAATAAGCATAAATAATAAAATTTTGAACTTTTTTATACAGCATGTCACGATACGATATATAAAGTTATATTTTATAGCTATACGCTATTTCATATTTCCTACATTTGATTTATATTAAACAAACGTACAATAACAAAATGCTGCAAAAGCAGTAGCTTTTATTTATATTGTAAAAATAAAGAGAATCATTGACCTATAATAGTGTGTAAAGGGTCCAAATAATATGGAACTTATACTTAAAAAAAATAATTTTGTGAAAATTTTAAATGGACTGTTTGTTGTGTATAAGTTACACAAAGAGTTATTATATATCATCACTTTGATTTATGACGATTTTATAGAAATTTTTGTAATTTAAAACGACATTTTTTTTTTTGTGTTGTTGGTCAGTTTTAGAAACGTAGAGAAAGTCTTTAAAAAAAAAATTAAATTTTAAATAAAAATCTGTTCTTTATTAGTGACAGTAGAATGAAGAAGATAGAAACGCTGTAGTTTTTTTTACAAAATTATAATTAATTTTTGTATTTAAATTTCTTGGAAGAAAATTATCCAGATTTGTTGTGCTATATGCTTTCAAGTTTTTCTTGTTGTCATTGTGGTTTTTGTATAGTCTTAGTATGTAATTTAATCAAATTTAAATGATTAAGAAGAAAACATATTGATTATTTTTATACAGCATAAATTTTTATATATATTTGTGGATTTACTACCCAATTTCTTTTTTTTTATACGATTTTTTGCACGCACATGCTACTTATATTGTAAATGAAAATTGAAAATTTAATGAGAATGGCATGAAAGATAGCATGTTTACCTATACACCCTACAGTTTAACACAAATTTTTGCGTAAAGGTTAGTTACATAATAGATTTTGACTCAGAGCCAACGAATATTAAATGTACCGAACCGATAAATTGATTTTTGATTAGAAATTTATTTACTGCTATTTTGATAGAAGATTACATTCCCATATCATCTTTTCACGTGATGGGAGTTAATTTTCTTACATTCCCACATGTCATGAAGTTCATTTTAGGGTAAATA
The DNA here is from genome assembly GCA_963920725.1 of Rhamphomyia laevipes. Lineage (NCBI taxonomy): Eukaryota > Metazoa > Arthropoda > Insecta > Diptera > Empididae > Rhamphomyia > Rhamphomyia laevipes. The sequence goes on along the minus strand of OY987258.1, from coordinate 32,313,754 downwards.
TTAAATTCTTTTTTTTTACTGGAAATCTACTTACACTTTCGACTTGATATTTGATATTTTAATTGATTTTTGATTGGAATCTGATTCTAGACTTACTAGCATTGAGACAGTAGTCAGTACTTCTTATTGGAAATTTACTTATTGTAATTTTGATTGGATATTAAATATTGACTTAAAATTGATTTTTGACAAAATATTTATATCCACTTTGACAAGGAGAATTTAAATTTGATAATGCTTCAAACAAGTTCGACTGACGACGGACGCGTAGGTTTGAACGGCCAGACAAGACACGATCGGGCAAAATTGACTTGTTAAATTCAATTAAACTTTTTTATTGAACATATTTTTTTATTTTTCAAGTTTGTCAATCTATAAAAATCATTGCTATATCATATCCGTCGTCCGTCGAAAGTTCAAATCAATGGAACTTAATACGTGTTGCGCCTGTCGTCTTCTACTCACTTTTTTTCCAGATTTTGCTCACTTACGTCATATTTTTTCCTGACTTGTAAAACTTACAACTATTAAATTTTACAAAAAAATTGATATTCGTATTTGACATTTCTTATTTTAAGACTATACGACGAGTCCGATTTTTCCCTGTATAATCTGACTTAATATGATTGATTTATAATTAAATCACAATTTCCATACTTTGTAATTTGAATGTACATTATAATATTAAAATTTGATATTTGAGATTATTCAGGAAACAACTTCAACAATATCAAATTACCATTAGCAATAATTAAATTACAATTTCATTTTTATTTTTTATTTTTCATTATTATAAAAGCAACAAATCATGTAATAATAAACCACAAAAATAAATTATTAAAAAAATATTATCATATCTTTGGTTAGAAATCTACAAATATTATAAATAATTTAATTATAGAGTAATAAAAAAATATTTTATTTGCTTTTAATTAAATAATATTAACAATAAATTGCCTAATAAATTAGTTTACGTTTACAATTAATGCTAATATAAACATTTTTATTAGGGCTTGAGAAAAATTAAATAAATATGAATATAATTTTTATTAATAAAAAAATATGTAGTTAAAAAAAACTAAATAAAGTGAAGTAATTCATTTTATTTCTATTTGATTTTATGGTTAAGTTTTAGTTAAGGATTCATTTGAGTTTTTTTTTAATTTAGTTAACAAATATTGTAGATACAAGTCAAAGCAATATTTGACTTATAAATATTAACCTTGATTTATTATAAAAAAATAATTAATTTAAAATAATCAAAATCTATTTAAATTTATGGAGAATTTTCCCAGAATTTTGGGAAACTTTAATGGTTCTATTGAAAATCATCTAAAATAATTTACTTTTAATATATCAATTTTACTATTTTACTATATAGAAATGAAAGAACTTAATTTTTATTTAAAAACTTGCCTTATTGAAATTTAATTTCATATGACTCTGACTTGCCTGTCCCTCAAACAAACACTAATTTCTAATTCATTAATTTCCCTGGTGCAATTTTAATCCTAATTCTAATCAGTCGCGATATTTTATGTTTAGTTTTAATTTATAAAATATATATTGAAAAATGTATTATAAAATTTGATCTTCCCTGGAACACCTCTTAGGTCACTGCTCGGCACTCCGCTAGATGTAAAGTTCTTATTTTAGTAAAACTGTACTACTTGCAGTACTAGAAAACTGCTCAAGTTTGATGTAATTACAAAATTCCTCGCCTAGTCAGCGTTAGTTATCTATAAAAGTGTTTCTTCAATAGATCCAGTGTAGTTTATGTAAGGCTTATGAACCCCTAAATAAAGGTAGATTGTCATCATTAATTAAAAAGCCTTTTTTGTTCCATCTTTGATCTGGTATTGAAATGTTTGTACTGTATTGAAATGTAGTGGCAACCTTTATCATAAAAATTGTGGCAACCTTTATCATAAAAATTAAAAACCTAAATATATATATAATTTTTTGACAATCAAAACACGTCCATAAATACAACTAACTAAAAATATTAGAAAATATTGTGTTTTTTTGCATTTTACCCAGTAAACAAAAAATCGAAAAAAACGTGTTCTAATTTTGAAATTTTATTTACTTTATATACATCGCCCCAGAGAACTTTCCACCTAACTCTATCTAAAATACCCTACAACAAAATCCCATTTAAATTAATTTCAGAAAATAAACTTCTTCGAAACAAAATTCTGCCATTCTGGCAACAAAAACAAAAAAAAAATTGCTGTCCTAAATTTGTTAATTTATTTATTTTTGTTATACAACATTTTTTTTTTTTACCTTAGCCTAATATAGTAGGTTGAAGAAATTTAATGCTAGAGCTTAAAAAACTTGGAAGCCACATTGGAATCCGTTAGACTACAAGCCATTTAACACCCCCTAATAGTAAACCAGTTTACGTTCATTTTTATATTTTACCAATTTGATTTTATTTCTTTTGTTTATTTTATTTATTTTTTATCTATTTTCTTTTATGTTTGGTTTTTACTCATAAAATCGAATGGGTATCCGATATCGGTGTAAAATACAAGATTTTTATGCTATTTTTTCTATGCTATAGATAGAAAAATAAAATATATGAAAATAAATTTTGAGGGTATGTGAAGTAATGTGTTTCTTTACACACACACGCCTACAATAAAATAAATCTATATATAAATATAAAATTTAATTGTTTCTTCATACGTTTAGGTATTTTCATTCTAATAACGTTTAGGTTTCAAAATATTTCTGGAAGAATTCGTTAATCTGTTAAATTTGATTAACATAAAACTTTAATGAAAAACTTATTCCAAAGTTTTCCATTTAAATAGAATTAGAATTTGTTTATTTACATTGAAAATTACCACACCTCCACCTACAAAAAAAATGTAACTAAAAAATGTTGAGGTTTGTAGATTAATAGCTCGCTTCAATACGCTAATGTGCCATACCTGAAAAAATGTATAGAAGCATTTTAAACAGAATTAATAAATTTTTTTATTGGAAAAAAGACATCAATTAAATAACAACCAGATTCCAAACTTTAACAATATTTTTATATCTTATTTAGTTATTAATAAAGGGGGGATTAAAGGGGGGACACTAGGCCACTAGTTGTACCATAGCTACCCACTTGAATAACAAAAATATTTTCCCTCTACTGCTCTTCAAGCCATTATTAACAAACTTTAGCAGATCACTGACCCTACCAACTCCTCAAGTCCATCGAACCGATGGTCACCTAAAATACGATACTTACTCCTGTTCAAGTTCACTGCAGGACAGTCACACAGCATGTGACTGATATCTTCCGCTACACTCTAGTTGTGACACCCTCTACATGAATCCACCGTAGTGATTTTTATATCTTAAATAGATACCTAATGAGAGCAGTCTGGAGCTTTTTTTATCAAAAAATATTTTTGATAATCGATTCTACTTAATAACACGATATACGAGTATCGTCAATTCTACATAATTAAATTTTCTAAAGGCTACTCACAATATAATGAAACGGCTGTGAAAATACTGGCAGAAATTATGCCACAATCAAAGTACAGTCTCATCTTTCAATCTTGTCGTTTACTGACATTCCAGAGCAATGGATTTCTCTTCAAGATTATAGTCGAGCGGTACAGTAACAGGGCCCATTATCGTGCACATATCATTGGAAGCATATTTCATCGAGAGAACTTCTAATCTTCTTGTGTTGTATAGAAAATATTTTTTTTTTCTATTATGCTGCCTCTCTATGAAATTTAAATCTAACTTATAACCACCAATTTACAAAGAATCTATATAATATTCTTGTAACTTTGTAACTATTGAAAATCAGGGGAAAACTGAGTAAAGTATTCCAATTTCATATTCAAAGTTCAATTTTTTATAATAAAACTTGATTGGAGACTGAATTGTATGTTTATGCGCTTTTCAAAAAGCTATCCCAAAAGAGAGTATTTTATAGATAGATAAATGCCACTCAATTAAAAAAAATATTTTCAAATGACGTAATGAAACGTCATATTTTATATTGGTAAAATATAACTAGAAATACACCGCATAATATGCATAAAAAGATACTAATAATAATTATGCTTCTTCAATAGATTTCAAATGGAAATGGATTTTTTTTTTTTTTTTTTGTCATGATTATTTTATGCGCACGATTTCATATTTATGTTTTACTCAGCAATATATTTTTTGTATGTATTTGTATATTTTATAGATACAACGTGTATAACAAAAATGTACATTTTTATGCTGGGGGAACATAAAAAATTATGCTCGTTTTCCCACAAGCTGACAAAAAAACAAACCACTTTAACTTTTAGCTTTTTTACAGTTTCAATTTTAGTTATTTAGTTATATTTTGAGTGCGAACGCGATGAAATCTTTGCTTAATTAACAACGCAAAGCAAAATTTCAGTTTTTTTCTTATTTTTATTTGTTTAGCACTCTGACGATCTCTCAGATAGATTTTATTTCATTAGTTTTAGTGGTTTTAAGTTAAAATATTTAATTTTAAAAAAAATTGGGTTTTTAAAAAAAAAAAAATTGTAATATTTCTCCCCAATTATGTGGAGGTGCAGTGATGTGAAAATTGTATATATAATATTAAAAATTTAAACAAGGAAAAATCAATTAATTTTGATAAATTTCACTTTTTTTAGGTCATCAAAAATTCAAATCGTTGCACTTTTAAAAAAAATGTGTTTTGTTTACCTTGCAATTTATTTTTATCCTTAAGATATATTACCAAAAAAATCCTTGAACTTTTAAGTAGTTTATTTAATTCGTTCTCAATCTAATATCACATAACAAAATTTTCATACATGAATTTATCATTAAGTAAAAGTTTTCGTTGCACATTTTATTTTTGTAAATTGTCAAGGTTACAGGAAAATTTCTTGAATCAGGAAAATGTGAATCATTGGAAAAAATCCTTTGAATTAAAATTTCAATTTTAAATTAGTGTTTATTTTTCAAATGTATTTGAATAGATGAAATTGTAATTAATAAATAATTCCAAAGATAAAATATTATGGAAATATTTTATTTTCTTTGCATTGTCGTATCGTGAACACATTATTTTTTTTGACATGTCCAAATATTTAATCGATTTTGTCTACCTAATCAAGAAATAACAAAAGAAGTTTTCCGTCATCTAGAAAATTCTCATAGCCAGGGGTAATGTAATATACTCAATTTTTCAACCCTCGTGGTTTTGGCTTTGTTATATGAGTGACAGAATTTTTAAAGAGAATATTTCCCCTGTTCTATAAAGTGGATTCATATTAGGCTAATTATTTACAGATAATTTTTTTAGACACTACTCACTAGTGTTAGTTGTGGTTGCTTCATTAAAATCTAAAATTTCAAGCTAATAATCCATTTTTCTAGCTAAACGATCTGTACAATTAACAGAAGGTGAAGATTGGTTATAAATAGTGTAAATTATCTTTAAAACATATACTAAAGGACGAAGTACTTTGAGTTACTTTTGAGTAATTTCCTTTTAGATCGAAGACATATTAAATAAATTTTAGAAGTTTTCTTATAATAGTCTCATTAGTTCACCTGTAAGATAATATCTTACTCTGTTAAAGATCTATGAACAATTTTCCTCCTTTAAATATCATTAATAAAATTATATTCTTTGCATTTCTATCATGCGATTATATTATATTAGCTACATTTCTATCATACGACAATTTTATATATTCGATAATTTGGTTAAAACCACATAATGGCGATATAATTTTCTGAAAATTTCAATAATTTTTATAATTAAACAACACATTTTTAATTTAATCAGTAAATGCTATTAATAATACCGGAAAGAATAATATTTAATCCAATATTCATCCTTAATATCACCGTGTAAATTTCCATTCAGTATGAATAAAAATTAATTGAGAGTAATATACTCATTTTCTCCTACGTAAAAGGATATGAGTTGATTTTTTAAAAAACAAGGTCAATCTATATTATTCTCTTCACGTAAACGTGTGCGTGTGGGTAGATTTAGAATTGATGACGGAATACAAATTGGGGAAATTTTATTAAGGAAGAAAACGTCCTTTTTTCTCTCATGTATTTTAATCCTCGTGGTCGTGTTTAAAAATGAGGTTTTTTTTTAAGAATATTCTAAAAGATTTTTTTTTGCTTGTTGTGAATAAGGCGCGTGTTTAAGGATGTCTACATATAATTTATATACAATTTAAGTATATAATAAAAATGTATATATAGACAATTGTAATGATCTAAAAAAAATTATTCAAATTACAAAAAATAATATTGTCAGTTTCACACATATACACAACCGAACAAGGACAAATTTCTATATATATATTTCTATATTGAAATTGTTGGTAAATTTCCTTATCAATTAAAATTTCATCACATAAAAAGGATATTATATAATTGTTGTCTGTAAAAAAACATATAATTTCTCTTTCAAATTTATTGTTGCATAAATTTTCCGGTATATATATTTAAAAATAGAATAAATTTTTAAAATAAAAAATAATTTTATATTAATTTAAAATATCAATTAAAATAGTTTTGCATGTACAAGTGATTTATTTCCACTGCAATATGTTAAATTTATATAAAAGAAACTTCAATATTTCATGTGAAATAAAAATTAATCATTCACATCAACTATAATTTAAATAATAACCACAACAAAAAATAAATAAAAACAGTGTAAAAAATATTTCAAAAATGACTACAACTGGTGGTTTAACATCACCATCAGATAGTTATGGTAATTCAGCAGTTGATGCAGCAAGAGATTCAAATTATTGTCCACAAGATCAACCATCAACATCATCATATTTACATCATCAACAACAACAACACCGACCACCAAAAGCAACACCACGCGGTGGAACACCATTTACAATTACTGATATAAATATATCAAAAAATCCACCTACGCCAAAACCACGTTCAGGTATTCATTCTCATTTATAATAAAAAATTTACGTCATATCCCAAAATTTTGCATTGGAAAGTAAAAGTTTTAAAATTATCTTAAATATTTAATGGTTTGGGAAGATAATTTGGAAATTTGTTTGCTAGACAAATAAAATTTTATTATACACCACACCTTTTTCGGGTATAGTAAATTCTTTCTATAGAGTTTTTTTTTTTGTTATATGATTTATTATTAATGAGACGACAACGAAAAGTTCATTGAAACTGAAAAATTTCTAAGAGGATAATCAATAAAAACGTCCTTAAAATCATAAAATTAGTCACATTAGGAGAACATATAAACTACATTTGGTGATAATTAATCTTAACAACAGGAGATTAATTAAAATTATTTAAACATTAAAAAACCCTCCTTAGTTAGTAATCATATTTTTACATAAACACAGACAGGGGTCAAACTTATATTACAAATAGTGTTCATTACACAGATTGTTAAAGAATTATAAGGAATTTAGGACATACTGAATTAAAATCATTTTTTATTCAGATATTTCCATATTTCCGGAATATATTTACTTAATTCTATAGCTATCGGATGGGTCGACGTCCCAGAGACTTAATCGGTTGTCGACATGGAGATACAACGGGCCAAAAGGCTCAAATGCGCGAAGGACTTTGACTCCAATCAACGTACAACTCAGAAAATTTGTTAATGAAATGCTTTTTAATTTCATTCGACACTTGGTCATAAGGACATTAATTTATGAAGATTATTAACATTCAATTTGAGTTAATCTGGAGCGAATGCTTAATATATTCAACTGCACTGTAGCAGCAAATTTGGTTATTTATTCAATTAGTATAAAAATGTTGTGCGATACACGATATTAAAGTAAACTTATGGTAATGACAAAAACAACTTTATAAAGTTTGGCTAAAGGATGGAACTAAATAAATCTAGTTCAATTTTTATAGTATATTTGATATATTTTACACCTTAACTAACATAAAAAACCAAAAATCGGACTCAATTACAACGAAATTACCTCATAAACATACTTTAATAGTCTGATTACTAGCAATAGCCAACCGTGATGTATAATTTGTAATTTAATATTATTGCTACTAAAATTTTCTTATTATATTCTGAAAACAATAAAAATTTCCATTAATTTTTCTACGAAACAAATAAAAAATTATTTTCTTATCAAAAATTGAAAACATATATAATGTTGGCCGATACTATTACCTATGAAAATTGGGTCTATTTAATATTGAATCCATTAAAACTCTTTATTCTTTACAAAATATTTATGACATTATTGGTTAAATGAATTTATTGTATTTACCCCAGCAATAGAAAACAAAACAATACAATTTTCATTTCTGGGTTTTGGAACTTATTACGATTTTATCGTAATTGAGCTATAAATTTCAATATATCCTGAACGCTATTGTTGTTATTATACCTTTGAAAATGAAATTTTCCATTTTATAAGAAAAATATTTATTTTAAGTAGAACAGGTAAAACCTTCTTAACGTACTAGAATCTAGAACATCTTTGATTTATGTATATTTCACCTTTTAACCTTATTTTTGTAAAAAACACTATAACAAAAAAAAAATTACTTTTCACACGATATTTTCCGAGGTGCCCTAAGATAAATTTTGTTATCTTATCACTATTTATGGAAATATGTAAAATGAAAACCCGAGGGAATGAAAGGAAAAGTTATTTTTTTTATAACATTTTTGTAAATGAATTCTTGTGCCATTTTTATCGAGTGTAAATATTTATGTTTCGGTTTTTACAGTTTATTATAATCAGTCAATTTATATGCATTACATCAACCAAGTACTTGGCCTAAAGAAGGTACACAAAAACAACCTCAATTATTATTACAAAAAATATTTAAGAATTTCGTTATGCTCATCGTAATATTAAAACTATATATTTTTCAGTCGTTAATTTGATAACCAGACGATTCTACTAGAACAATTCCACTGGGCACAATTCAACAGGGCATACATTCCACTTAGAATAGTCTATACCAATTCTATATAATTGTGAGGTATGCATACGAATATGACATCAATTCCAACTAATAACAAGCGTTTAGGGACCTATAAAAAATTGAATTGTTAACTGGTGGTATTTTGCTGAGTGCGATTATTGTTCTATCGGAATTGGCCTAGAGTTATAAATTTATGTTTCATGCTTAAAAAACTGTTGACAAACCAAAACTTATTAATATTTTATCTTATCGAAAAAGGTAAAAATTTAATTATAAATGTTGTCGTAGAAATGACACAGATGTTTTTTTCCATCAATTAGTAAATAATTATATCTTGAAACTTTGAAAGTTTTAATAGTTTTTAGTAAAACTTGAAAAAAATATACAAAAAAAAAATTGTAATTTAATTATTTATCAGTTTAGTAATTTATTCTTTATAATTATCAAATTATATCATTATATAATTATACATCATTGTTGACATAACTTGACAAGTAAATATCAAATCAATATTGTAAATATCGATTCATATAAAATTCTAAACTTTTGGTTTACTGGCCTGGCCTATAATTAAATATTTAACTATCGAATTACATATTCGTATAATAATTTTTTTTTTATTTGTGTATCAAACATTATTCATGAAAAATCAATTTAAATCTCAAACGTATATTTTAACCTCAGTTTTTCCCCAACGACAACTTAATTTTCGACCATATAATTCTTAATGATTTTTCAACAAATTTCCCTAAAATATCATATATCAAAATTTTACATTGAAAGATATAGTCCGTCAACATAGAAAAAAAAATATTGAATTACGTAGAAACGATTATCACTACTAGTCAATCGTCTAAAAATAAAAACCAAAACCACCCCTTAAAAAAATAAAAATCTCACCCCAAAAATTAATTTATGTTGCACCCTTAAAAATAACACAAAACTTCCTAAAATTATTTCCAGATGGAAATAATAACAATATAATATAGAAATCCTTAAATGGTTTTCAATCTCCCCTCCAACTTTTACACATAATGATTTCCAACCTACCTCGCCCATCATCAAACGAGTTTGTTTTATATGCTCAAAGCATAAACATAAAAATTGCATAAATAGCTAAATAAAAAATAACCACTGGTAACAAAAAAACAACAACATTATTTAATCCTTGTTGTATCCTTGTTACAAATAATTGGGTTGGGTATAGGCGATGAATCATTCAACAAATCCTTAGAAATGTTTTTTTTTTTGTTGTTTTACAATTTTCTATCAAAAAAATAAAAATAAAAGAAAAATAATTATAAAATTCAAAACGGAATCATAATCCTTCCAAGGATAACGGACCCATAACCGTACAAAGAAAATTTATATACGTATACTTATATAAAAAAAATTCCATTTATATATTTTTGTTGGTTACACACAAAAAATATATTCAAAATTATGTCCTTGAGCGAATATTATTATTTTGTAGCAAAATTTAAGGATATTCATGTATGATTTCCCGAATGTCCTATAAAAATATTAAAAATATATAGAATTTCATAGAAACACGACGGAAAATCATAAAACATTTAATGATATTTTTATCATATAAAATTATTTGTAAAATTATTGTAAATAAAAAAATTCTGTTTATATTTAGGTTGAAATTTTCTCAAGGATTTTTCTTTAAAGGACAATTTGTGTGTCATTTAAATGTCGGATAGTATTAATATAATAGTGACATATATCTTGATTTGTAGAAATTTTCAAATTTAAAACTACATTAAGAGATAAATTAAATTAACAAAAGTTTTTTGTTATTTTATTTTTGGAAAATTCTGTAAAATTTAATTTTTTTCTTATCAAAAGCAATTTTCCATTCTACTTTTTATTGTATTATATAAAGTTTTCCATGAAAATTTATGTAGGTTAGCAAAAAAAAAAATTTCCTCAATTTATTTGTTGGTAAAATTTTATGTTCCGGATAAAACTTAACTAACAAAAAAAAAGGGTCAAAGGAGCCATTCAAGTTTTCTGTGTATGATCCTAAAAATACGATTAAATATATAAATATCGTACATTTTACTTTATTTAGTGCCAAAACGAGGATAAGTAGATAGTATTTAATATAAATTTATATATAACTGATTGTAAAATATCGTAGAACTATACAGTTTAGTTGTGGCAGAGAAATGTAAAGGATAAAAATTGAAAGGATTTAGTTTTTAATATATAAGGAAAACGTGAGTTTAAATTTATGAAATTTTTATCTAGAGGAATATTAAAATTTTCTGGGTATTGGTAAACAATATTTTATCAGGTATTATAGTTTCGTAATTTAAATTTAAGTTTTCTCTGATATTAAAGGATATATATTTAAGAAAGAATATAAGAAAATTAAATTAAAGTTTAATTTAATTCGATTCAGCTAAGTTTTTATGAAAGTTTATATTTTGTGCAGCAACGAAATCAATGATGAGTTTTTAATTATATTTTATTTTTATTAATTTTAAACTTTCAACAAATTTTTACGTATAATTATACGTAAAATATTTAAATTTTGCATAAAATTCAATCAACTAAATTGCCTTCAACTGAAACTATTTATAAATATTCATAACTATACAATTTATGAATATAATTCTTCCTTAATTATTTCCTCCTTTTTAATATACTATAATAAATCATAATTCTTGTATCATTTTTCTTTCCATCAGCACTTCAGAGCTAAAAATTTCCATAATGTAAAATTATTTTTTATATAAGGGGCTAGTTTAGTGTTGGTGAACGTTTAAATTTAAATTAAACTTTTCTAATTGAAATTCTCAATTATTAAAATTTTCCTTTAACCTAATTAAAATTGAGAAAAAGAAATTTATTATTTTTATAAATCCTTTTTAATTCCGGTTTATAAGTCAAATGTATTTATTTCCTTCTGGATAAATAATGAATTCGTCCCTTACAGCTAGCAAACAGGCTGGGTTAATGTAATTATTATATCTTCCTATGTTGCATCTAATAGATTTAAAATTTATGCAACGTTTTTTAATTATACTTTGCTCTGTTTAAAGTTTCTTATTGAAAAATTGCATAATTTCATTTGAAGAGGATTTAATATTATACATTAAGTAGAAAAAATGATGACAAACTATAATTTATAACGATTTGAAATATTTGTATAACAATTAAGCTGGAAGTATTAAAGTTTTGGATTAGTTTTAAGTTTTACAAAATAAAAGATACTAAAAGAAGCTACAAAATTAATACCAATGATTAGGAATAGTAATAATTCTTTTAATATGCCTTAGGTTTCACTTTGCTGATGTGGCTGTCCATCTATCATCGTTTAACAAATCTATAATGGCTAGAAACTTCAAAATTAAAAGTCTCTAGTTGATCCTTCCTGGAATCCGTAGTATCTTATAAAAGACTTTACCACAAAGTTCCAAAAATGGTTTTTATGTACTGTGGTGGTTTTTAGGTAAATAATTAACTGACATTACTAAGATGTCATACCCCGATTTCCTTATAAAAAAATCTTAAATGATTATTAAAGTAAAATTTCAGAATCATTTCCAGATTAAATATTGATCTGTTAGTAATCTAATCTAATATTTTTTTTAGTGCCCATACTTTAGTTACATGTCGTATATGCCCTTAAACATTTTTCTTTTCAAATTTACTTTTTATTTAACATTGACATCAAAATTATGATAATTTATAATTACAAAAAAATATAACAACATAAATTTATACCCTGCAGACAAATAAACAAAATTTTATTTATAAAATATTAATTATTATATATTTTCACTTTTATATTACGATTAAGAAAAATCAAATATTTTTTAATGCTAATCATAAATGAAATCGCCTAAAGATCTTTATTTAAGGTTATGATTTTATGAGACTTGACTAAGATAAATAAATTCATTTTGAAAAAACTGTAAAAGATATTTCATGTCCAAGATAAATTCATGTTAGTTATTAAAATAAATACTTAATAATATAAAATTTTGTTATACCACCTACGAAATTATATTATTAAAATCGAATTTCCCCAAAAAAAATTTGAAAATGTTATAACAATGAAAATAATATGAAATTAATAGAAAAATATCTAAAATTATTTAATTTTAATATATTTTTATTATTTAAATTAAGTAAACAATTTTCAGTTTTGTAATATTTTAAAAAAAAAGAAAAGAAACTTTAATTTTTCAAGGTTTTTGCTAATATTTACACGCTCCGTAAAATATTTTATTAGAAATATAAATAAAAAAAAATTTTGGGGTACAAGGAAAACCTTTTAATGTTTTACAAAATAATTTTATTGGACCCATGAGAGTAGCTTAAAAATATCTTTATTTTTTATTTTTTATTGTTACTTCAATAATTTTTGTTTTTAATTAAATATAAAACAATTTAAGATTTACCAAACCTGGGAAAATTTTATTCTTTATGTAATTAAAAAAAATTTGTACAATTTTTTGTTTTTAATGGGAATTTAATGGAATTACGTAGTATTACTTATGTACAGGGATAGTCCAGATGAAATATAGATTAACGTAATACTATAGGAATAAATATTATCTAATATACTAAATATTTGTAGTTATTACATAATATTGTTAGTAATCGAGTATCTACTTCTAATCAATCTTAGTCGCAAACACGAACTTCTCATTCCTAGAAAGTGGTGATGGTGACTTCAGAATGAAACTGATTATAACTGCCTCTTTAGTTAATAGGCTCATTACATAATAAAAAGAATATAATATCTTTTAACTTTAAACTTTGATTGATTCTTGGACTAATTTACTATCAACAGCTGTGATATTTCCATCAGCGACTAAAACAAACAAATGTTAGTAATTAGAAGTTAAATAAAATTAAGTATATAAATTATTGAAAAAAGTAAAATATTTAAACTTGAATTAACAGGCTACTTAACAGGGTTCACAGTTTTAAAAAGAATGCTATTTTTGTCAGCTGTCACCTATCAATGTGATAAAAAATAAAGTGTTACTTATTTCCAAAAATCTCTTTAAACTAGACAAAAGCTGTATAAATTTTGTGGAATGCAACAAAACAAATACAAAAACCACAGAAATTTTCAATTTTGCATTTGAAATTATTTGCTGTTGTATACATTTTTACTTTTAATAACTTATTGAATGCCAATTCCACTAGAACTTGAACATTTCCACTTTGATTTCATTCTGTACAATTCCATTTACTTACAATTCAACTTGTACAATTTCAATTTTCATAGTCTGTAAATGATTATTATGCTCATATGATGCTACTGATTAAACAATATTACTATATAAAAATTTAGTTTGGCTTTGGCTTACTATAAGATTACGATAAATGCCGAAGTTCCACTAAAGTGGGTACACATGCTTATAAAAATTACTTATCCCATACATTTGTCTAACTGTCTATAAGAACTTTTATTGTAGTCGTACCGACAACTTTAGCTGGAATTGTTTTATGCAGATAAAACTGAAAAAATTATAATTTCTGGAAAAAAGTTAAATTGTGCAAGTTTAATTGTTTGGTTTTCCAGAAGAATCATACCGAGTGGAATAGTAGAATCGTACCTAAAGGAATTTAAAATAAATATACCTATTAATAAGTTTTAAGACTGTGTCTAACTAATTAAATTTTATCAAGTTTATTTCAAATTTATTTTTAATATATCTCAAACTTAACACACAATGATCACAAATTGACCTAAATACGTTGACCTCATATTACTCAAATTAATTGTTCTGGTGTATATTTATTTAGATTAGAGATCATTAAACGAATTTATGCCTAATTATTTATTTTATTCAGAACTATAATAATAACAGCGGTTTCGTTACCACAATTGTATTTAAAATTCTTAAGAATTTCTTATTCTTTTATTTTTTTAGTGACATTTTATTTATTTAGGTAACTGGTTAAAATATTTTCTTTTTAAATGTTTTCAATGTTTTGAAGACAACATAAAACATTATTTATGCACGTTTATGCTGCATTAAGACAAACATAAAAGTTATGACAATTTTTTTAGGTTACACATAAAATAGAAAATGTGTGGCTTTTATTAAATTGGTTTCTTTATATTTATTAGGGCTACCAATTACGCATTAACAATTCTCTTTTGATTAATCTGCGGTGGCCAGAGGCAGGTACATGGATCTAAATAACAACAATTAACTTATTTCTAGAGACGGTTCACAAGTGTGAGTGGTATTAAAATGATGCTATAATGACCTAATTGGAGTATGAGACTCGCCCACCAAACAACTGAAAAGCTACCAAAGTTTATGATTTTAAATAAATAATTACTGCTCCAATTGAAGCCCAGTGTCGGCTTCTCCAAGAGCCTATATTTACGAACTTCGAATGTACTCAGTCGAAACAATTTTTAATTGTAAAATATGAATATGTACACTTTTTTACAGGTTTGTCGAAATCCGTAATTTCGATGCTTAGATGGTTTCATAAATTCATCATCTAAATTTTAACTTACCTGCAAGATTTTATAAAATTATCATAATATAATTTATATAACAATATAATTTTTTATTCACTTTGACTTTTTATTTCTTAAAATTTTCTATTTATGTCTTGCCCAAGTTTACTTATACTCTCACTGCCTATTCATAATTTCCAACATTATGAATTTTATGTTCTATATCTATAACAGAAAACAATGTTATTTTTCAAAAATTAAAATATTTGACAAGATTCTCACGTTATTTATCATAAATTTATAACTTTTATAACCTACTAAAAATAATTTGTATACTTTTAAAAAACAAAAAGTAACATAAAAACTTCAAAAGAAAAAAAATTATGATAATTACTTTTGCCATGTTTGGAAAAAATGAAAAATAAACAAAATTTTATGAATTTAGATAATAAATTAAAGTTATGATCTTATTTTGCTTAAGAAAAAGAGTAACTAAAATTATATTTTCTTTTGAATATCCTCAAGCCTTAACAGCGGAGGGAAGTAGTAGCGTTCTTTTCTGAACAGTGAACCACTAAGTTAGTGGTAGCTTGTTTATTAAAGCTATAATGTTTGGTTTCATTATAATTATTTTATTTAACTACTTAACCAGTTTTCTCTAATTAATATAATTGGTTTGTTTTCGATGATGCATAGCTTTAATCCACTGTGGATAGCAATTTTTTTCTAAGCATGTAAAGAAAGTGCAAGTATCCAAACTTAAAGTTTAAGCTCTTTTGTAAATAGACCTACTAAGTAATATTTCTCTTTAAGTTTGTTTTCGCTGATCCAAACAAATAGTCAGTATTATTCTTGGGTCCCATTTTCTTGGCAACGGGAATGTGGTGCCTCTGTCTAAGACTGATTAAGATTAGATACTCGATGAATATTTTAAATAATTATAAATTTAGTTTGCCGAGTCTCTTGTGTGAGACGGGATTCTATTTTTCGGAATTTTGCTAAAGATTCCCACTGCAGAACAATTGCAATCAATACAGTACAATATTAATAAATTTAACTTCTTTTACTTTTGCTCTTCTTTTTCTTTTGCTCACACAGGGCTTCCATATTTATTCTGTACCATTCTCTTTGCACATATCCATGTTTTTCCTATTTTTCCTATTTCTTTCATCATGGTTCTGCTTACTCCTTGATATGTTTTTCTTTGTCTAGTCCCTAAAATTATTATTTTAATATTGTTAAATTGCACTGTATATATTTTAACCCTATTGCTCAACTCAAAGCTCAGTATTCGTATATAAATTACAAGCAAATCCCCAAATTTTCTTTAAGCTATTAAAATTCAAACTTTGATATTTTAATAATTCTAAACCGACACGACAAAGTTAATTTATTAAGCATTTTCTTTTCGGTAAAAATAAAAATATTTTAAATTTTACTTTAAATGTGTAATTAATTCAATCTCTTGTCGGTTTTTTTCTGTTTCTGATAAATTCAACCTTTCGTCACTACATAATGATGCAGTTATATAAGACTTGAAACAAAATACAGGTAATTAAGATCATGTTATATCTTTTTTATCTGATTATTTCCAGTTTTTTTATTTTTATTATTTTTACCTTTAAAAAAAAATTGTAGTTATTTTATCATGGATAAAAAAGAGTAAAAGTGCGACAATTTTGATTGTGAAATTGATTTATTTTTCAACTTGAAAGTAGTTCGTTTGCCTTTCGAAGTTATTTTCTGTACACAAAAAAAAAAAAATAAACAAGTTAAAATGTCAATAGCCTTTTTTATTGTGAAATTTCAATTTGATTGACCAATTTTTGTTATAATATGATCTTTAAAAGCATTTTTTTCAAGTGATAATGAATTTATTGATTTGGAAGTTTTTCCTTTCATGATTTTTCACGGTAGTAAAATTAAAATACCCGTAGTTTAAGTAAGTTTTGTACTAGGTTTTGTCCATTCATGTAAAGAAAAATGTGGAAAAAAACTAATTATGGAGAAATCAGACTGGTATCTATAAATTTCGAAAATAATAATTGGTAATAACAACAAGCAATGTTCAAAAATATTAAATAAGAAAATCACTTTTTATTGATGTTTCCTGATCTTTTAATTATACCATATCTTAATTTTCTTATTATGGGACTTTTCCATAATATTTATTATAGCATATCCATGTCAAAGTTATCCTTTATCAAAGTGAAATTCATCATTTTACAAATCAAATTCGATTTTTTTTAAACTAATTCTCAATTTAAAACTGCGGAGACCACAAGTTAGTTAATTTTACATAACTGAAAGTGTTATTAACATTATTACTTCAATGTTCCATTAAAAATATCTTACTAAAACCTTTTATTCAGCTCGTACGTTTAAAGTTTAAAAAAATATGAATTTGACATGGAAATGGAAGGACTAACTTTACTTAGAAATGTTATATTTATATAAAAACTTTTAATAGAACCAATCGTTACATAAAAATGTATAAAACACATGTAAAGTTACAAGAGAAAAGTCAGCTTTCAAGGGACCATTACATAAATGTAAATTAAATTTAATATTACCAAACAATAAAATTAAAATTTTATCAATTCAATTTAATAATTTCTTTGGCAATTAGTTAAAGTAAAAATACGGTTACCAGTTGAAAGTGAATAAAAATAATTTTAGTAAATATAAATAGCTAATTAATGTTTACGAACTTCGTATATGCATAAACAATTTTTGTAATTTATATTTATCTAAATTTGCTTATTTTTTACATTGAATCGTTTACATGTAGCAATTAATGGTATTTATAATTATTGATTGACATACTTTTTACATGTAATTATAACAACAGGAAATTGACTAATTTACTTGAAAGACTATTCTTTTTATATACCTACGATAATTAAATTTTTTAATATACTTTATTTAGAAATAGGAATTAATTAAACTGAATATAATTTGAAAAAAGTGTAAAATAAAAATATAAATTTGAATTTTTATGGTTCACTTGTAATAAATAATAATAATTTTTAATGTTTTTTTTTTTAAATACTTCATCTTACTGCACCCTTTAAGATAGCTTCAACAGAATTTGAAGATTAAATTTTAATTGATTAAACTAAAGAGATAGTAACTAAGTCTTATACATTTCCTGAAAAATAAAGTAATTTTCTATATCACTGAACATCTTATAAAGATTGAAATTGATCTGCGTAATAAATTATTATAATATATAAAATTTTAATCAACATAAATCGAATGCATTTTGTAGCATAAGAAATTCCTTTAAATAAGGTAAAAATATTTTAATACACAATGCTATTATTATAGCAGCTTTTTACATATAGTAATAATTTATGTGCATTTTAATGCGAAATAAATGCATAACTTTAGATACAAAAAACCGTCTACATTTTTTATATATCAATGAGATAAGCTAAATTTAGCTGGATCATAATATCAAGCTAACAATATAAAACATGTTGTTATACAAATTTACTCTACATATATGCAAAAATATTTCAATTTAATTTAACAACAAAAAAGATCAAATTCTGTACAATTATAAACTGAAATTATAGACATAAACTATCAAAAATCTGATTAAGTAATTTATGATTGCATCGCTAAGCTATTTACAAGATTTTTGTGGGTGTAACAAAATGTTAAGACTAGACATTTAAAAAAAATATTTGAAATTTAATGCTGACAAATTGAAAAATATGATTTTCATTGTAGAGTAAAAATTTTGTCACGATTTTAAAAACTTAACATTAAAAATTTTATAATTTTCGCTGAGCTGTTGAAATTATTGTTATATTACATGAAAATGCCATAATTGATTTTTAGAAAATTTTGTAAATTGAAATAGAAATTTGTAAAAAATTTGCAAGTAATTTCATTATAATATTTCTTTCATAAAAATTTAAATTGTTACTAGTACAAGGACTTGAGACTATAAATACTTTTAATATTAAATATTAATTTTTCCATTTTTTTTATACATATATTTCCAGTGCTTCCACCACCTTCCGTTCATCAAGTTGAAAATTTAAAACGTGAAAAACGTGATGAAAAAATGACAAAATTTTTAGATGCACATCAATCACCAAAGACAAAACAAAGACTTATTAAAGTTGATTTTTCATTACTACGGGTAAGTTTATAAATTTGAAAAAATCTTTATAAAATTCATTATTTTTCTTAACTATATACAATTTTATATAATTGTATTTATGTATCATGATAGAAATTTAATGATCAATTTTTATAGCATCTTAAAAATATTGAAATTTGATTTAGAAAAATTGTAAATTTTGAATTATGTAAGTTTCATCAAAAGATAATCATTGCTTGGAGTTAATCCTGAGAAAATTTTGTAAAATTATTTATTTTTTTATATACATTCCAAAAAGGATTGCCAAACCATACAAAAAAAATTATGTTATATAAAATTTCTTTCTCTACTGACGTAATCCGAAACCGTCATATAAATTATAAGATAAAATGTTTTTTATATGCAACATTAAACTAAAAATATATTCACATGGCGTCTCCAAAAAATTGTGATAATTTTTCAATGAACAAAATATAATAGCATAAATATTTAATGCAATTATTCACAATTGCAGAATTTTTCAATTGTAATCCGTATTACGTTATTGTAGTAGCGTATGAAATAATGACATAATTTCTTAATTATTTTCATCTTCTTTGTAGTTTCAGTTTCATGTGTACAACTTTTCAATTTATACATCAAAAAAAGGGAAAATTTATAAATTGATATTTATATATTATTAAGAATTGAAAAGTCAAATATTTATCTTGAAGATAGGCAGACGATGGCAGTAGAAGATGAATTGAGAAAAACTGAAAAAGAAAAAAAAAATTAATTAATTTACTGACAGTTTAATCAATTTTATCAAAAAAAAATAACAATAAATTAAATAGTAAATTATAAAACAGAAACCACAGCATCTTGAAAAAAAAAATTTTTTTAAATCTTTATTAAATTTCACCAAATTGATTGCTGTAGATGTAGCTCATTTGTGGGTCTATATAATAAATAAAATTTTGTTGCCAGTAAGAGTTTTATCTAAATTGATTTATAAAAATTTGGTAATTTATTTCTGTAATAAATTATTTAAGAAATGGTGAAGAATAAACTGTAATTTCCTGATAATTGAAAATTAATTACGAACAAAATATATACTGTCGCCAGTTGAAAGTGAACAAAACTCGCAACTCAACGCGCACGGAATAATGATATAATTTTAAAACTTCTAACATAATCCATTCTTTAAATGCTACATTTTATCTAAATTCGATAGTATAATAACAAAGTATGATTTACAAAATAAAACTTTATGTACAGAAAAATATTTTATTTATGATTTTTATATTTAAAATTATTGCACAATTTACAACTAATAAGAAATTCAGTTAAATATTCAATATAATAATGTCAAATTGAAACTTATTAAAAAAAACTATTCTATAATATAAATAGTGATTTTCTATTTGGTGTCACAGATAGCAATTAATAAATTAGAACAATTAAACTCTAAACGACATCATTATTACAATAATTATCAAAATCCATTGATCTTAAAAAATTTTCAATTTTCTCCTTTAAACGTGCATCATCAATAATATCCAATATTTCCAATTCAGCATTTGTCATTGGTGATTTAATATTACCACGATCAAACCATTCTTGTATTGCTGATTTTTCATAACTAAATCCATCTTCAGCCATTACAGGATTTGTCATAATCTCATGTGTAATTGGACAAATCAATTCTAATGGAATTTCAACTTGATTTGATGCTAATGCAAATATCATTGATCTGAGACCGGTGATACGTGAATCTAATGTTAATGTTGATGTTAAATCCCAAAGTATGATACGTCGATCATTTGAACCGGATGCTAAAATTGTTGAATCTTCATTCATTGTTACGCAATTAACATAACGTGTATGTTCTGCTAACGTTTGTAATAAATTCCCTTGCAAATCCCATAATTTAATAGTTTTATCAAGGCCACAGGACATTAACATTGTTCCACGATGATTAAATCTGTAAATTATATAATTAAAAAAAAATTAATATATTATAATTAATAAATTTGAAAGTTGTTATTATTACCTAACACAAGTCAATGATGATCCATGTGCTGATATAATCAGAACACATTCAGCATTCATTGTACTTTTATGATATACTACCGATGATCCTGATTCATGTTCACCTTTTCGTGGTACAAGTCTTGATCTACGTCGTCCATTTAATGGTGACATAAGACAATATATTCTCCAAATTTTTATAGCCTGATCAACACCACAAGTTGCCAAAGTATAAATTGATGTATCACTATCAGTAGCTACAAAATAAGAAAATGTTTATAACTGAAACATTTAATTAAAGTATGTTTTTTAGTCACTTACGATCACTGTAAATCAATTTACAAAAATCACCAGATGTTACACCCAAATCATGTGCATTATCAATACCACATTCATAATCACCAGTTTCATTTAAAGGTTTTGATAAACGTATCATACCTGAATTACAGCCAGTAAAAATGATATTTGAATCAGGTGAAAAGGCAATTGTGTAAATAGTTTCTTCATGATAATGGAATGTTCTATATAAATAAAATTATTTGTAATTAAATATTTCTCAAATGTTATTTGATATACTTAATTAAACTTTTATTATGATCCCATAAACATATGGTACCACTGTCATCAGCAGCTGCTATATAAGATCCATTAGAGCTAAAAAAAAAGTTCATGTTATTATTTAATTAATAATAAGTTCATGTTATTAAAATATTTAACCTAAAAGTACAGGATCGAATAGCTTCACCATTTTCTTGATATAACGTTTCAGTTTTAGAACCATTTGATAAATCCCAAAGGATAATAGTTCCATCAACAGATCCTGATGCTAATACGCCACCCTAAAATATAGTAAAAATAAATAATAATTTTTTTTAATGTCAAATTCAGGACTATCAAAATTAAGGTAATTATATTTGTGCTCCTGTATGAATTAATTCTGTTTTACAACTGATTTAATAATATTATTATTAATATGACTTTTTATTGATGTAGTCCAGCTCTCATTTTACGTAACTTGAACAAGATTTGATTTAAAATTGTAGATAGCTTGAACTGACAAAATCTAGGTAAAGATTTCACTGGTAGTATCAGATACTACTTTGTCGTCTAGAATTAACTGAAATATTAATTCTAGACTACTTACTTAAATATTGAGACCAAAACTTATAAAAACATTTTTTTCTCTATAACAGAAAATTGTATATCGTTAGAAGTTAATAGTTTAGTAATTCTGTCAAAATTAGTATCATTTTAAAACAAAATTTATTTCTTCAAAATTATATATTTCATAAAATTTTTAATTTTTAATTATCGCGTGACTTGAAATATCTAAAAATAATAATCTAAATTTTTTTTTTAATATATAATATACAAATAGAATAAATTTTTAATTGTAAAAACAGAAAAAAATAAAATCATTTGAATAATAAATCATAAATATAAACGAGGCCACATATTTTATCAGCGTTTAATAATAGTAATTATAAATCTATATTTTAAATATTTTTAAAGAGCCACCTATCAATTTGTATTTGACCTATTATATACAAAAATAATGTTTTGCGAAATATTACTTATATTATCAACACCTAGTAAATAAAGAGTTGGCACCAGCTTTAATTATGTCATTTAGATAGGCTTTATATGTCAGCTGCTCTGAATCTGTGTGTTGGTCAGTAGAATATTTTTCAATTCAATTTATGACATGATTCTTTAAAAACTTTATGAGTTGGGTGAATAAAATGAACCATGAAATGAATTTTACTTCCAAAGGGAATAAAAATACTGCCCTTTCAAAAACGTTTAAAAACTCTACCTAAAGTTAATATATCTACCACATCTTTCACAGCAATAGGTCATGTTTGTACCTAACAAATAATACGTAAACTTGCTTCTTTTAATAGTTGTGTAACTATAATTTTACATTCCATATTATGTATGTAGGATAACACAAGCTGTGTAAACATATTTATCATATTCTGCCTAGGTTTGCATAGTGGAATTACATAAATAATAAATTATTTGATTTCCATAAATCACATATACAATAACGTTACAAGAAACTTTAAAAACCCAATATAAATATTTATATTAAAATAATGTAAAATTGTGTTTAGTAAAAAATATTAAAAATAAATCGATTAACAGCAACTGAACCAACGATACAAACTGTATTATTAACTTTATTATCCTTGAACTATTAGAAATTTAGAAATAATCACCTGTTGTACCTGATTATACGTGCATATACATATTTTAATGTCACAAATGTTATTTTTTTCTTATTGTAAATAATAAATTACAATATTATTTATATAATTACATACCTGTGGTGAAATTTTAATACATGTTACACCATATGTATGACCTAATAATGGTGATTTCTCATCTTCTTCAAAACCAGAACCAACAGTCCATTTCCAAAGACGAACACTTTTATCACTAATAATTAATAAATAATAAATTATATAATTTTGTAAATATACAAATTACTTAAACCTATAATTATATTATAATTTCAAGAAAAATATTATATAAATCAATTTACCTTGATCCTGTAACTAAAAGAACATTACCCCAAAATTCAATACACGTGATATCACTTTTATGAACTTTTAGTTCTTGTAAAACTCGAACATTTTTGATAATTGATTTTGACATTTCAAAACAACTAAATCTTTAAATTTTTATGAAAATTTTTAATTTTACACACCAATAAATTTAAAAATGTTAAAATTGGCAACAACAAAAAAAAAACTACTTTTAATGAACGAAATTAGATTAATTCTAGAGATGTTTAATTAGTAAAAAAAATTTAGCATTTCCTTTTTATAATTAAAGGACTTCAATTATATTACATGAAAATGTAAGAAAATTGTATAATTTTGTTTTTACAACGAATAAATATGGTAGTAAATATACGTCTAACTAATACGAAATTCTAAAAAGGACTATACAAAATATATATCCTTCAACGATAAAGAAAATACCACGTAATAAAAGCTTTTTACTTCAATTTGTCTGTGTATTTTGTTCATTTTCTATATGTGGTCGTATTGAAATTTTGTCAAAAATAAATCGATAAATTGAATTTCAATGCGGCGCGGTACCAGTGCTGTTATTGTGTCTTGATGGGGTGTGTATTTATTTAGTTATTATATGGATGAATTTTCAATTATTATTGGATATTGATATATTTTTATTGCAAATTAAATTGAACATTAATTATATAATTGATTATATACATATTTCATATAATTTATATGTTGTTTAAATATATGAGCTTATATTACTGTCAGTCAGCTGATGGACTGACTAAATTATACTATACTAAAATAAATTTATAGCAAAAGCTTTATTGTCAGATATATCTACGTATAGTAAATATTTGTTTGGTTAAATTTGCGACGCTATATTTGCGAATTTTCTGTGTGATTTCACTTCATCCTGAAATCCATTAGGCAAACTTTTACTGGTTTTACTAAAATTTATATGAATTTACTTATGGGCCTGTAAATTATATTAATAAAAGAACTGTCACAGATTTAAAGTATTTTCAATTTTTCGAAATATAAATTTTAATAATTCAAACGCATGTTCTTTAAATATATAACCATTGGCATGAACTCGTTATATTTCATCTGCTATGAAAGTAAAACTCGTAAATTTTCTTCGGACCAAAAATTATATTATAATGTTTGAAAAGAAATCAAACATTTAGAATGATATAACCTTAGAAAAACTACTTAAAATTCGGTTAAATGAAATAACCGAATAAAACCGCTTAAATCCATAGCTCAGTTTCTTAAATCGAAAACTTCTTATATCCGTAGTTTGATGAATTATCGTCGTGAAAACAACAATTCAATAAAATATTTATAGTTTGTAGCTAGAGAATTTCGCTATTCGTGGGTGGTTTGCTATGTGTAAATTTTGGGAACGAATGTTTGGATTTACGTGATTTTTCAATGTTTTTACATAAGATATACTTTCAATAAAACTTGTACTTTTTATGGTAATTACATTTTCTAATAGGTAATTATCATTTTGTGAATATCTAATATAGTTAGAAAATCTCGTATGTCTTAAAAATTAATTGAAAACTTTTAATTTTGAAATTTCAAAAACTAAAAGAATATCAAAAATTATTTCAAAACTATAGTTTAATAGTAAATTAAAGATCTTAAAACAACCGCTCTTGAAAATTTCAAAAATGGTAGTTAGTCCTTTTTATATCTATATCTATAATATAAAAATATATGAAGCTTTGTGATGGAAGTTGAAAATATTGAAAAAACTTTTTCAAGATTTTATATATTTTTTTATGCATTTCAAATATCATAGAATCCAAATCCAGTATAAAAATCACAATAATTTCTATTGCTTGATTTGGATTACCATATGAACTAAGTCTATCCGAAGTTACCATACCATATGAAAAAAGCTATTTCTATAATAAAATATTTGCTTATGTTTGATTCAAACTGAAAAAAAATAAAGGACATAAAATTTTCATTTTTATCATAGACATTTAATCATTTTATATACAATGAAATTATTAAAATGATTTTAATTTAATATTTTTAAAAGCAAACGAATCGCATTTACACATCATAGCCTCCACATTGTATTTTAAAAAAAATTAAATTACCAAAGTTAAAATTATTCAACATTGGAGGTACATAGCTTTTAAAATAATTTGTCCATATGGATTAATCGTTTCCATTAAAATGATGTCATGTGGAATTGTCTGCGTATAGAATCAATAATTATAGATATTTTTTAAAAATTTTGTATTCATCGTTTTTAAATCCCCCAATCGATCCCATTTAAATATAAAATTGCCAGCAAATAAAAATATATTTTTTTTTAAACAAATTTCTAATTTTCCAGATATTTTATCGTTCATTAACTAAATGGATTGTAGGGGATCAAAATAAATGAATATTCAAAAAGAATAAAGCCTCTCAAAAATGTCTTTCAAAACTTGTCGAAATATTTCTTCTTTTTTTTTTGTATGCAAATTTAATAATAAAAACAAGCAAATTATGTAATATATATAAATGAAAATAAATACAAAAGAAAAATACATAATATCTGGAAAATTATAGAAAATGACTTGTTTTTCTCTAAATTTTTGAGGTAATTATTAAAAAAAAAAATGTTATTTCAAATGATTTTAGAGCGTGATATTTATTATTATGTTAATAGAATTTTTTTTAAATCATTTATCAACATATTATGACACGTTGACATGAGAAATAAATAAACTGTCCTTAAATATATGTTATTAATATTTACTTATTAATAACGAACAAGGGAACGATAATGATAGTCCCGACAGTCCTTAAATTAAATTACTCTATGTCATCAACACAGTCAACAAAATTGAATTAGATAATCACAACACAGTCAAAATTGAATTAGATAGAGATTTAGATTTTAAAAACTCGTTTTAACATATGGTTGGTTGGAAAGAGGCATTTTAGATCCACCTCGTGCTATTCAAGAAGCGTACCGTGTTTCTGGGTTGCTTCGTGGGTATAGGTCGTTGAATTCGCTAAAGTAAACACTGCCGAAAGAGTTTTTTCAAACAAATTTTTGAGTGATATAAATTCAGATTATTCGGAATGTTAAAATTTATATAAATCATATATCGCTATCTCGCTTTTCACGTTATATCTTTTCGCATATTGACTTAAAAATGTAATGTGGAGATGAAGCTTTAAAAAAATAATTATATTAAAAATATTATTGATCCATCTCGATTAAAAAACATAATCGATCCTTATAAAATTTAGATAGTTTATTATAATTTGATCATAAATTTGTTAATCATATTTTTGATTAATTGATGGTATCTTTTATGCCACTAAATCGATCGCGTTATTATAAAATTTGAATGTTTCTTACATTTTTGGGTAATGCTCTCTTATTTGATAGTTTATAGTGGAGCTGGCGAAGTTCCAAAATATCAGAAATCCTTCAAAGTAATACGAATTAAAAAATTGATTTAAAATAATTAAGGTTTACTGACCAATTATTGGCGACATATCGTCGTAGTGCATCTCTTATCTATAAAACTAAACTAAACTCTATGTAGACATAATAATATTTGTTTCATCAATAAGTAAAATGTTATTTTTTCTCTATATAATAGGATGATGATGATGATATACTTGATGAACAACAACCATCTGGTGGATCAATAACAAATTATTCAAACCAAAGTATTTGCTCACAACCAATAATGCCAGCATATCCAATTACCGGCTATAATAATGAAAATAATCCAAATAATATTAATAGAGTATTGCGACGAACCAGTAAGCTATTTTTAATTAATTTTTATAAATTTTGTAATATTTTTATTAATTTTCTAGTAATTAACACAAAAATTTTATTTTTTTTAATTTTTTCTCCATTAATTTTTGGTATTAAGGTCTTTAAAATATGTTTGTTTTTTATATTTAATTTATTAACAAAATTTATGTAAAAAAAAAACAAAAAAATGGTGGAGAATTGGTTTTTAATTTGTTATTGTGGTGTATTTTGTTTGAGTGGAATTTTGTACATACCAAAAATTAACAACACTAATTTGTATACTCACCACACTCAAAACAACACTCAAAATTTAAGTTATTTTTTAAAATTTAAGCACAAAAAATCACTCAATTTTGTAATTTTTTTTTTTTTTTGAAAATTTTAATTATTTATTTATTAATTTTATAAAAATACGTGTATATTTATACAAAAAAAAAAAACAGGATAATTAATTCATATTAATGATATCGTTTTTGTGATATCCTTTTTTAAAATCAAATTCTTGTAATTCCAGAGAATACAATAACACAAGATGAATATCATAGATTCTTTGACAACGCTCTCGAATGTAATTTTTTATAATTATATTTCTTATTTCCAAAATATTAATTTTTTCTATATTTGTAATAAAATTAATAAAAAAAAATACAAATTTAAAAAAAAAAAACAATTTTACTTTAAAATATTTAAAAATATTTATAATTTTATAGCTTTCTATAATTAAAATTTGCTGCATAATAATTATTTATTATAAGTTATATAAATTTTTATCGAAAAATGCTTAAATTTGAGTTATAATTTATATTTAATTATTTTTATTTTAAGCTTATTTTTAAGTGAAATTATTTAAATAATCAAAATGGTGGTAATTATAAAATGGTCGATTTATTCAATATTTTTTGGAAAATTATATCTAAATTTGCCAGCAAGTTTTTCTAGTATTATTAAAAGTAATTTTCATTTTTGGTAACTTTTTCACTTGTCAAAATTCTCTGAAATATTGTTTTTTTTTTTAATAATTCCGCCATTTTGAAAATATAGATGATCTTTTTACATGATCATATTAATATTTATTTTCAATTAGTAATTAAATTTTGTTTAACAAAATTGTGTATTTTTTAAGCTTATATAATTTTTTGGTTTTATAAAATTAGAAACTATTTAAATAATTTTTTACACTCAAAATTGGTGCAGGAAACATTTATAAAAAAAAAACGTATTTTTAAATTTATTTTGCTACTTTTAGAAGTATATTTTTTACTATTAAATTAATTAAGTTATGATTTTGTGTTGTGTAATTTCTTGTAAGTATAAATGTAGTTTTTCTTTAGTAGACTAAAATATAATTTATTTTTTTTGTAGTAAATTTGCTTCTATAAAATTTCTAACAGGTTTTTTTTTATTTAAATACCTTTCTTCCTTTTCATTCCCATGAAATTATGTTAAAATTATGATTACGACTACATAAAATCCTTTGAAAACACGATACGATTTTTCACAATTTCTGAATGCAATTAGAAAATATTATTACAACCATAGAATTATTAACAAGATCTCAAAGATTACATAAATTATATTTCGGTTACCATTTCTTCTTCTAAACGAAATAAAAAACAGCCTGGTGTCAAATCAACTGCAAATAACGAAATAAGTTAAAACATTTTTATTGAAATTCAGATTATTCATTATTCAAATATTAATTAAAAAAATTAATTTTACTGACTGCAACATTTTGACTGACTACAAAAATATGCTAAATATATTCCAACAATCTCCAATAAATGACCTATTTTATCTATCCTCCTCAGTGAAGTGAGGAACAAAAGTTTCTATTACAAATAGATCTTGACAATTTGGCCATTGTTCACACGAGATTAAACAGAATATTGAGTTTTTTTTTTATTAGATCTATGTTAAAATTACAGTAAGTATAACTTCCATATCCTATCGACTGTTCCTCATCCCCTCATAAATTGTTTTATGCATGCTTTTTTTTGTTGCTATAGAAATACCATTAATTTTTATATTCAAAATTTAAATTAAAATTCATTAAATTTTCCTTTTATAAATCAAAAACAAAATCAAAATTTTAAATAAAAAAAAAAACTTTAGCCTATGACCTTGCAACTCAGTGTGAATCCCGAAGAGCATCAATGCGTCGTCATACGATTGTTGGTTGTCAAAGTCATCTAAAAAATGAAACACATTCAGTACCACCATCACGTCCAGATTCAAGACAATCTAATGATAATAATTCATCAAAGCCACCAATATCTTCCACCTATGCCAACAGTAATTCCAGAAAATCACAAAATTCCAGTTCAAATCATCATGTATTAGGTCAACAACAACATCAGCACCAGCAGCACAATAATAATAATAATGTAAATAATAATAATAATAATAAAGTGATTAATAATATTAATAGTACAAGTAATTTAACAACAATGGAAACATGGATGAAAAATTCATTAGATGAACACCAATGGTCTGATAAAATTTCAGATCGTTTATCATTAACATTAGAAGAAATTGTTCATATACGTTCAGTAATGACAAAAGCTGAATTAGAAAGTTTACCAGTTGGTGTACATGTTAAAGAAGATGTTGAACGTCGGAAAGTATGTTTTTTATGTTTAAAAACACGATTTAGTATATTTGGTGCATGGGGTATACAATGTAAATTATGCCAAAGAACAGTTTGTTCAAAATGTTATACAAAAATGAGAATACCAACTGAACATTTTCGTAATGTACCAGTTGTATTATTATCACCATCATTAATGGGTAGTCCGGCTGGTTCCAGTACACCATCACCATCTCATCATTATGGTTTAACTAGTAGTGGTGGTGGTGTTAATAGTAGCGGACATCATGGTGTTAATTCAACAATATTAGATGAATCATTTCCGAAATCATTAATGGAACGTTTATTACGATCAGAATCGGATAGGAAGGTAAAAAAACGAAATTATAATAATATTTAAAATAATATCATTTTTAATTTTCTATATATTTATTTTGAAATAGACTCGTAATACTGTTGGTAGTGCTCCGTCATCACCAAAAAACCAAAGATCAAATATGAGCACACCAGGATCATGTGCACATATTGAAACATCTGCTACAGCTGGTAGTAATAGATTACATTTAACAGCAACTGGAAATAATGATGATTCAAAAATAAATCATAATAATATATTATTGGTGGTAAATGGTAGTAATAAAGAAAATAATAGTACAAGTTTAATAAATGGTAGTAGTAGTGGTAGTTGTGCACCAAATCGACAAGTAGCTGGTATTATGTCACGTAGTATGGAGGGGCCAAGAAGTCTTCCAATGCAAAGTCCAGGCAGACCTCATTCAAATAGTAGTACGCTGGATAGAAAGTACGGAATTTTTAAATATTATTAATTTTGTAATTGTTGGCAAACCAAATTCATGTCTAATGAATTTTCTATTTTTTTTTTATAGAAATCGTTTTGCCCGAGCATTTACATTATCATCATCGGCCCATTTGGCATCTGATCAAAAAGATAATTTACGTGGTGAAATGATGGCAGTTTGTAATGATTGTCGTTGCCTTGTTTTAGAAATAATACGATCATCACGTCAGACAAGATCATCAGCACGTAATCGTACATTAAAAAATTTAACACTTGATATATCACCAGTTTATAAAGATTAACATTAAAACAATTATAACACAAATTAAATTTCCTTAAAAATGAAACAAAAATTCAACAAAATATTAAATTTTATTAGTTTATCATTTTTGTTTTATGATTTATTTAAACGTTTTTTGACTTTCTGTTGATTGATATAAAAAGAAAACGATTATTTTTTAATAAAATCTATTAAAAAATTATATAATTAAAAAAGATACCAAAAAAATAAAAATATTAATCGGAAATTTCAAAAATAATAAATTTTGATTAAAAAATTTTAATTTCTAAATGTGAATAATTTGAACTTACTCTAAAAATAAAAACCATAAATATAAAAATCGTTTAAAAAATTTATGGCGCGTTATATTTTTTATAATTTTATGTTTTTTTTTTTTTTTTTTAATAATTAATAATATTAATAATTAATAATTTTTGTTATTTGTGAATTTTCAATTCTGCTTAACGTGCAACTTCAAAAAAAAAAATAACAATTCAATAAAAAATTTAAACTTTAAATATTAAATTAAGAAATTTTACTTGAATATATTTAAAAAACAAAAAATTAATTAAATAAAAATTTCAAATTTTTACTTTATTATTTAAAATTAAAAAATTCTAAATTTTCATTTGGAAAATTATATTTTTCATTCGATAAAATTTCATTTTCGAAAATAAAAATAATCAAAATTTTAAAATGATACCAGTAAATTTTTCATATAATATAGTACGAGGAGAATATAATAAATTTCTCGACTATAAAATACTTTTTTTTATGTTTAATTCATTCTTTTTTTTTATTTTGATTATATAATTTACGTTCTTTTTTTCTGTTCTATTTGTTTATTTATAAATGAAAAATTTAATTTTGATTTCCGTTCATATTAATGTAAAATTTAAAATTTATGTAAATTTCTCGTTATTAAAATTGAACAGAACGATCGATTGCAATCATTATTTTTGCCGATTAAATAATTATTAACGTAATCATATTTTTAGTGTAGTTATTTTCTTTTTAAGGATTTTCTTTTTACAATAACAATTAATAATAAAAAATTTTTTTTTTTCGAAATCTCTTAAATTATTGAAAATATTTTAGTTTTTCCTTTATTGCGAAAATTCATAATTACTAATTTATATTAATTTACAAAAAAAAAATTACAAATTTTTAGTTAAGAAAATCAAAATAATAATATATAAAATATAATAAATTAATTAAAAAAATAATAATAATAATAATAGTTTATAATTATAAAATTGTTGTAAAAAAAATATTTGTTTTATAAATTTTTTTTTTTATTAAATGGCATTTTTTATTTTTATTTTTTTGTACAAATTTTTAAGAGTTTACGCACTCAAATATTTCTATAACAAATTTTAAAATTATTTAAATTTTATGCTGAATTATAAGTAGTTAAAATTTCAATTAGTGCTGATTTTATTATATAATTAAATTCTTGATAAATCACATAAATTTTCTATAGTTTTTATGATGATGAGTTTTTATTAAATATAATAAATTCCCAAAAAAGAAAAATGGGGGAATTAATTTGCACACTGAATCAAAAATAAAATAATAATTAAATTAATTTATTTCTAATATTTTAAAATAAAAACGAACTGAATTAATTAAAAATTAATTTTATGTATTATTCATCAAGAAATTCGTGATTTGAAGAATATGAATGGCATTAAATCTGGAACAATAATGTCAATTTAAAGGATTAAAAAGTTGATTGATAATTTGATTGATAATCCGTGATTGATATTTTTTTATATGTGTTTTTATTTGTAATGAATTAAAAGTTAATTTAATGTCAAGACGATTATTACAGGTGAATTTTAAACAAGATATTACGGTGCGAAACCTTACCAATTCATTATTTATGGTATCGGTATGTCTTAACTTAACAGATAAAATGATTTTTCTGGTGGTACATTTTAAAGTAGGTTGCACCATAAAATAAAATATTCATTGTTACTGATTATTCATATTTGAAAACAATTTTTGTTAATAATCTGAAAATTATTTTTAATTAAATAAAAACAGATTATTTCGTTTTAATGTCGACTTTAATGCTACATTACATTAAAGATATTCTCCATAATAAAAAATATAATTCAAATATAAAATATTTATTGTTCAAAGAATTATACATTATGTAATTTTCTGTAAATACACAAAAAAAAAGCCCCCGTGTCTAAAAACATTGAAAATAACTACAAAAAATATATAAATAAAATTTATCAGCAATATTTCAAAAAGAAAATTATATTTAAAAAAAAAATATTAATAGAATTATATAATCAAACAATTTCAAATTAAATAGTAAAGTAAATTTAATATATATTTTAGAATATATATAAAAAAAAATATAAATAAACATATTAAATACAAAATATTATTGCACATATTAAAATATTTTATTGAATTATTAAAAAAATAAAAATATGGTTTTAAATGAAACGCGAAAGTTTAAAAAAAGAAGTAGAATAAAAATAAAAAAAAAATGTTTCAATATTTATTGAATCCCGAAGGTTGTTAAAAGTGTATGAAAAGCAAAATAATATAATTACAAATTTTTTTATTTATAACATAAAAAATTGTGTAATTATAGATTTAGAAAATTGATTTTATAAATTCCAAAAAATATTATATAGATAGAAGAAAAGATTTATAGAAAAATATCAAGAAAAACTTATATCACTAAATAAAATAATAATTATATTTTAAAAATTGTTAAGTTCAAAATATAATTTATAAAATAAAACTAAAATTTTAAAAAATTAATATTTTTACAAAATTCATTTTCAAATTTAATCTTAAGTTAAAAATAAATAAATAAAATCTTAAGTTTTCTTATGTCTAATTATCACAAATTTTATATTAATAATATAATTACGAATAATTTTTATTTTGTTACAAAAATTGAAAACTCCAAAAAAAAGTAAAACCTGAATTTAAAAGCCTGAAAAATGAGGCTTTGTCTACAGAAACAAAATTATTTTAATTTTAAAATAATTGATTTAAATGAAAGACTTACAATAATATTTAATTTCACATAATTAATTATTATATTTTATAAATAATTTCTAATTATAAATCTAAAAAAAAAGCAAAACACAAAATGGAAAATAGAATGTTGAGAAAAAAATATAAAAACTAATTAATATTCTTTAATTGTATAAAATATTAAATAAAAAAAAATATATATATATTTAAAAATTATTGAATATAAAGTTGTATAATTTTTTAGAATAGCTATATCCGAGTTTTTAAATGTGGTGTAAATGCGTTCAGGAGCTTAATAAAATAACGCAAATTGGTACCATGTAATATATTTGTACAATTTACAACACTCTCCAAATAAAGCATAATTATTCGGTAGCAGCAATAAAATAGTTTGATTCTCCACTACCATCAATTACGTAATTATAATTTCCACATGGAATTTTAAAAGTTCTTAATAATTTTTGAAAGAATAGAACTAGTACAAGCAACCGGAAAACCTCTCAACATTATTAATAAAAAAAGACTAATTCTTGCTGAGTAGGAGTAAATAATCCAGTAATTTTGTTTTTCTTTATTTAAATGGCACTCATCGTTATGCATTATTCATAGCACGTTGTGAGAAGAATGAGGTTGTGGTCTACTAAATAGTCTGTCCACAGCAAGATCAATTTTTTGTTGTAGAGAATATTCATTTTTCTTGTTGGTAAAATAACACTGACTTTAGTATCCAGCCTAGTATGTATATATATAAATATAAATTCTAAGTAATCTCAATTTTAATTTATTAAAATCTTTATTTTCCTTATAAATAATATTTCTTTTACAAATCATAAATAAAATTAATTTTCTTATAAGGACTTATTTTTTCATATATTCTTTTTTTAATATTGACATTCTCAAAAAATTATTTTTTCTTTAAAATATATCGAGACATATCACTTCCACATCTCTCAATCAAAAATACATCAAAAACAAAAATTATAGAAAATAATCATTTCTCATTTAAAAATTATTCAAAATTCTTACATTATTCTTAGTAACAAAAGAAAAAAAGGACTTACAAATATCCTTCTTTTTTTAAACATCATTACTAGTTAAATATATAATTAATAAAAAAAAAATTTAAAGATATATTTATTCATCGCCTTTTTCTTGTTTTGCTGGTGGTTGTTTGCCATCATCATCACCATTTTTATTATCATGATGATCACCACGACGTTTACGATGATTTCGATTACCGCCACCACCACCGCCGCCTCCACCATGTTTCTGATTACCTCGATGATTACCACGATGGAATTTATTTTGATTGTTTCGTCGTGATTTCATTGATTCGATAGCTTTTTCGAGGAATTGTTTTTCTTCATCGCCTTCTAATACACGCATACTTAATACAACATCGAAATCTTTAAGTTTTAATTCATTTTTTTCACATTTTTCAACTAATGGTTTTGCAGTATCCTCATTTGTCAATCGGATATAACCATTCTTTTCACCTTTACTATATTCAATGTATGACACTTCGGCACCACCAATAGCTTCAATAGCTGCTCGAATATGTTCACGTGTTGTATTTTCTTCACTGGCACCTTCAAAATAAATAACAGCACCTTTAGGTAATTCAATTTTATTTTCTTCTTCATTTTTAGCTGTATTTTTTGGTTTCTTCTTTTGATTGCGTTCTTCTTTCTTCTCTTCCAAATACTGTTCTTGCCATTTACGAATGAGTTCTTTTTCTTTATATACAACCTGCAAAAATAATATCAAATTAATTTTTTTTTTTTAAAATAGGCGCAAAGCAATTTAGTTTTAGTTGATTAAGTTACAGCTAGTGCGACAACCCTAAAGGCGGATAACTTTTACTTCCCCATAGTTCAACATTATTGGGGGAAAAAATTTAGTAGGTACTAAAATTTTATTGAAAACTAATTCAGATATCTACTCCGGATAAGCTTAGAAAATAATTTCTGTACAAAATCATTACATAAAATAAATAGTCACACACCGACATACCGTTACTTATTGCTTGAAAGAAGCAAATAGCGAAAAAATTAACTGTTCCACTACATAATGTTAAATTGAATTATATTATATAAATATTACATTGAAATTATTCAATATTAATATTACATTGAATTATAAATATTAATAATTCGTATTTTTTTTTTTTAAATAATTTACTGTAAATCGACAGAAATTAATAAATTTTAATTGAAAACTTACGTCAAGAGGTAAGCTTTCCCTTCTTTTACGATATGCCTTTTTTCTTACCGAATACGCCGATTTATTTTCAACAATTAGTAATAATTGATATAAAATAACACCACACGCAAGAGCAACGATATCTTCATCATTTGCATCCATTATTTTTCAAAAAAAAAAAAAAAAATCAATTAAATTTTTATTTATTCATCGAAATAATTTTAAATAAATTTTATTTACTTTTGTTTTGAAATCGTGTATTGTGCTTTTTATTGCGCGCTTTTCAATAACCCACTAAACATTTGAAGTAATATTTCTGAACCTGTTGGCACAAAGACGAAAAACGCCAACGTATTTTTTTTCATTTATGACGTAACTACAATATAGATGTCGTTTGAAAAATATTTGTGATTTTAAACTTTATTCAGAACATGTAAAACAATGTAGACTTAATTCTTGAAATATTGATTTCCATTTCCATACTGTATAGTTTAAAGTTTTCAAGACCACATACTTTGTGGATCGACCATTATATGTATGTATAATTAATTTTTTACCTCTACAATTATTTTTTATATAAGGTTACTCTATCTCGCAAAAATGTTAACCGTATTCTGCATCTTGTACCAGCATTTTTTGTCTTTTAAGAAACTATACAAGAAAACCGAATGTGCGAAAAGAGAGCAGAATGGAGTTTTAGAATTTACTTTTTAGGTTCTAATTTCCGAAGTCGTTAGTTCAGAAAAAAGTGATCCTATACAATTTAATTTTCAAAATATTTTTAATGCAGGTAAAGTTTTTGGTACAGAATAAAATATTTTATCTGTTTGCACTTTTATTGTAGCATGAAAAATGATATCGTTAGTCACGCGAAGTTGTGGAAACAGCGTTAAACTTTATATTACCACAATCAACGTACTTAAAATTGTAGTTTTTAAAAACTATTTTTTTTTTTTTTAGTTACATTGTTATTGTTAATGTAAAATGATATATGTAACAATTCGCGAATATTCATAATTTTTTAAAGACAAATCCTGGTAGTACCAAAATAAGTTTAAAATTTTGATATATCGTATCGTGCCACATTAAATTTGTTACCATCATTTGTTGACAGATATATACAAATTTGTAATGAAAACTTTATATTTTGTTGCTCAATTTTATTAACTTTAGCTTTAAATGCTTACCTTTTCTTTATTAACAAAGTCTTCGCATTGCTCTTTTTTGGCAAATGTTACAAAAACACTTCCTTTAAATTTATATGTTTTTGTTGGTTTATCCATATACTTTCTCATTGTAATATTTAATACTTTATCATAAGCATTAAAATATTCAATAATATCAGACATTTCTGCATCCAATGGAAAACCTTTTGCATATGCTGTCCTTGAACTAATTTCTTTACGACGTTCTTCATTATATTCTGGTATAGGACGTTCTGGATGACGACGTAATTTTAATTTATCTTCACTTACTTCAACTAAACCTTCATCAGATTTATGTATTGCATTAACAATAATTTCTTGATTAGTTGTCAAATTTGCCAAACGTTTAAACGTCAATAATAATGTAATTGATATCCAACCATCATCTTTACCAATCTGTTCCAACAAGAATTTATCACGATTTAAATTAGCATCACCAAAATAATATTCCAACTGACGGATAATATCGCCTTCTAATTTTGTGATTTTTTCATTAGCACCGGCGGCAATTACAGATTCTTTATCTTTAGAATCATCAGATCCTGTTACTATATCTATATTTGCAGCAGGAATATCTTCCTTTCCAGAGATTGTATCTTTAGGTAACTCAGAAACTTCAGTCATTTTACTAAAAATAATGGAATATCGGTTTAAATTCCTTTTTTGTGGAAGATTTTTAGGTTAGAATATATTGAAAACACGAGGAATTCAAAATTAGCAAATGATTTCAGGTAATTTAAAGTCAAATATATACCTTGTGATATTAATTATAATGTGAAATAGAAAAAAACTTCTAAAAATATTTTTAAATACACTTTAAACACGTGTAAAATTTATATACGTTTCAAAAGAAGGCTGCACCGCACGGTAAAAACAAAATTATGATTTTTTTTTATGCTATCTGCATAGGGTTACCAACCATAGATAACTTTTCGTTTTATAAATTCATAGATTTTATAATGTTTTCCATTTGACACTTGGAGCGCACGTTTTTTTTTTTTTGACATTTTATTGTTTTCTTCTGTTTTGTTTAGAATTTACATAATAGACATGATGGAGGAGATACCGAGAAAATTTATATTACCATCACCTTGTTTTAAGGAAACTGAAAAACCAACAAAAATTAAACTCGAAAGTTCTAAACCATGTTTAGCTGTACCGCAAGGTGATCTGCTGCCGACTGGCCCACCAATGTATGGTCCTCGAGGCTCAACAATTCCACCTCGTTTTCTTGGAAACTATCAACAAAAAAATAACCGGGGAAGAAATGAACAACATGCAAGAGGATTCAATAGAAATTTTGTAATTATTAATTAATATTTTTTTTTTTTAAATATAAATTTACATTCTGATAATCTGATAGAATCATCGAGGTAAACGATTCCAATACAACAATCAACACCGACAAATGCAATCAGAATCACCAATTACTAATCCTAATTATCAGAATGATGTAAGTTAAATCAAAATCAATTTTACATTTTTTTTTTAACTCAAAATATTATTTTAGATTACACAACAATTTTGGTGTGAAACATGTGATCGTCCATTCAATTCTTCAGCCCAACTAGAATCACACAAATTCGAACATCAAATTTGTGGTATAGATGATTGTATGTTTATTGGTCATCCGTCAGTTGTTGCTAAACATATTGAGGCCCAGCACACAACAGGATTATATCAAAAAATTAAAAATTTAAGTACAGCAGAAGAAATTGCAAAATGGCGTGAAGAACGTAAAAAAAGATATCCAACAAAAGCAAATGTTGAAATAAGACAAAAAGCACAAGCTGAACGGATGAAAAGAGGTGAAAAATTAAGTGAGAAAAAATCACGTTTTGGACAGCAAAGTGATCGTAGGCAAATGGGTAAATCGACGAATGAAAATACTGTGAAAGTAAACGAGCAAAGACCTTTTAAAGAAAAAAATCAACAGTTCAATAAAAATGAAAATTCAAATAAAAGTCAACAGGTTGGGAATAATAGGAAGAACAGGCGGAAAAGACTTACACGCGAAAAGAAAAATGCAGGAAGTGATAAAATTGTTGAAATTAAAAATAAGAAGGAAGAAGGTATTTTTAATGGTAATTTGAAAATGTTTGAAGGAACGTTATCGATGCTTGGATATCATCCAGAGATGATAAATAAACCAAAAACAAATGCTCTTACAAGTTTGTTAGGTATGTATGGGTCCAGTTCTGAAAATGAGACTGATGATGATGGTGAACCAGACAATATTTTAAATAAAATGGATAACGAGGAATATTGTGATTTTTTCGAAACTACAGCCAATCAAGAAGTAATAGTAGAAACTGCAGCCAATCAAGAAGTAATAGTAGAAACTGCAGCCAATCAAGAAGTAATAGTAAACGATCTCATATATAAAAAAGATTTCAATGTTGTAAATGAAAATATCACAATAATTAATGTACAAGAAAATAATAGTGCCAATAATGAACATGATAGTTTATTAGTTGAGGCACCAGAATTATTAGTTGCTTCATTACCATGTTCGAGTAAAATAAAAGAAAATATTGACACTGATGATATACCAGATGAAGAACCTATTATTAGGAAACCAGAAAAAGAACTATTGCTAACCAATCCAGTTATACAAGAACCTTCAACTTCAAATCAACAACCACCTATTAAACGTAGTCGACCAAATCGTCACGATAAATCAATAAGTTCTCGAAAAAAATCGAAGAATCTTTTAGATTATAGTAAACTAAGAGCACGCCGTCAAAATACAATGTTAGAAAAACTATTAGAATCTGATATACGACATGAACGTAACGTTTTGCTTCAATGTGTCCGATATGTTGTTAAAAATGATTTCTTTGGGATTAGTTAGAAAAATACTACTAAATAAAATTAAAATTTATATATTTAAAAAACTTAAAATTATGTTTTATTATAAAAATAAAATTATTGCGGTTGGTTGAAAAAATCTCCTGATCTTTGTTGTTGTCGAGCTGCAGACACTTGTGTATATTTTGTTTTTGATTCTTCGAGCTCTCTTACGCGTGACCTAGCATGATGAATTCTATGCCAAGCCATTTGTAATACTTTAGCTGAAGCATAACCAGAACCTTCATGTGGTTGACCAGTTGATACTTGAGTTAAGTAATTAATCTGTTCATTTAATTTTAATTCAACAGATGATAATGATTTTAGAAACATTTGTGTATGATTTTCGGCGGCTTTTTGTGATGATTTTTCTTTACCCAATTCTTGAAGTGCTTGACCTAAAATATGGGTAAAATAAACTGTATTTAAAATATATTATTTGTTGTTACCTGCACTTTGAAGACATAATATTATATCTTTTTCTATTGCATCTAAGGCATGAATTTTGTCCAGTGGATTATTGTGAGACATTATTATTAATTATTATTTTACGGCTTTTACAGGTAATAATGAAATAAATATGAGATTTATTGTTTATTTTCAGCGGAGCGAAATTTAATGATTAAAAAGAATTATAATGCTTTCAAAATTAAAATGAAATATAAATGATTTTAAAATCACCTTGAAATATTACCATTTTAAATTGCAATGAAATATATACTTTGATTGAAACGGTTGCACACTGTTGCACAATTTTCAGTCCGATCTGGTCCGATCTACCCGAATGTTAAAATATCGTGTACTATCGTGTGAAAGTAAAATTTGATTGTTCTATGTGATATATCCAAAGAAAAATGGAACTTTTGCTATAAGAATTTTCACACAACATTTTGGCACATATCAAATAATAAGTTGTACAATAAATTGATATGTGTGAAGGGACTTTTATATATATTATGGATCTCAAAGCGGTGTTATACAAGCAGTTGTGCGTTCATGCGTATTTAGAATTTTTCTAATTAGCGTGGAAAATCTCTTTAATTAACCTTAACAAAGTCGACTATTTGATGTTAATAAAAATTTAGTACTCTATCCATTTCGTATGAATAAAAAAGGTTCGTTAAGTTTCTTTACACTCTGATTATGGATTATGGAATTGGAGAGTATGCTTCATATTAAAGTGAATAAAAATGGAAAATTCATTATTATTCCTAACTCATAATAATGAGTCCCTCTAAATCTAAATCATAATGAAAATGTTTTCATTATGCTAAAACAGGGGCTTTTACGAAATGAGACTAGTAATCAACTTTTTTCACTCTTAACGCAACCATGTAATGTATATCATGTGTATATCTATTACCAAACCAATATTACTTTTATTTGATTCTTTAATGACCATACTTCATCTAAATCACAACATTTCTACTGGGATCATATTATTATCCACAGCTGGCAACAAATATATGTATATTTTTTTTTTTTTTTTAGTTTGACTTTTACGAACCGTCAAATTCTATCTTTTCGTCAGTCAAACCTTAAAAAAGAATATTTTAAGAACAACTTTATATTTATTATTTTTTATTTATTTTAGTCTATTTGAAGATCGCTTTCATTTAAAATATAAACTAAAAATACAATCCGTCGTTTGTGGTGTTTAGTGTTTTTTGTGTGCCTTTTTAAAATAGAATTTTTATAATTTCTATTACAATATTCAAATAAAAAAAAATTAAAAAATCAACTCAACAACAAAGCTTCATGAATTCTATATAATGTATATAATAGATATGAAGCAATAATCTCGTATATTTATATATATATTAATATATATATAAACAAAGGCTTTTTAAGAAGCCGCTAGAAGATTAAAAAAGATTTAAAGTTCATAGATGATGATTAAATAAAATTACTTGTGATTAGTGTTGACCAATAATTTAATTTGTGTTTTGTTTATTGTAATTATAAAATTTGATAATTTCATAAACAAGAAATCACAACAATAGGAGTCACTAAGACGGAACACCCTCTGTACAACAAAATTCATCACAAATAAGAAATAATAGTTTTCTAAAGGGGAGCGCCTCATTTCAAATAGTATATACTTATAGTGGTGCCTAAGGCTAATGGTAATTGAATATATTTTTATATACATATATATAATATTTAATATATTTCTTTGTAATATATTCTATTAAGAATTAAAATTAATTTTTTATTCCATTTAATTAAATGGTACAATAATTTTTATTCTGAAACAATCTTATGAAATGTTCCTAAGTATTATACAGTACTACATAAATGAATTTTTAAGATGATTGTCACTATATTATTATTATTATTATAGTAAATAAATGATCTTTTTCCGCTTATTATTAATAGTAGTATATTATTGCTTTAGTTTTTTTTTATTACCATTGAATTTATTTTTAAACTTGAAATTATTTTGGCTAGCTAATGTATTATAAATATAATATATTTGTCGTTTCTCGGGTTTTTCAGATGTTTTCGTTGGCCCTGGCTAAATCGGTTTTTAAAATGCTAAATAAAATATGTTATAATACTTCGGTTTTTTTTTTTTTGTGACAATATTTCAACTACATACAACAACAAATATAAATAAATAAATAAAAAATTATATTTATATTTTAAAAAAATTATTAATTTCTTAGGAAATCTAAAAGGAAAAAAATATAAATTTTCTTATTTTGAATACAATTTATAAAATTAGATAAAATTAAAGTTAATTATTTATTATAACATAAATAATGAAACACAAATTATTGTAGGTATATTAAAAATAATATAAGATTAAAGTTGATTTTCCTTAAATGGAAATGCATTCAAGATTCAAGGTTAACTAATTTGAAATTTCCATTATATTTGATATTATAAAATGCTCTTTTCAAAAAAACATATAATTTTGCATTTTTTTTTTTCATTTCAATTATATATTTAATTATTATTTTATCATTTATATTAAAATTTTCATGTATATTCTTTTCAAGTGTTGGCAGATGATAATGATAAACAAATATTTCACTACACAAGATATATACATATATAATCACGAACCACCTACACCGGAATTTTAGTTCAAATATAACATGATTAGTAGTAATAAAATTATAATAAAAATATGTGTTTCTATTAAATTACCATAATATTTGTCATATGGTTCTGTTTATTATAATATGGTTTTTTCTCGAAAGAGCTTGTTGCGCCTAATATTTCATGTAAAGACTTTTGATTTTGAAAAACTATCTATTAAAACGCAAATATAATGCGAATTTTAGAGTTCAATTAAAATTATTGAAATCGACAAAAAACAGACTGCGAAACTATTTTGTGAACACAATAAATATGTTTTTATTAGGTCAAAAACATTTTGAATATTTGTTGTTTAAAAATATTAAAAGCCGATTTATATTTATGCAAATTTTGTTAATGGCACATTATTTTTATTGTTTATGTATTAATATTTTTTAAATATTCACAAAACTTTAATTACAATTGCAATATTATCGGTTTATATATATAATTATATGTATATTTTGAAACAGCTAACCGGAAAGCTTGAAAAGGATAGGAGAAAGGATTATAAAAGAGAATGATTTGATAAAACATTAGATTTAGTATTGAAATTAGGGATAATTTTTGCAGCTGGTGTTTCCATTCAATTACTTTCGTTGTACTTCTGGTATTTTCGTTTTACTTCTGGTATATTTACTTATTATTAACATCAAATTGATGGATATGAATAATAAATGGCTAACGACTGCTTCAATGATTTTAGATTTTAATTTATAATGATATAAATTCGTATAAAGTTTATAGTTAAAGACAATAATCCATGATTATTGACTTTTTATAATGATTTTTATATAGTCGATGGTTTAACCTTTTATCTATTTAAATTATTATTTTTATTTAATTACAAATTTTATTTCTGTTTTTTATTTTAAATTAGTATTAAGGAAATAAATTACCAAATATAAATGTATATATAATTATGTATATATATATATTTTAATATTTCTAATCGCATAGATAATAATAATAGAAACAATTATTATTATAATATGAGATCATAGAATTAATCAAAAATAATTTCAATTGATTAATTAATAATGTTTATTTTTTG
Source organism: Rhamphomyia laevipes (assembly GCA_963920725.1). Taxonomy (NCBI): domain Eukaryota; kingdom Metazoa; phylum Arthropoda; class Insecta; order Diptera; family Empididae; genus Rhamphomyia; species Rhamphomyia laevipes. The sequence goes on along the minus strand of OY987258.1, from coordinate 32,268,824 downwards.
GTTATACATATTACATATATATAATATATGTAATTGAATTAGATAAAATTAAATAATACTAAATCAATTTATATAACTAACCCTTAATATTTCAATATTCAAGCATTACTTATTACACCATTAAAATATACTTAAATAGGAACTATAAATTGTATTTTACATTTTATAAATTTTTTGATAACTTTGTTCTATAATTAAAATTTCTTATACTACATAATATTATATTAAAAAAAATACTTTCAACACACTCCTGTTATTGATTTTTGAGTTATATATATATAATTAAATCATGTTATAAAAAATTGTAACTACTTATATAGTTAAATTAAAGAAATCATCTTAAAATTAAAAATAATATATAAACTCTGATCAGCTCCCATTATTTCTGCTCTATTCTGATCACAAAATTAAAACTACAACCACCCATACTCCCTCATAAAGAACATAATCATATTCAACATTCTGTCACCGAAATGTTGCATTAGATATGGGAATTCTATACTTACTTAATATGCATATTTTATAGTGAGCGCTAAATTATTTTCTAAAATCATAATTATTAATACTTTTATAAAGGGTCTCCAACAAAAAGCAGGATTTAATTTAAATAAAACATATCAACATAATTTACTTATTCAGTTTTGTATTTTTATGAGTAAAAATGCCTATATTTTTTATTTAATATAAAATATATGCAATTGAAAAGGAAACGGAGTATATATATTAGAAAAGCTGCCACTAGGTCGCTCGACCACTTTGGCCTATAATGCATTTAATGCATTCTTGAACTGTTGGTTTGTTGATGTAGGCAATACCACATAAATAAATCGTACTATAGTCGCCTCTTGTGCAGCAAAACTTTCATATTTGTTACATACCTGAACAGTTTTTATTTGTTACCATAAATATCAAATATTCCCACCTTTCCCACCTCATTAAGATCTCCGAAATAAATATGGATTTTCACCATGGAATGGCCGTTGTCTACGTTTACATTATTAAGGCATACAAGGACTGATTATTTTGTTTACTTTAACCCACCACACTTGCAGAGTTTGTTAAGCTTTAGATATCATTAAAGATTTAATCGTATTTAAGTTAATTTGAAATACATTTTATTAAACTAAAATCAATTATTAATATTAATATAATATCTTACAAACAGATCATTGAACTTGCTCCTACATTTTAGATTATTTTTATAAAATATTTAAATATTACTTTAAATATTAATAAAAAGTAAATTTTTATTCTAAATATAATAAATATATTTTAGTAAATCCGTATTAATTTATGTGTTTTTCTTGTATTCAGTTCCTATCAAATTTAAATTTTTAGATTATAAAACTTTGAAAAGATATAAATATGAAAAAATTTTATAAAACTTTGAAATGAAATAAAATCAGAAATTTAAAATAAATTTTTTCGATAATTAAAATAAAAATGATTATGAGAAAATCGTGCCAGACATGAACAGTTCTAAATGTTAAATTGTAATTCATTCCATATGTGTAACACTTATTTCAATTAAATGAATATTTTGATTTTTACAAATTATATTTAACATTCGACAGCTTACGATAAAAATAGCTACAAGAACAAAGTGTAATAAAATCTATACTTTATATATTTCGTTTATTCAATAAATATAACTGAAGCATTGCTACAAGACGTTTAATGATATTGGATAATATTTTGTATTTTACAATATTATTGACCATATTGATAGTATTGATGGTTAAATATATCGAAGACAATATAATTGATGGTTTAGAAATATTGACCTAAATCAACCTAGAAATTAGAAGCATATTGTCCATTTAGGTTAATTTTCGTTAACTGAACGTGAAAAACAATGTGGAAAACAAATAAAGTGAAAAACAATTTCTTAATTATTAATTTGTATCACAGTTTGCTTGAATTAGTCAAAACATTGCAGAAACGATTTCAATCAAATACCAAGGAAATGTATTTATCAATCCACGTTATATAATTTTAGACGCTCTTCTTTTTTAGTATATCAAATCAACAACTTTTAAAGCCACGAGGTTCGATTTGAAGAAATTATGATACTTATATAATAAGTTGTTGAATCTGTCTAATTCGTCTAACACATAAGCTAATTTGATATTTTTCAGTAGTTATCCAATTTATCAAAACATAAATTACCGAATAAATAATTAATTAATGATAAATTTAAAAAAAAAATATTTACTGAAAATCCATAATCCATAAATAGAATATGCATTGACGTTGAATTTACCTTCCGTCAATTGTCTTTATTTTCGGCAAATTTACTTTCTATCAATTGTGCATTTCTGTAAATTTACATTTGTTCATTTATGTAAAAGGTCGATTTGTGTTCGGTCAATTTAAATTACTTAATTAATATTATTTAAAAATTGGTTTTTATTAACTAAAAATATCAAAAGAAATAATTTAAATAAAATCACGTCAAAATTACTAATAAAATTTAAAAGAATATAAACTACTTATATTAATAACTAAAGCATTATTTTAAATTTTAATTGTTTTACTTATAATTTTATATAAAATATCCTTTTTTATTAGTAACGATGGCACCACAAAAAGTTAGACTAGGGCCCAAAGTTAACAAAAACTGTTTTTAAGCCACCGCTAACTAGAAAGGGTTTGTACAACAATGTATAATTACTTAGTATGCATCGAAGCAGCTACAAGTTTAATAAAGAAATATCTTGCTTGATAAAGCAAGCATAAAGGAAATACTAGAAAAGAGATCAAAATCATTTTACATAAATTAAATTTAAATCTCTCTTAACAATAAAATTAAATTTGTTACTACTTTTATTATACAAAAAACTGATTTAATATGTGAAGGTTCATCTAAACATCACACAATAATTACCAATAAATAAAAAAAAAATACTTTTTATATTTGTCCTTAATCCAAATTGGTTATTATAAGTTTATATTTGTGCCATTTCATTTAAAATACCGAAAAAGTTATTCAATATCTTTTTAAAAAATAAAATTTATGCTCTAACTGACATGTCCCGCCAATTATTTACAAAAACCAAAATATATATAAAAAAAAAAAAAAAAAATATTAAAAAAATCCCAGCAAAAGAGCACCAATAGGAAAATACACAATTTTTTAGTATTATTTTTTATTTATCTCATAAATTTGATGAAAATATTGTGTTAAAATTAGATTATAAAAATAATTCGTAAAGCATGGCATTAAAAAAAATATATAAAAAATCATTAGATTTAAAATAAACAAAGATCACAAAGAAATTTTTGATATAGGAAATAATCATATTTTCATCCCACTTTTAACCATATTTCCTTTCAACCAAAATAGAAATTCATAAAAAACCACCTTTTCTATTGCCCCCCTAAAAAAAAGAATTAGTTTTACTCTATATAATAACAAATTTCTTCCATTAGTTTTAAACTTATAATCCCCATTTTGTTAACCTGTGTCTTCTATATAGTCTTTTATGTCCGACCCTTCGTTTTTGATTTTTTTTATGTCATCAAAAATGATTCCTTTCCACAAGATTCTAAATTCAATTTGGAAGACATTTCAAGAATTTATATCTATTTAATCAAATCTCCGGAGGAACATTTTTTTGTTATTCCTTTTAATGTCATTCATTTTGTCAACGTACCATAATAAATTAATTTCTTTCAACATATTTCACAGTAAAAATTTATTATGTTGTATCTTTTTATTGTGTTAGTTAGATTGTTTTCGAAGTTTCTGTTTTTTTTTTTAAAAAAAAAAAAGGGAAATTTATTTTAAAACTAATTAATACAATTTTTGTATATTTTTAGAATTATATAAATTTGTTTTGTAACGTAATAAATAAGAAAAATTTCCTTTTAATGTTATTTTAAATTAGTTACAAAAGCAATTCTGTTGTAGACAATTTGATTTTATATGAGTAGATCTTCTAGATAGATTTATTTATAGGGGAAAGAACTCCGGAACAAATATACAAGGAAAATATATAATTTTGCAAGTAAAAACAGATCTGAATTTTTTTGCTCATTAGTTAAAATATTTTGTGGTTTTTATATAAACCACAAGGTGAAAAATATTATGTTGTTTTAAATCATTTTTAAAGCAAATTCAATTTTGAATATATTTTGCACGTTTTTTAAGGTCCCTTAAAATATCCAGACAGTCTTAGCTTAATGATCAGAATTCTTGTGTTTTGGTGTATCAAATATCTAAAATTGTTTTAATTTTAAATATATTCATTTATGTAGGCTTTTATTTGGTAGTGAATGCATAATTTCGAAATGCAACCAACTCTGTTTTTACAAATTACACAGTCCTCTTTTAGAAGATTTTGAAATAACATAATAAACCGGCATAAAACCTCTCAGATAACGTAATATATACATTACTTTTGAAACTAATTTAAACTATAATTCTAGATTAATCTAATTAATCTAGAAGTATTTCTTAATTCCGGTCAAATCAATCTGAATTATCTGAAACGCGGTTCTAATTATTTTATTCAAACTATTTTACTCAGATTTTCAGATTGAATAATTAGTCAACTATGAAGGAAATGCAGTTGCTAATCTGCAAATTGGCTAATAGTGTAATCTACGATAATAATGTAATCTGAGAAAAATCTGATAGTTTCTTATTTCTATTAGTTAGATTGAATTGGTATCAGATAGGTACTATTTTTATATTTTCCTTACATTACTTACATTGAAGAAATTTTCATTACTGTTTGATTTAAATATTTTAAGAATTAAGTACGTATTTTTGTAGACAAAAATTATAATTTTTAATATTTGATTGTAGTTGAGGATCGGTACAATTATTTGGTAACCTGTCTGTAAAACAAGGATTTGAGTTATTTTTATATTTACCGCCAGAAAGAAAATCAACTAAATTCTTTTATCTTAACTTAACTCACTAAAAAAAATTGATTGAAATTCGAATTTTAAGTGTCAATTATTAAATTAGTATAAAAAGTACGAGGGTTGTTTAAAACATTTTGGAAGCGAAAAATTAAGAAGAAATTAAAAATTAAGAAAAATTATGAACAAGTTTAAAAATTACTTGATTTATACCGTATCATTTAAGGCTTGTAAAATAACCATCAGTTGCTTTTTGATTGGATGAAGTCCGAGGTAGCCATATCTGCGATGAATACGAAGGAATTCGTATTTCAATTCGTTGATTTTTGCCACTTTTGAATTGTCTTGATTCTATAAATCAGCCACTTTTGTGAACAGGTGAATTGTCTTGATTCTATAAAGCAGATCCGCCTTATTTTATGTATCAAATTGATGTGTTACATCTATGAAGATAATTGATCAACAAAATTCCTTTTGAATCCCAAAAAACTGATGTGCCAAAAAAGTGATGTGGTGATTCCAAGTTTTATGTATACATAGTTATAAATTGACGTACAAAATTGGTTTTATTTTTGTTAAAACGTTTCAAATACTCTTGAGAAATTCGTTTGTGATCGTGGAAAGCAAATCCATTTTGCCCAAAGCTCTTTCATTTTTAATTCATCATGCTAAATATGATAAACTCAACTCGTTCTATTGAGATTCATATGGCATCAGCTATTTGACGCACTTTCAATAATCCATATCATATTTTTGTTGAACGATTTCTCGATTTCTGATCGTTGTTACACTTTTTGGATATCCACATCGTGGATCATATTCAATGATTGTACGGCCATATTTAAACTCTTAAAGCTATCTGTGATCGTTTGGAAATGACGAGGCAGATTCCTTTAATATTTTTACCATCTTCGGATGAATTTATGTTGTTGATAAACCTTTCAAAACAAAGAGCTTCATTACTGCACGATATTCTATTTCTTCCATTTAAAAAAAAAATAATCACACACGTCAACTTTAAACAGAAGGCCATCAGTAATTAAAGTTACCGAACTGAATATTGTTTTATAAAAATATTAAAAGATGTAGAAATTGTTGTTGAATGACTAAATTTTTAGTGGTGTCGCTTTCAAAAGTTTTCTGAACAGCCCTCGTATTAACAATTTCTCGTCAGTAACAAAAAAACTTATATATTTAATTTTATTATATTTTTACAAAAAAAGAATATTTTGATTGAAAGGTATAATTATGTTGAGTGGGATTTTAAACAAAGTTTTCACTATCTTCAATTATACTGAAATTACTTTTTTATGTATTTTAAGCAATTATTAGGTGCCGGTGTGTCAAATGAATTCGTTTAATTATAAAAAGACAATTTTTTTAAATTTCTTTGTAAAACACTAATAAAACAATAAAAAAGATATAATAATTTTAATTTGTTATATTTTACATTAATTTAATTTTTCGTTTTAATCAAATTTTATAAAATATATTTTACAAAATCTAAAAAACAACAATAATTTAGTTATATTTTATCAATTTTTTCTTCAAATCTCTAAATACTTATTTCAAAACGTTTAAATTTATAAATATATAATAATTATACTACTTAACAGTTTTAGTAAAGTTGTTAATTTGTAAAAAAAAATAGTTGCGGTTAGTTTTTCTACGAAATTTATATATAATTATCATAAATATTATTAAAAATTATGCTTATATATTTGTATTAACACAGGAAATAATTATATATATTTATTATAAAATTTTATCATTTTAATTTTCGAAAATATATTGTACTTTAGTGTTTTCTATATAAAATTTTACATTTCGAAAACTGCAAAATTTATTTTTATCGTTTTTTGGCAATTAAATTAACTGACAAAAATTGTATATATACAACATTTTTTTTTCTCTGCGATTAGAATTACGAATAATTTAAAAAGCAATAATAATTAAAATAAAGTATCAAAAAAAATTTTGAGGGAAATGTGTATGAAATAATTGAGGAAAAACTAATTTTTAAATTAAATTTTCTATATACATACATATGTATATACATTAACATTATTATATAAATATATATTTTAAAATTTTTGCCAAACATAATTTTGGATTTATGCCAGTACTTAACAAAAAAGAAAAAAGTTTAAAAAAAAAAATCTGTTTTGTCGTGTCCTCATATTCAATAAAATGAAACATACTCTCAGAAATTGGACCAATATATCGTTAATTAGATTATTAGTCAGGTATAAAACTAAATGAGCATTGAGTTGTGGTGCACTTTACAAAGTTTACAACAAAAATATTGAGAAATGTTGAGAACATCTCAATAAACAATTTACGAAATTTTGTAATTAATCATTTAATTTGTAAATTGTATATATGTATTTAAATTTTAAAATTAATTTTGAATGAAAAATGAAGTTCCGGTGGTAGACAACAATATTATAAATTAATACAATTTTCGATTTCCATTTAATTTCGAAAATTCGAATTTAAGATTTTAAAAGAATTTCATTTATATATTTGTCAACTAATGAAATGTTTATTATCAATTTAATATAGAAAATTAAAAAAAGAACTTAATATTTTATAAATCGCTATTACCTTGGATCCCATTTTACTTACTTACTTAGCTGCTAGATCCTCTTGAGGAGCATAGCGCGTCTACAATAAATACGCGCTACAGTTGTCGAATTCTAAAAATGTGCATCACAATGAGGAACTGCAGAAACTTAAACAAATTTCTGGTGTTCCTCTTTGACTGATCTTCGCCAAATTTGCCTAGGTCGACCCATTCTTTTTCTTCTTTGATTAATAGGAATAACAGCAGATCGTATGACGAATCGACCATTACTTCTGTCTTCTGATCAAGTTATCTCTTTTTTTGTGACCTGTTCTGTGGAACATTTGATATATAATTAGGCCAGAAGATTCGCAGAATGTTTTTCAGACAGCGATTGCATAAAGTTTGCTTCTTTCTAGTAACCAGAGTTGAGTCAAAGGCGACCATGCCCCTTCTTATTCTGTTGTCGATGACTACATCCGTAACATCTTCCGATACCATTCCATTTTTTTACATCTTGACCTAATCTAGACTTCGTTGTAAAATAAAACCTCTTCTAATGCGGCCATTAAAAAATTATTAATTTATATTTCGAAAATTCATTAAAATTTAAAATTTCAGCAACTTTTCGAAAATATAAATGTATATATATAAAAAAATCACATAGAATTTATATTTAATTTATAATATATAAACATATGTTAATTTCGAAAAACTTAGCACAAAATTTTCATCATAATTAATTTTCTCAGAATCTCTTTTCAAAGAAAATTATTTTATTATTTTCAACGATTTTCTTTAGATGAGAATAAAAAAATATTTAAATGTGACAGTTTCATTTAAGAATTGCTAGAAATCGGCAGTGACAGTGTAATAATTTTCATTTTTTTTTCGAAATATGGCCCCGTAACGACAAAATAAAACTATAAAAATATAATATTAAAATATGGTATTAATATAAGAAATAAAACAAAATTTACAAAATATAAATAAATATTTTACAATTTATAAAAAAAGAAATTATATACTAAAACGAAATCAACGACCTTGTAAGCATTTACAAAATTAATTTATAATTTTAGTATTAATAGTAATTTAAATGAAGTGAATTTTATAATAAAATTGCAATTATGAAAAAAGATATTCACGATTAAAATGTAATAAAGTTTTTTTTGAAAATTATAAATTTCTTTGGTGTGAAAAGGAAAATTGAAATTATGAACGAAAATCATATAATTAAAGAGTGGTTTTCCGGTGGTTTTTGTTAAATGAATATAAAAAGTGATTTTCTGTGAATTTCTTTTTCGAAAATAATATAAAGTATATTAATTTTTAAATTTTAGTTAAAAGTATTGAGCGAAAATTTCGGTAAATCTTTAATAAGCCCTAATTTTAACATAATAAATTAAATTTTTCTGTGACATATATTTGAACATATTAAATGATCATGCAAAAATATGTCGGAAATAATTTTGATTCGAGCCTCTATAAATACACTCTTAAATAAATAAGAAAAAAAAAATTTGTGAGTGAAATTTTTAGTCAATTTTTTTTTTTTTTTTGTTAAAGTTAAAAATAAATTTTTATTTACAAAAAAAAATATACAATTTTTTTTTTATTTTAGTTAGGAAAAGTGACTAAATTATTTATTTATTTATCTTTTTCATCACAGATTTTTAAATGAATCTTATTTTTTATAGATATATTTTCACATTCCTTTATGATTGTGAAAATGATTTTTTCGAGGATTTTTCAGTTATAATTTCAAAATCCAATTCAAATTTTTAAGTGTGCACGAAAATATTATTTTATATATATACATATATTTATATATATATAATTTTATTATAAAATTTTCATATTTTCATATTTTCTAATTTTTATATTTATATGTGTGTAGAAAAGTTTTATTAATTGAAATTACGTAGCAATAATTATTGAGAAGAAATATTTTTTATTTTTTTTTTCGAAATTAGAATTCGATTTTGTGTTTTTTGAAAATTTTTAATGATTTATTATATTGTAAAAATTTGTTATTTTAAAATTCGTAGAAAATTTAGTTTTAGATCACAAAAATTTTGTTTACTTAAAAACTGATTAAAAATTTAGATTAAAATTTTAAATTGTAACAATTTTTTTTGATATTCATATCTCATATGGACATTATAATATAATTAAACTTAAAACATAGTGGACAAGATATAGTTGATCATTGGCGGTATTGAAACCAAAAAAAAAAAATGTATTGGCACTTTTCTATTTTGAGTTACACCTCATTTTTGGGATGAATTTTGAAAAAATAGTATTTATTTAGGTCACAATTCACAATAACTTCAACGGATAACGCTGGTTTGATCTTTGTTGGATAGATATTTAAATGGATTTCACGACAATACCATCCATCAATTATTTCATGTCTACCCTAACCCTATACAAGTAGACATTTAATGGGTGATTGCTGATTGGTGATTACTTGTCTGTTGGGCTATTTACCAGTTATGCATACAAGTTAATTTTTATTTGGAGATTAAACCATAACATCTACTGTAGCTCTCCAGTGCACCTACTTTTTTTAATCAATATGAGTATTACCGACAAATATTATGATATACCGTCCATCACCCATTTTAGGCCACCCTGTACTGTATAAATATATTAATTTTTCTGAATTTTTTGACATTAAAATTACTTTGCAAGTTCCAAAAAAAAAAAATTAAAAAGTTTATATTTAGAATAATAATTATTATAAATGTCAAAAAAAAAAATGGAAATATTTAATATAATTTAGAATTCGTTAGAATATTTAGAATATTTTGATTTGCATTTAGCTTTAAGTTAAATCAAAGATAATATAACAGATGCTACCTTATGTCAAGATGGATACTTAGTTTGATCATCATTTTTAAAGCCAAAAAGATAAAATGTAAACTTTTACGCTGATAAAAATTTGTTTTGTCTATTACGATTTTATTGTAAAAGTCGCAATATTTTTTTATGGAACTATGATTTTTGTGATCTAAAACTAATGGCATGTGTATTTCTATATCGTATTTAATTTAAATTTCAAAGATCAATAATGATGATTTTTGTATGCAATATTAACTTTTACATTTCTCTCTGAAGTCTGTAAACGCACTTGTTTTAAGGATTGTTCTACAAAACTTTTTAAACGTCCTCTAGAGCTAAGCTTTATTGGACGGAACATGAACAGAAATGCTGAGTAATTAAAGAAATAATTAAATATAGAACAATATTTAATTTTTTTTTTGACATTTGTACCATAATGGCCTGCGGGGTATTTTTCAAGCAGGTGACTTATGATATGGTATTCTCAGGATGAAATACATCAAAAACTAGAGGGCATATTTGTTTCACTCATTGAAATCTTTTTATATTAAAAACTACATGTTTTCTTGATATTTTCTATAATCGTAGTAGAGTTCAGCGATAAAGTTTGATAAGGAAAACTTGTGGAGCAATTTTAATGAAATTGGATATTCATTAAAATTACTATTAGATTAAATTAAATTTTAAAGTCATTTCACATATATATTAATCGGTTGTAAAACTTTTCGTTCGATATGCCAAAATGTTGTATGAAAAATCTAATTAAAAATAATATAAAAACTTGGATTTTTCATTGGATTACATACAACTATCAATTTTTATTTTCATCTTATACGATTTTTTGACATTCAACTGATCGAATAAAAATTTGTACAACCGATTCATATATGTGAAGTACAAGGACTTTTATATTTGGGTACTTTAGTCTTTGATTTTCATTTTGGCAATGATCTTTCCATTCCACTTACTTACTTAATCTGGTTTAAATTGTCGTGGGGCTTAGCGCGTCTACCACTCCTACACCCCATCGTTGTCGATTTCTGGCAATGCGTTTTAACTGGACTCAACTTTTTCCAATTATATCATGTTTATCCTTTACTGATCTGCGCCAAGTCTGTCTGGGACAACCCACTCTTTTTTTTTTGGGTTAGTAGATTCCATTGCATTGCATGGCCGGCAATGGTTATGTCGTCCTTTCGGAGTGTGTGTGCAATTCATTTCCACTTTCGTCTCCTGATCAAGCTGTTTACTCTTTCGTTGCCTTGTAAACCAAAAAGTTTTATTATAAATTTATGTAGTTTATCATATTGGATAATTTTAGCTTCACGATATTCAAATTTTTACTTAGTACCGATTTTAAATTTAAAACTATGTTCGTTCATTGTAAATAAGATATTATCGATATAAAAGTTTTGTAACATTATTTGTATATACAAAGTAATTCGTTGTATATAATTGAACTTTTTATAATTAAAAATTATTCCAAAAAATATATCAGACGACCACAAAATATATAGAATTTTCAACCGCATTTTAAAAACAAATATTCCAACTTCTATAAAATTTAATTACATTTGCTATAGTTACTAATATATTAAAATACTTTTAGATTATGTATTAATATACTTTTCTAAAACAAACCTCAACATAAAAATTAAATAATATTTATAAACATATATTTAGAAAGTTTTTATTTTTATAATTAATAGAATATTTTTTTACATAAATTCTATAATAAAATCATGTTGGCAAAAATAAATTATAATTTAAAATGCGTGGCTCGCATTAAATTTAATATAATTTATTACTATAATTTAATTTATAATTTATTTAGATATTTTACGATATTCATTCATAAGCGATTATTATAAAATAAAATATAAATTTGTTTATATTGGTGGGATTAATATTTCTTAATTCTTTCAATTAAAATATTATTAACATTTAAAATTTATATTATTTTCAGAATTTTCTAAATTAACAACCACATCCAACACACACACAAAATGGAACAGCCTCTAATAGTCCAAGCTGAATTTTCATTTCGTGGTGGTAATAATGATGAATTATGTTTTAAAAAAGGTGACATTATAACTGTAACACAACGTGAAGAAGGTGGCTGGTGGGAAGGTACATTATCTGATAAGACTGGCTGGTTTCCCAGCAATTATGTTAAAGAATATAAAGCACCATTACCAATATCAGAAACAATACGACCACCAGAAGAAATACAAGAATATCGATCAGTTGTTTTAAAAGATTTACTTGAAAGTGAACATGCACATGTAGCTGAAATACAAGGATTATTAGAAAATTTCTTGGAACCATTACAAACCAGTGAAATGTAAAATTTTGAAATAATTTTAAAACAATAAATTTGTGATTAATTAATTATAATACTTATTTACTTATATTTTGCAGTTTAAATGCGGACGAATATGCTCAGCTTATGTGTAATTTTATAGAAATAGTTCAAACCCATGAAGATTTATATCGTAGTCTTGAAGATTGTAATGATCGTGTTGGTAAATTATTTTTAACAAAAGCACCAGTTATGAAAAATGTTCATCAGGCATATTGTGCTGCACATCCCAGAGCAATAGTCATTTTAGATAAATATAAGTAAGTTAAATTTTCTGTTTATTTTTCCGGGAATGAAATATTAATGTTTGTTTTTCCCTGAATTCCAGAGATGAATTGGAAAAATATATGGAAGGACAGGGTGCAGCATCACCAGGATTATTAGTGTTAACAACTGGTCTATCAAAACCATTTCGGCGATTAGATAAATATTCAGCAATGTTACAAGAATTAGAACGTCATATGGAAAATAGTCATCCAGATCGTGGTGATACACAGCGTAGTGTTGCTGTTTATAAAGAAATTGCTGCAACATGCTCAGCAACACGTCGTCAAAAAGAATTAGAACTTCAAGTATTAACTGGACCGGTACGAGGTTGGCAAGGACAAGAACTTAGCACATTAGGTATAGTAGAATAGACAGGATCATATAATTAATAAAATTTTAATTATTTTTTATTTTTTTTAGGTGATATTATTCATATGGGAAGTGTTGCTGTTGGTTCAGATCATCGTGATCGTTATTTTGTACTGTTTCCACAAACTTTATTAATATTGAGCGTTAGCCAAAGAATGAGTGCTTTTATTTATGAAGTAAAATTTTGCAAATATAAAAAATAATCAATAAAATTTAAATAATTTTAAATTTTTTTATAGGGTAAATTACCTTTAACTGGTATTGAAGTAAATCGTTTAGAAGATACAGATATATTAAAAAATGCTTTAGAAATTAAAGGACCATTAATTGAAAAAATTATAGCTGTTTGTCAAGGTCCAAATGAAGCTAACAAATGGGTAGAATTATTAGCATCAACAACAAATTCATCACCAATTAATATAAAACGTAATATTAGTAGTGGTTCAATAAATGTTCCTCAATTTCCGTCTCATGTAAGTTAAAAATTATAAATTCAATTTATTTATTTTATATAAAATAATTTACAATTATATAATTTATTTGCGCACCTTACAACACAAATTCTTACATCATAAAAACCAAAAAACTCTAAATTTTATTCATATATATCAAAAAAATGTAGGCTTCTTATTTTCTTGATAAAAGAGGCTATTGTGCACGGTTCTCTTTTTATGCATATTACAATTTAGAGCCACCGAAATATCGTTTAACATTACCACCAAAAAATTATCCACCAACAGCGCCATATGCTAATTTAAATTCACATTTCCGGCATCTGTACAAAAATGGTATTCTTAAACGGACAATTGTTAAAGCACTTTTGTATCCGGGTGCATTTAAAAAAATCAATGATAGTATTGTGATTCGGCGTAAGCATAAAGCTAGTGTACGTATGGTACGAAAAAAATCTGATTCACCATTTATCGTAGAAGAAAAGTCATCATCTGTGAATTTAGAAGAATCATTTGATTTACCAACAGATTCAGGTAGTGAAGGTGAAGAAGAAGGTTCTTGTGAAAGTAATCCATTTGATTTTATTAAATTTTATACTGGCAAAAATAAATCTTTTGATGAAAATACAAGAGATACACATTATGAAACATTTATAGATCATGGAGAAGATATTGACAATCCAGATGAAATATTAAATAAACAACAATTAAGTAATAATTGTTCAGAAATTGAAATTATTACAACAATGCCAGTGGATTCGTTTGAAGAAAATATAAAAAAGATACCAAATAATAAAAAAGATTCAATGATAATTGCATCAAAAGCTGTACGTGTTTTAAATCGTAAATCATCTGAACAAAGTATTATTCATACATCAACAGCACGTTTAAATTTAGGTTTATTAAAGCCACAAATATCAGCTACATCACATATTTCATCATATGATGCTAGAATGTCTGGTAATTATATGGCATATGAAGATTTAGTAAATTTATCAGATGATACACAATTAAAATCAAATAAAAAGAAAAAACCATTACCAATTGAACGTGGTATAGCAGGTACAACAATTGATCCAACAACAACAATAATAACTAAAACTTCACCAGCTTCAACATTATTAAATCCACCATTATCACCAGATTTACGACATAGTATGCCAACATATTTTGTTGGTAATCGTTTTAATAATTCTGAATCAACAGCAGTTTACATTCCAACATGGAAAGATCGGAATGATATGCAAAATCAAAGTGTTGATCATGAAGATAAAATGATGTTAAGTTTTCAAAATAGTATATTAACAGATGATGATGATGATCAATATAAAAATTATGATGATTATAATAGTGATAATGAAAATGATAATTCAGCTGCAACGCATTCCAGTTCAATTGATTTGCCTGCAATTATGCCAGCACCAAATAAATTAGCCGCAGAAATTTTATATAATTTCGATAATAGTTTTAATAATTTAATTGAAAATAATAATAATAATATTTATAATATTTTACCACCACCCGATATGTTTAATCAAACAATTGAAAATAATTCTACGAATGAAAATATAATTGAAAATCGTTTAAGTTTAACACGTGAAGCTTCACCATTTAAAAAACATTCAATTAATTCTGATAAAAAATTATTAATATCATTGGATAAGAAATCTGAATCACCAGAAACAAGATATCATAGTTTTGCATTACCAAATAATTATGCTATATTATCGGATAATAAATCTTCTCCGGATAAACAATTTCAGCCAATGAATAAATTTTGTTTAATACCTGATAATGATTATCAGATGGATAGGAAATTTTCTCTACCCGATAATATTAAATCAGAAACTGATACAAGTTTAAATAAATCAATAAAAAGTTCAAATCAAGATAACACAAATAACGATATGAATATAGTAAACAGATCATGCCCAGATCGTAATCAAAAATCATCAAATAAAAAACCAAAAACTGATGAGTCTTCGAAATCTAAACGTTCGGATAAAATTCGAAGATGTATAAGTTATCAATATGTTCATATGGATAATAATAAAGGACCAGATGATAATGAGTATCCATCAACATCAGCTGGTCATAAATTTTCAAAAAGTATATCGGGTAATACAAAATGTAAATGTTGTGAAAGTTCGGCATGTCCTAGTCCAAGATCTAGTGATTCTGGTATGGCTGGTAGTTGTACAATTACAACACCAGATAATCCAAAATATACTGATGAATATTATTATAATAATTCGGAAATGTTACATGAACAATTACAAAATTCACCATCAAATATACGTCATTCACAATCATTTTCAGATTTAACACGATTTGATGTTTGTGGAATGTTTAGGAATAAATTTCTAAATTCATCATCACAACAACAACAACAACAACAAGATGAACAATCTAATAATAATGAAATTGATCATCATCGCAATATTCGTGGAAAAAGTGTTGAATTATCAACAACACAACCAAAATTAACAATTAATACAAAAAGTATTTTATTGGATTATTATCCGACAAATACAAATGAAAATCATACAGAATCAAATGAAAATTTGGGTATGTTTAAAACAGGACTGTATGCACATTGGTGGAAAAAAGAGAAATTACCAAATTCTGTAATTGAGGGTATCCTCAATTCGTTAAACAATCAAGGAAATTGTAATAGTAATACTTCAAGGACGACACCAGTCACATCAACAGCAGTAACGGCTCCATTATACGATATACCCCCAAAAGTTTCATCTAACAAAATAGCAGAAAATACAGCGAAAGGAAACCCAACAACGGGCTCAGGCAAGCGAGAGTGCACGTGTTTGGATTTCGGCTTATATATTTTGTATTTTTGTTATTTTTTGAGTTTTTTATTTAATTTTTTCTCTAATTTTCTTTTTAGTGTTATTATTGCTTAATTTTTTTCGGAAAATTGTGTACAAAAAAAAAATTGAAAACTTAATAAAAGCTTTTTATTTTTGTGTATATAATTATTTTAATTCGTATCATCATTTAATAAAAAAAAAAAAATACAATAATAATTATTTTAACATTATCAAAAATAAATGTAAAATAAAAAAAAATCAAACTCGCATCACTCATCGCATTGCCTGAGCCCTTTTTGCTCCTTTTTTTCATAATTTTTTGAAATAAATTTTCTTTAATTTTGTTGTTGTTATTGTTATTTTTGTTAAAAATCACAAACTCTTAACCATAACTAAAACACCATCTAACAAAATATAAATATTCATAAAAAAAATTATTTTGCTGAACAGCAACAAAAAAAAAGAAGTTATCAACCAAAATTTGAAATCAAAACGCTTAATTTCATTTTTACTAACTTAATAAAAAAATCATCAACAAACTATATAAAAAAAATCATATTAATTTAATTTAATTTAATAAAAAAAAATATAAATAATTTAATTAATTTGTTATAGATGTCGCCACCAGCAAATCTAGGTTTAAACCATCCAACAACAAGAAATACACCACCAATAAATCAACTGTCACAACACAAACGGAGCCTATCATTCAATCATCACCTCAGTTACAATCAATATTACACCAACAACAACAATCAACATCAGCCTCATCAACATCATCAAAATCATCAGGGGATGGGGGTAGTAGTGGCAGGTCAAAACCACAAATCAAATTTAGTCCCGATATCGAACAATATTTCAAAGATGATGGGGGGAATCGGAATCGTTCCGGCAGTGGCGGCGGGTCAAATAAATCATCATCAGGGAATAATACCGGGGCTAAGCGGAAGGACAGGAAGCATAAGAGGTATTTATATATTAAATATTATATTCTTTAAAATTATATATATTTAAAAGAAATTTATTTCTTTAATTCAAAGCTAATTGGAGTATTACTAATTTACATTCAGCGCCTCCATTACGGCCAAATTTGTTAAATCAAAATACAACGACAACAACTAGTGGTTGTGTCAATAGTATTGGAGGTACTGGAAATAGTGGTTCTTCTAATAGTTCAAATCATTTGTCAAGCTATTGTAGCAGTCGTAAAGTTCAGCCAACTTATGAAGAGGATGCACTTGTTTTACGTGTTATTGAAGCTTATTGTGCTGCTTATCAAAATAATGCTAGAAATACTATTCATTCAGGTAAAATTGATAAATTACAAAAATTACTAAATATTATATTAAATTCAACTAATAAATATAATTATATATTAAAATTGCTGACAAAAATTAGAATATTAATTAATTTATTTAACATTTATGCATATTAGCGAGCTGACCTAATAATTTTCTATTTTAATATTTTTTTAATTTTATACTTTGTTTAATATTGACCAGATTTTTAAGTTCTTTTCCTAAATTAATATATTTAATTTTTTGGTTTTATTAATAAAATTAATATTAAGTTTTATATTTATTAATTAATATTAATATTTTTGTTGTTTATTTATTTTATAAGTTTTTTGTTAAATATTAAGGAGTTAATTTTTGGTATTTTTGTGAATTTTCTTTTTAATAATTTTTAGTTTTCATTTAAATTTTACAAAATCACACCATCAACAATACATTAAGTAAAAAAATCATTATAAGGATAAAAAAAACACATTTTTATAACAAAATTTAAGTCCTCATTCATTTTACTTACATCGAATACTAATTTTTATTATTTATTTTCCTTTTTTTTTTTTGTTGGATAATTTGGAATTTTTGTTTTTTATTTTATTTAAATATCATCTCCTTTTTTTGTGTTTATTTTCATTTTACCAAATTATTATTAAATTTCAAATTTACCGCGTTGTACTCTACTTGTTTTCATCAACCACTCTTTCTCTGTTCTCTTCTCTTCTGTTCTTTTATATATATGTCTAATAATTCAAAAAAAAAATTGACAATGGCTGGGCTGCTTCATCTGTAAAATTGTATCGAAAAAAATTGAAATTAAAATATTAGCCTTACAACCATGGACACCATGTTTACCAATACGTGGCGGTAAATTAAAAACAAGTAAACCATTTTCAACATCAAATCCACAATTACCATTTTTATGTACCGGAAATACATCATCATCAAATTCCCCAACAAATTTTCAAAGTTGTAATCCAAGCAGTCAAAAACAAAATTCTTCAAGTAGTTTGAATTCATCATATATTTGGCGTGAAGCAAGTCCAAATAATTTTAATATGTATTCAGCATCAGTATCATCATTAAATACAGCATATCGTTATTCATTAGGTGGTATTAGTAATGCTGGACCAGGTAATACAATAGCAGCAACAACAGCAGCGGCAGCTGCTAAAAAAAAACATGAATATCGTTCAAATTCCGAAGATCGTACAACAACACAACATAATAAATATTATAATAATAATAATAATAATTCAATGGCATATCGTTATAAAACTGGTTCAGGTTATGATAATATTTATATGACACCATTATTACCACGTAAACATCATAAACAACAAAATAAAATATCATCGAAAAATACTTATCAAACACATCATCGTACACCACCACCACAACAACAACAAATTTTAACTAGAAATCATTCAGCTGATAGTGAAATACAAGTTCCATTATTAATGGGAAAACATCAACAACAGCAACAACATCAACAAAATAATCATAATGCACAAATAATTGGTTTATATGATCGTCGATTAAATCGTTCATTTGAATCACCACAACAAGGTTATATGAAACAAACACCATTAAGACGCAGCACACCACATTTAGCTGATACTGATGATTGTATACCAAAAATTAATATAAATCGAGATAGTCAACGACTTTCAACTACTTGGTGTTGTGGTAATTTTGTTATGAAACAATTGCGTAAAATGCATACTCAATATTGAAAAAAAAAATTGTTTTTATATTTATTTTTAATTTGTTAAAATTTAAAAAGTTTTTAAATCTATTTTTTTTTTTTAGATTAAAAATATTCAATAAATAATTTAACTAATATTTATAAAAAAAAACGGAATAATTAATTAGTAGTTCTTAATCCTGTGATGTTTATTATATACATAAATATATAATTAAAAATAAATAAAAATTATTATTAGCTTTAGATAAATATTTTTTAAATAAAAAGTAAAATTTGATATTTAAAAAAAAATTACAGGAAAATAACTTGTGTTTCTTAAACACTTTAAAAATATTTTTTTGTTTTTAATATTTAAGTAAAATATAATTTTAGATTTAAATAATTTTTTGTTGTTTTAATTATTTATACTTAGAAAATAAATATTGTTCTTTTTTATTGGAAAAAATATTTATAAATTATGTAAATTCAAATTATATTTTAACAGTGTAGTAATTATTTATAGCATTTTCTGGTCAAATTCAAATTTTTCTAATTGAAAATCATAATTTTTTTATTACAAATTCATTATTTTACATTTAAAAATCCAAAATTTACATCAAATTCAAAATTTTATATTTAAGGTTTTTATTTAAAATTAGTATTTACACATATCAATTTGATATTTAAAATTTGTAATTTGATATTTAAAAATACTAATTTAAATATAAAATAAAATGAATTTGAAATATAAAATAAAATGAATCTGAAATGTAAAATTTTGAGTTTGAAATAGTTAAGTTTTAATTTGACCTGAAAATGCTTGTATTTAAATTTTTTTAATATGTTTATTAAGAAAATCATTTTAACTACTTTATAATATTATATTTAATTGTTAATCTTACATTTTGCTGCAATTAGAATTTTCTTTTTGATTTTATTATGCATTTAGTTTTCCGAATACAAAAAAAAAGTAAAATTTAATAAAATTTATTTTTAAAAATGTAATAAAATAATAAATTATCAAAAAAAAAAAAAAAAAACTAATCTTAGGATCGAATTTTAGTTACTTTTGCTTATTTATTATGACTGTTTTTAGATAATGAAAAAAGTAATTAAATTTATAAAATGAAGAAGTAATTCTAACAAAATTTGTCTCGATTTATTGATAATATAATTATTAACTTTTGAAATAATAATTTTCCATTTTTCCATAGCAATTTCGAAAATATTATTATTTTCTCGAGATGAGTGGTTACAATAAGGCCTAATTCAGGCGTGCATCAATTTTTCGTGTATTCCCATCTTTCTATTTATTTAACAAAACGACTTATAGATGGGTGTGCACAAAAAAAGAGATGCCCGTAATCAAACCTTTAATTAGATCTATGCAATACCCTCATAATCACTCACACTCACTTTACTCATAATCGTTTCCAATTTTTAAACTTAACGACCTAAAAGATTCGACCTTAAATAAATAAAACTTAAAACTAATTTTAAAATTAAACTAAATATTGACGAATGAAATATTATATAAATTCCATTAATTTTGCTTTAAAAAAAAAATCATTTATTTAATTATTTTAATGAGAAATTCGGCCATTTTATATTTTTTAGCAATAATTAAATTAGAGTGACAAATTCAATCAAAAAATTAATAATTTAAATTGAAAAATTAAAAAAGAAAAATTAATTTGTGTATTTTTTTTTTTGTACACTAATTTTTGCACACTATGTTTAAATAATCTCGAATAAATTTAATCAAAAACTGATTATTGAAAAAAAGACTTAAAGTTTAAGAATAAATAAATTTAATCAATAAAAATATTTTATTAAATTTAATGCACAAAAAAATAAAAATAAATAAATTATTTAAATATTTATACCAAAAAAATTGAAAAATTGTTTAGTAAATTTCGCATCCAAATATTTTTATGCGCACTTTTTCTAATCTTATGAACCAAAAATAAAAAAAAACAACAATTAATTGACGATATAAAATTATTTTAATAATGACGAAATTTAAAACTATTTTTGCTCGAATTTTATATATTTAATATATTTATAAATAAAATATAAATTTTTGAAAAAGTTTTAATTTTTGATTTTAGGTGCTAACTAGAAATAAATTTTTTTGTTTAATTTTTATTTATTTATTTCGATAGCTTAAGAGAATTATGTAAAACATTAGCAAGAAAAAAAAAACTAATAATAATAATATTTTTTATTAAATATACAATTTTAATATAATTTGTATATAAAAAATAAAAATAATTCTATTTTATGTGCAATTTTTTAGATTTATATATAAAAATTTATTGTGTATTAAAAAGAAAAACTAGTAATAAAAAGTAACATTAAATCTGGTCGATATTATACGATAAAACCGTGAAACCTAATAAAAATACTACAGAATAAAATATTTAAAAATAAAATTTTATTAATTATATATATTATTGTTGTTGTGTTTAGAATTTATATTTATAACAATTAATATAAAAAAAAAAATATTTATATAGATTTTTAGTATTTTTATAAAGAAACATTAAAAAAAAAGTTGTTGCCAATAGGCAAAATTTTTATAGAAATACATTATTCAAAAAAAATAAAAACTTGTGTAATAAAATTTAAAGAATTTATAATTTAATAAATTCAAAAACATACAAAATTGGTTTTCCTTTAAAAAAAAAAAAACATAATTTTTGAAAATAATTTTCTTCTTTTTATTTGTGAAAAATTCATTTTAATTAAACAAAAAATTTATAAAAAAAAAAATCGTAAATTATTGCATGTGTGAAAAAGAATTTTCAAAATTATTTTATTTATATAAAAAAAGAAATTAATTCAAATTTAAGCTTTGCATTGCTCTGATATTTTTTTATATTTTGGTAATAAAATATTCCAGATTTTCGAATCGAAAGAAAAAAATAGCTATACAAATTTTGATTGTTGGTAAAAAAAAAAGCTTTTCGATACAAAAATCTGTACAATATTCATACATAAATCATAATTTTATGTATTTTCATTCTATTTTTTTCAATTTTAGGTCTTGAAAATGAAGATATGACACCAACATTACGACAATTATGGACAGCTATTAAAGAAATGCAAAAAGATATGACACAAATAAAAATACAAATAAATGAAGAACGTGCATTACGTGGTAATTTACAACAAATGTTAATGACACATTTAGAAACTGTAGATGCATCAAATACAACTTGTTAACATGATGGATGTCATGTATTTACGAAAAAATATCACAATTTCATATAAAAAACACAAAAATTTGTCTCAAAAATGTAAATTTTTCATATTATTTTTATTCAAATTTTGTTAATTTTATTTTAGTAAATTTAATTACATTTTAATTATATAAGATTATTAAAAAAGAAAAATTATTTGTTTGTATAATTAAGATTAGCTTTGTCACAATTATAATATTTTTATTGAGATTAACAAAAGTCGAAAGAAATTATTGCTAAGATTATTTTGTTTTTTTTGGAGCATTAGTTAAAATATTTGCAATTATTAAAATGTAGTTTTAAAACGTTTTCAAATTAAATTAAGTCAAAAAAAAAATATTATATTTTTCATATGTTTTAAGAACAATTTAAATAATTTTTAATATATTATATTTTTTTTATTTTAAAATATAAAATTTATTTTATCTTTAAACCAAATTTTGTAATTTTGTATTGACAAAATTTATATTATTAATAAAGTAATAATTATAAATTGTTTATTAAATAAATAATTATACATTTACTATATATTTTTTATATTTCTAGTATTTTAATTTTATGTTTATAAAATATATTTTGATTTAGGACAATAATAATTGTAATAATAAATAAATTCATTTAAAATTCTTAGTAAAAAGCGTTTTAAATTTGTGTTCAATGTGAAATAAAGATAATAATCTATTATAAAACGAAAAACTGAGCCATATTTGGAGTTAATTAGAAATTATATATCAGAATGTGGAATATAAAACGTCTCACAACGAAAATTTTCAATTAATATCATTGAATTACTTAAATAATGAAGCTTTAAAAAATACTTTAATTTACGAAAACAGTTAAAGAATTAAATTTAGCTACTGTTTTTCGAATTTTATACCAAATCTTACATGTTATATTCCCTATTATAGTTATTATATCCATTGTATCTTGATTGTAGGTTAGGTCCATAATTATTTTTTGCCTGATAACCATCATTATTATAATATGGACTATCATTAAAATTTACATTTGTTCCTGCACCATAAAGACCATCTTTTTCATCATCATCATCATTATCATGTGGCATTCTATGTGAATAACCATCATCAGTCATTCTATGTTGATAAATATCATCTGGCATTCTATGATTATAACCATCATCTGGCATTCTATGATGATGACCATTATCTGGCATTCCACGATGTGGATAACCACCATTATATGATGGTGATGATCCATCAGATTCAAATTTAACAAAAACTGGTCGTATTTTTAATGGTTCAGCTGGTGGTGCTGGTGGTGGTTTATATACCATAACTGGATTAATAGCTTGTGGTGCACGATTAATTAAAACTGGTTGTGGTCGAACAATTATTGCTGGATGATTAACAACAACTTTAGTTGGTGGTCTTTTAACAATTATTGGTGCCGGATTATGTACAACAAGTTCACCTTTAATATGTTTCGGATAAAAATATGTTGGTGTTGGTTCATCATCATTATCATGTTTTTTATTTTTAAAAGGACATGTTTTTTTCGTTTGATTATTATTATCACGTTTTTGATAATTTCGTATATTTTGAAAACTTTCGATAATTTCTTTTTGTTCAGCTGTTAATTGTGGTGATGACATTTTATTATTTGGATTACTATCAATTTGATGATGACGATAATTTTTAGATGCATAATTATGTTGCTGGGCATAATTTTGTTGATTAAGAAAATTCTGATATTTCGACAAACCATGTTGATTAGTGTTGGTAGTTTTCTGATCAGTGAAAACTTGAACTTGTGGATTTGCATTTTTTATATCATTTTGTTTAGCTGGATTATAGTTAGTAGCCAAAAGTTTTTCAATTAAATCTTTATTATTATTATCATTTTTTTCATCGAGAACTAAATTAGATTCGAGCTTTTTAACGCAATCCACCGAAATCTATACGAAACAATAAAAATTATATCTTAATTTTAAAAAAAAATTAAATTTATTTATTTTACTTACCAAAAATAGGTTAATTTGTAAAAGAACAATTATTTTGTGCAGTAGTAACATTATTGTTAATTGTTATAATTTTGATTACTGACAATTTCACATCAATCAAATTATTTATATAGTAAAAATGTTTAAATTTAAAACGTGTGTTTAATTTTGTAGCAAAGCCAAAGAGTCTAATTACATCAAATTTATAAAGAAATTCGTGTAAAATTAAATATGAAATTTGAGATGATTTCTATTCCATATAAAGTTTTAAGTGAGGTCAAGTTTAATATAAAATTAATTTAATTCAATAACGTATTACCAATTTATGTAATGCATTATTTTTCAACTCAACACTGATTTCGAGGCTAATTAAAGTGAAATTGTCCAGGTATTAAATAAATTAATATTATCAATTTTTTTTTCTAATCAAAGACTTAATATAAGTTACTTAACACGCGGCGAGATTAGAGCTTACACACATCACAATCTGTAGTGGTTGCGAAGAGGAGGACAAATCCTTGTAACATATTCTGTGCTACTGTCTCTCCGTGCGTTGTAGAACGCTGAAAAACTTGGAATGTTATTTTATGACAAATCTGTGAGAAGCAGCTAAACTGAAATCGGTTGATTTCATTCATAAGGGAAGTAGGATAGGTGGATGTGGCTGTAGACTGACTGGTGATACAATGGAGCCAAGCGGCCTTGATACGTAGTGGCCTAACTAGTCCCACTTAAATCAACCAAGAAGTTTTAAGTATGAGACGTGGTAGGTTTGTTATTTGCTGATTTGAAATGTTTTAAATTATTTTAGTAATTTATTCCATAGTTTAGAAGTACGTAAACTTGATTTTCTTATGCTAGTATAGATGGATTTTTATCATGGAATTGAAGACCGTGAGTAGGAGAGGAGTGCATGTGTTTTCTATATTCGGTCTTTAATTTCAGCAAATCATTCATTTATACCAACGATAAAACACGAATAGAGCCCGTATATTACGCCTGTAAAAAAAGCAGTTAAAATCTATTAAATCCTTTCGATACTAATCTGTTGACGTTCTAGCCAGATATGTGAAATATACAAAAATTTCAGAAGAATATAGGCTTTTTCAAAAAACCGAGACACTTTGTTAAATCTTTGACAATATCAAAGATATGGTCATTCAATAACAGTTTGTTTTGCAATTCTGTGCTTAGGATGTACACAGAATCGGTTTAATAATTTATTTAATAACTACATATATAAAAATTATACATATTTTTATATATAATTACAAATTTACCATATTTTCACAAATTTTGAATCTTATTTGATGGCAAAATTATTCTTAACCCAAAATTATTTAAGAAACCCAAATGTTGACTATATTTAAAAATTAACTCCCACAATTGTAATATCTAAAAGTATAAATATTAAATTTCTAAAAAACTATGGAAACAAATTAACATAATTTCCCAAAAACATACAGTTCCAAATTTCACTTTCTTACTGTAAATTAACATTTAAATTAACCATCAAAAATAAAAAGATAACATAAAAAGATATAAATTTTTTTTTAGATGTTTTTGCATAAAAATCCATTAGGCAGGGTCAATATAAACGTTATCTTTAATTTAAAAAGCAAAAAAATGAAAAATGAATATGAAAATCAAAATTCAAAGCATAAATAATTTTCAATTAAGAATTGCATTGAAATTTAAATTATCAAAAAAAAAAAAAAACTTGAAAGTATTTAAATTACATTAAAATTGATTAGTGTGGAAAAATCTGAATATATTGTCTAACTAACATTGCTTCAGAGTTTAGAAGTCAAATTATTAAATCGCATATAATATAAAACTTTGTAACTAAAAAACCTGATTATTGCCAGTTGCAATCATAATTATTGTAAACAAATGCCCTAACAACCTGAACTACACCAAACCTTAGACAGGCACAGTTAATTTTTGTGTATAATTACAGAAAACTACACTATATTCTATATGACACTCACACTTGTTATACAAAAGACCAGACAGATCCCAGAGGGTACCTTAGAGATAAATCTTGTGCATGGAGATATTAAAAAAAATCTAAATCACTATTTGGCCGAAAAGCAATGAATAAATTCTGTGCAGCATAACACAGACTCTTGTTGAAAATGTTGTAAAATGTCTATAAAAACAGAACATTAACTTACACTGAACACATAACAAAAATATTTGATTTTAGCTTAAATTAGATTTACTATTTAAACTCTGTATACTTTGTAAACGTCAAGTCGTCTTCTATCCATTTAGAATTGAATTTTAAATTTGCAGTAAAAGTTCCACTCATATACTTTACAAAAGTTAATTAATTACGTAATTAATTTAGTATTAAGTAATTAAGTAATGATGAATTATAAAATCTCTAAAACACAGAATTCAGAAATTTTAAAAACCGAACATTAAAAGCATCAGAAAATGGAAAATGTTGACGTTCAAAATCATAAATTTTCAAAATTTGGATTAAAAATTTAATTTATTGATTTAGCAGTTTTTTTAGAAGACTTTATAGAGACATATCATTTCATTGACTCGAGTCAAGATACCGCGATATGGATCGCCGGGAGTTATTCAGAAGAAGCTAATAATCAAAGCACAAAATATATTAAAAAA
This sequence comes from Rhamphomyia laevipes, assembly GCA_963920725.1. NCBI lineage: Eukaryota > Metazoa > Arthropoda > Insecta > Diptera > Empididae > Rhamphomyia > Rhamphomyia laevipes. Next base: position 32,241,446 of record OY987258.1, on the reverse strand, counting down.
AAAAAAGTCATTTTTAGCCAATTCGAAACAATGTTTTTTTTAACGTGACTTAGCTATGCCTCAACTGAACCTGTGTATGTATATCTGTACCGGTGCATTTATATATTATCATCCCGTATCGAAATAGTTAACACTTTGCTGAATTGCTTACTATATAGTAATCAAGTTTCTGCTTCTTTAACCAAAGTAAATATTTTAATAAAAAATATTCAAATTTTTTCTCAGTGTCATCAAACAAAAATAAAAAGATGACACTATAAAATTTATGTTTTGTATTTGCAGATAGTCAAAATGATAGTCTTATACGTCGTTCTTCATTCTGACTATAATAATAATTAAGCTAAACATATTCCATACAATTTCTATGTCAACTTTATAAAAATTGCCATATCAGACTTCGCCGCAGTTCATAATAATATTAGGCAATATATGTAGTTCTGGTAAGGTAGTTCTGGTAGACTATCAACAAGTATACATAGAAGCACCTCGTTTTTTATTTTGTGCATAAATAATTTTAATGTTTTTATTTTTTATGTGGAAAATTTACGGTAAACATTTTTGCATAGCTTTTTGAAAAATACATATTTTATATTTAGCATATAATTCACTATTCTTATATTGTAATTGGTGGTGTATTTCATAAAAAATATTTATTTCCTGTTTTTTGTAAGTTTCTTTAAAAATATAAAAATATTTTTTATGTCTTTATTTTACGATTTGTGAAATTAAAGTGATTCAAAGAAAAGGTCGACGTGCGATAATGAATCACAATAAATAATTAATAATATTTTGTCAATTATTTTATATAAGGATGTTGAAGAAAGGTGATATAATTTGGGGTAATTTCCGGTGTCTCTTCATTAATTATCTATAGTTAATATTTCTGGAAAGAAAACGAATTCATATACCTTCTTATGTCACTAATTTTAAATTGCAGCACAACAGCAAATTAGCTGAATCATGCACAATTATAGTTTCCTCTTTAGAGTAGTTAAGTGTTAAGCGGTCAACAAAGAAAATATATTATTAAAATTTGAATTTAAATTAAAATGAACTTGGAATGGAAAAAATTGAAATATACTTTTTAATAGCTGAAATTATCATTCATTAGATGCAATAAAATTTAGTCCAATTCTTAAGTTTTTCCTTTATAGCTTGGGTTTTATTGTTTTTATATTTCATCTTCTACTATCCGTTTTAATAATCAAAATAGTGATATCGTAGTCTCAGTTCAAAGTTTATAAAATTATTTGCATAACTATAAGTAATTAAATTTCTAATCCACAATTAATTCAAAGCAAAAGATTTCATATCATCGGGAACGGTCAAATAAGAGCTACTGAATGAACAAATTATCTGTATAGATTAGTGAGAGGAACCAAAAAGATAGATATAATTAGTAAGATTATATCCATTTTATTCAGATTGATCTCAACGCAGTTGATCTCAACATGCTGAGAAAATGATTTCACTATCCGCAATTGATTAAGCTCAGTATACACATATACGTAAGGACTAATTAATCATTAGCAATAACTTGCTTAGTATAAGCGCTATACATTTCAGAAACATAATTAAATTGTTAATATTTTGGATAGCTACTATTTAATTAGATATTATTAACACTTATTGCCGAACATAGAAAATATTAGTTGTGATGTGATCACAATTAGGTAATATATATTTGAAAACTATTTTTTCTTTTACATATTTTGAGTTTGAAAATTATGGATGGGAAAGATATAAAATTCTAAGACAAAGTACTAAGATCCTAAAACTTGCAAACGTTTATTGAAAATTAATATTCGTCTAATCGATAATGGTATAATTTAATTGGAATTATATCTAAGTTCAATTGTTAAATTGTTTTCAAGTGGAGTATTGATTTGGCCAGTGGAATTGTGAATTGTTCTAGTTAACGATTTTTTGCGTGATCTACAGATTCGAAATAACTCCAAAACACTTTTTGTATATTTGAATAATTAAAGTGAATCCATTATTTACAAAATAATAATATCATAAATTTCATATTCACTTTTCTTTCCTTATATACAATTTGTTCAGAAATTTAATTTAATTAATTAATTAAATTCACTTTTTAAACAGAATTATATCAATTAAAAAACACTATAATAATATAGTTTTTTAATTAAAATATATGAATATAAAGTTTAATAAAATAATTAAATATTTTACTGTCTATAATTAAATTTATTTTCTATATCTGATTTTAGTTTGTTTTTCTTTTCTAAAAATTGCATTCAAACAAATTATTATGCGTAACTAATAAATGAAAGTGCATAATAAATGGAATTTTGAACTTGAACGCATTAATTTTCATTTGACTGAACCTAAACAAATAATATAATAATCATAAAAATAAAAAAACTATCAAATGAAAATGCTAATGAAAATTAAAAATCTTAAATTACCATATTTTTTAAGGTATAGACGCCTCGTTTTTAATTAGAGCACGAATAAGATTTTTTTAAAAGTATATTTATAATCACCAGACATATTAAATTTAAATAATTTTTACTAATTTTTCATATTTAAATTTTTCGAAACACAAAAATGTTTAAGAATTTGTGAGGAGGAAAAGTTTTTTTTTCTCCATATTTATAGCCTAGTTTACACTGTTTGACTACGTTTATATATAATTTCATATTTATTTACATAAATAAATATTTCGGTAAGATTTGAAAAAAGAAAATCGAAATTTATATTTAATAAAATTTATAAAAATAAAGGGAGTTACATGAATAGTTTCCGTTTCTGAAGTAATACAACAGTCTCGGGCGGATTAAATTAGATTCGGCCTCGCCAGGTCCGGTTTGAGTAGTTTGCTATGTAATGTGTGTAGGGTATATGCAAATTTCCCATGTCAACAATTTCTTTCTCGATGGAAATCGTAGTTAGAGCAACTATTACTAAACGATCTTTGACACACTTGTGATCTCTAATATGATTTTCTTATTTTCAGCTTTGGAAAGACATCTATCAGCACTAGCAACTGTGACAAGTTAATATTTGTAATATGGTTCGGGAATTCTGATCTGATCTATCGATAGGTTCGGGAATTCTGACAAATATAAACGTATTATATTTCAATTTCAACACACTCTTTGGATCGCTTTACGGTCAGAAATCTATAGGGATGTCAAGTTTCATCCTTTTAGATTTAATTTTATGTTGGACCCGGTTGTTATCTGAGTGGCCATCAAACGAAAGCGCTAACTGGAAGTTCCTTCTTCGACTTTTTAAACAAATGTGAAATTTGAATATTTAAGTTACCGGAAAAGCCACCACGTTAATCATACTAAGAATAAAAAATCTCAATGAAATAAGTTCCTTTATTCCGAATAATGTACAATTAATTATAAAAATGATTTAAATTATAATTTTAAAAGTTATTTTGTTAAGGTGATATTAAAATTTATGGAATTTTTAATAGTATTAAAAATATTTACTTATGATTTAATTGATTCATTATTAGTGATTAAAAATTTAAGTTACCTTAGCTATAACAACGTAATTTTTATGGACAATACAATAAAGATTGTGTAGAAAAAATTAATCATGTACACAAAATTATTATCAACCATATCCATGAAAAATTTAAGAAACTGTTTTCAAGTAAATGGTTAGAATATAATTAAGGGGAGTTTAATGGTTCATTATAAGAGATACCTGTGATGAGTCAATTATTAGCCTATTGTTAGGTGTTGCTATCTGTGGAGCGGGTAACACATCCTTTCTAACTAACTAATTACGAATTCCAAAACTATATTTGTTTAATATTGCTGAGGCTCACATAGTTTGTATTAATATTGTATATAGTTATGTTATTACTTGGCTACTTTACACATAAAAACGTCGCGATGCAATATTTATATGCAATTCAATTTCTGAAATACATTCTCTAAATCTTCAGGTCTTCAACTTTAGTCCTGTACATATTCATTGAATGAAAAGATTCACGTATTCTTATCATATTTAATTAAAAAAAAATTAATAATATCTCAAATTTAATTACAATGTAAACTTTGATAAAAACCAATGGTTTAAAAAATTATATACCTTTGACTTAGTGGCTGTTCGAGAGAATTACTTTACAAATTGATAATTTTAGCTAAATTATTTTTCTTTATGTTGAAGTACCTACGTAGAGAATGTATATAATTACAATATTTCATAAATAATGAAAAATATTTTCGAATTTTCTAATAAATATTAATGTATAAAATGTTATAAACAATTTTTATAATCATAAAAATAATACGTAAATACGTAATCTTAATATAATTAAATTGTTATGTTGGCAGAATGCTAAATTATGAGTTAAATCTCTGGATTTTTTAAAATAGATTCTTCCTCGATTTTTCGAAATCTAATTAAAATATTATAATCAAATTAGGTTCCATTTTGAATATTTTCATTTTCTGAGAACCCATTATTTCAATTCGAAAACTAAATTAAACTATAAAATCACAAAAATATGATTTTTATTTTAAAACAAATAACAGAGAAAACAAACTATTATTCGTCATTTTGTATAATTTTACCTAAAACCACAAAAATAAAAAAAAATTAGAAACTTATAAATTATTATATTATAAATTATCATAAAACATAAAACAAAAAAAAAAAAAACAATTCCATAAAACCAAAAACTAAACATTCAAAAGTTATCTTTAAATAAAGATACTTATCGTATCTTAAAGATACTATACATAATTTATTTTTTATGTTGTCCATTATATTTTTCATTTCTTTTGTATTGTTTTGTGTTTACCATCATCATCAGTACAATAAAAATTGAGAGTTGAATTGTTTTGCAAAAAAATATATAAAATGAACTCAACTGTGAACACTAACAAAAAAAAAAAGAAGTTCATAAATTTAAAAATCAAATAAAATTGCAAGCAAAAACTACAAAAAAAAAAAAGAAAAAAAAAGCTTAGACTTGATTCACAGACAACAAGCATAAAACAAGCAGCACAAGTCATGGATAAAACATAAAGAAATCTTAGATAAATCAAAACATTTATCTATAAGTAAAACTGTCGTCGTATTTTAAAGCTTTTCACATAAGTTTTACCACAAAACTGCAAAACAAAACATAAAAAAGAATTAAAAAACATAAAAAAAAATTATTAAAGACAAAAAAAAATATCTTTCCATTGGTAAAAAAACGTTACAGTGAAGTCGTTATAGTTAGTGGGACTGGGACGGTGGGATAAGTTTGTGGTTGATGGTGGTGTGCAGAAGGTTTTTATTATAGGTGAAAAAGAAATTGAAGAAAACAGATGGATAGATTTTTCCAAAATCCATAAAATTGAAGATATTCTGCATAATATTTTTCTTGTTGTTTTTTTCTTTTTGGTATAATTCTCAGTCTCAGTCTAGTCGCGAGCTAAAACGGTTATAAAATAATTACGAAGAAAATATCGTCAATCTTTTTTTTAGTTTGTAAATCGTGTATTTAGTTTTTTTCAGTTTTGAATTTCTCACTAAAAAATCGTGATTTATTCTCACCTGAGGCGAAAATTATCTACGGTTTATTGTCCGATTTGAATAAAGATTATTAAAAGAAAAATATTATATAAAAAAAACGTATTTTTTTTATAAATTATTTAATGATATTTTAATTTAAAAGTGCTAGAAATCCGACTACAAATTCAAATTTGTTTAATTGAATTTTTTAAAACTTTTGGTTATTTCTTAGTCATTATGGATATAATTTTTTAATGATTATTTTAAATTAATTTTATCCATTTTTGATACAAAATATTTAAAACATTTAACATTTAATTTTAAATATTAAATAATTAAGGATATATAATAAATTTTTTCGTAAGAAAATGTATGGAAATATACAAATTTTATTATATGCAATTTTTGCTCTGGGATTAGCTAATGTCAGTTATAGTAATAAAATTAATGATTTTGGTAAGTTTAAATATTTTTTATAAATTTAAATAAAGAAATAAAATTTTAAATTGTGATTTAATTTTGTATATCAGTTACCATACAATTATCATTACCATATATTAATATGTCACGAAAAGTAAATGTTTTTGTTATAATTAAGTTTTACAGAAAAGGGAATTTAAATTGAGTTGAAAAGTTCAATTTATAATGTCGGTTTTTGGTAATGAGAAATTTTGTCAAATTAAGAAATAGTTTAAATAGAATTTATTTATTAATAAAAATTTTAAAAAATCCTGAGTTTAATTTGTGGAACGTGTACAAATTTAACTTTTGACAGTTGAACAATTTTTTAAGAAATTTTATTTTATACAATAAATTTTATTTACTTAAGAAATTGAATTGAAATGTTATTTTTTTAATTAATTTACTTATATTATTAAAAATACTAAATATATTAGTATTTTTAATCAAATTAGTAAAAATTTATTTAATAACTATATTACCTACTCTTTGCATTGGCCATCACACGACAGAAAAATGAAATGGTTAAAGATCTACTAAACCTAAATCAATCTGTAAATAGCCATCATTTCAACACGTATTCGACTGGTAAAAATAAAATGTTCAAGGTCATTTTTGTTATGTATTCAACTGGACAAAATTATATGTAATATTATAATATTATCTTTTTTAATACATTAATTAGTATTGTGATTACTAATCGTTATTTAAAAAATTGATGATAATTTTTAGTGCTCGGGGAATACCAATTAAAAAACATTTCAGGAATTCCAGGCACAAAATTATCCATATAAATGTTAGAAACATTCCTTTTGAAGAAGGAGTTTCACATTTGCCTATGTTTGTATTTGGTTTGATCTGAAGCGTCATTTTGAAAGACATGAATTTTTCGACCGAAAAATATTTTCATTGGTTTGCTTTTTTGATTTAAATGCTTTAATTAATGAAATATAAATCAAAGTTTGTACAAAATTTCGGGAAAAATCTATTATTTTGTAAAAAGTCGATCAATTTATTTGTATATTTATATGAAGTTTAGAATATAAATAGAAAAAAAACTGGAGGTTGTTCGAAATTAACACATTTTTCACAATAACTTAAGATTTCGCTCGAATACCTTTTTATTTTTTTAATTGAAGAACCTAGAATTTCAGTCAAGTAAAAGTGTTTAAGTCAAATTTTATTTACCATCTTCAAATTCTCGAGCTTATCCCTCTTTGAAATATTTTCGACTGGTATTTCGATCGAAAATATTTTAGACTGGTATTTTTAATTAAAGATTTATAAATTGTAAAATTATAATTAAAGTGACCATGCTTTAACATTTTCAAAAACTATACATACTCATTTTCTAGATACTATAGTTTACTAGATATAAATTTTGCATAAATGATTTATGTAAAATTTGTAATATTTACACTATTGTTAATAATTTTCACATTTATATATAGAGTTTCATGAAAATATTTATAATTAACTAACTAAATAATTAATTACTTCATTTGAATTTGCATTTTTATTGAGTTTTCGCCTTTGCGTTAAATGTTTTCACTTCCCCAGAAAGTAAGTTTTTTATTCAACTTTCTTTAATTATAATGACTCCATTATAAATGACAAATTATTACTTTCTTTACATATTTTATACTGTCTCTGATTATTTTGGATCCCTTAGAGAGCAATTAGTATAGTTAATCTTAGGAAGCTTGAATCAAATTTATTTTATAGCTACTTTTCAAATATTCCATGCTACAAGTACTATATTTACTGGCAATACTATCTATAAACTCAGTTTTAACACAAAATTAGTGTAACAAAATATTTTCAGATACGATAATCTTCAATATCTGAATTAGATGATCGAGGAAGCATTTATAGCTAAGGTTCTACTGATGATGGAAATTGTAACTATTCCGAAACATGGTGAATGAAATATCAAATGTGATTATATTATGTCAATATTATTTAAAATCTACATGCAAAAGATATTTTCTAAATAACTCCAGCGCAATCACATTAGAATTCATAGATTTTAAATGAAACATTCTGAATATAAATACTACATAAACTATCTGTCTCTGTAAAATGTTATGAAACTTTATATGTATGTACGTAACTACATAATTGCAAGCTCTATAGTCTATAATAATAGTTCGAGTATTATTTAAGATTATACCTTAGTTTTAAAAGAATATTAAATTTTTATTTATTTTAAAACTAATGGTAATGAATGAATAATTACTTCTTTATTTTGTGACAGACCATAGAGTTGTACATGGATGTGTATCTGATCACTATTATATGTACTAAAATTCCACACTGTTGTGTCAGGTACAACCGTGTGCATTGTGGTGAAAAGAATTAATGTTAAAAATTTATATATTTTCAAGACGAAATTAATTGAAAACTGTCTTCCTTTTTTGAATGATTTGCTTATAGTAACTTATTCATGTAATTTTAATATTTCTTTTCTTTGTCAGCAGCGGCGACAGCGGTAATTGTACGTGACATTACAATACCGTTGTTGAACATCATAGTACATTTATATAGTATCGTGCAAATGAAATCACATAATAAATTTAATAATAAATTATAAATAATAATTTCACAATGTTTTCATAAAATATAATTAATATGAATAATAATTAAATATTTTATTATTGTGAATATAATCTTTTAAGCATAGTTGATTTTACATTATCATTCGCGAAAAATTTATGTTCTTGTTAAGTTGGTAAATTTAAAGTTTTAGCGCGTGAATACACGATCTGTTAACAGTATATTTAACTATTATTATCTTTTCATCGAAATCTAGATTCTTTTGAGATTTTAATAATAATTTGTCTGGTTTCATTTACTAAGGAATCTAGAACAAACTATTTTATAGTAGCAGATCGTGTATTCACGCCAAGCTTCATTCTTGATATATTTTGTGGGATTGAGTAGCATCTCCTAACAAGAGTTGTACCCTCGAATTTTCCATGAACGATTCACTTTGAGTGGTTTGATATTTTTTCAGAATTCTGAAAAAAATCTAGATTTCTTAATCTGCTTTCTGCGTTCTCGTGCAGATGATAAGTGATAAGTGCAAAACCCAGTGGCTGCATCTTCAGAGCGTGTTTATAAAATTCGATAATAGGTACATATTCTGGGATTTGCCTTGACCACATTTTGGATGGCTTTTCTTTTTTGGAGTGAAGATAACACCAGCATAGTTTTATGGTTCCGTCTACGTATGAGTATAGTATTGCGTTACAAAAAGACTACTAGTAAAATCGTTATCCGGAAAATTGAATTTCCAAAACTATGAATTAAATTTAAATAAATTCTATATGAGTGACAACTACGAGAGTATATATCCAGATATCTCGGCGATGGCGTAGTGGTAATGTTCTTTGCTGTAATGTATTAGGTTCCGTATTCAACTCAAAACGGACGCATCGATTCGCTTTTAGTTGAATCAGTTTTAAATGAGTACCAGTTAATAAACTTTTCAATATTTAATTGTGATTTTAAAACACAATTAAATATTTAATTGTAATAACAACAAATCTTTCTCTATGAACAAGCCATTTAGCCATTAGATTGTTGTAATTAAAAGTTTCTTTACTAGAAAGAAACTTATGATTCGAAAACCATTTAAAATTAGTACGACTTAATTCCAATATAAATGTAAAGAAACCTCTATCGTTGAAGTATTGATTCAGTTCTTATGCTCCCATGTATGAACATATATTAGATTTATCAATATTTGACAAAACTATCAAAGAGTAAGAGTTTTGAAAAGTAGCGTTTTCACTTAAAATAATGATAGTAACAGTAAAACTACTTAAAACAATTAAATTACAATTTTTTTGAAAAACTGAACAGAAATTTAAGTGACGGTTATTTTTTTTAATTTAGAAATTAATTTATTTAACCCTTCCCTACTACACAATTTCTTTAAAATCAGTGTAATAACTTTCAAGAATCTATATTTATTTAAAAAAAAAAATTCAAATTTACAGAACAGAAATAAATAAAATTAAATAATGTTTGAATTTTAGAGTATACTTTATGATAAGAAAATGTAATTTACAAAAAACGTACATATGACGTAAGAAAAGAAAGTTTATTACATAAACTCGTATAAAAAATCTATTTTAGAGTAACATAATTTAATTACTATTATTAGTAAGCTGTAAATTATAATTGGACACAGTAATTTTCAAAATTAAATTTACTACAACAAAAAAAATTGAAAATAAATCATGTAGCTTTAAATAGATTTTTGAATTATAACAAATTCTTCACTATATGTTTTGACTAGTTTTACGAGGAGTTGTATAGAATAACAATTAAGTTTTGTGACGGAAAGATCAGCAAATTACAAATTACATAAATCAAATTTATATGTCATTAGTTATTATAATATACGATTTCAATAAAATTCAGCGCATAACTTTATTTCGTAAGCTAGTCTCTAAATCAAATTCAACTAGAATGATGGTAAGTGTAACTAGCACAAGCAACTAGAAGAAAATATTTTTTGCGTAATAAACTAGTCTAGTATACTACTAGAACTAGATAATCAGTTTCATAACTGAAACTAGAAATCGGTTTAACAAACTAGTATATTTAAACTTATAATTTTGTTGTAATAACTATGTAGGTGGAACAGTTGAGATTTCTAGAAAACCAGATTTATTTTTCAAACTAGGAATCAATAACAAACTAGTATCTAGTAAATTTCTTCAATCACAAAATCTAGTATTATAAATTATAGATATATATAATTATTGGACTTGCTACATTTTAAAATGAAATTTTGTACGTATTCCTGATTTTTTTTTAAGAAAAACTCCAAATTTTGGACTACCCCTAGATTAACAACTTTTTTTTTAAATATATTATTAAGAAGTACTGAAAATTACTACAATTTTCTGTTGCTACAAATAAAATTTAATCATTATTATCTAAATGTATGCTTGATTATATAAAAATTTATATTTATTGTACTGACTACAGGTACAGAGTATCCTAACCGTTAATATTTATTCGACAACAAATTCATTATCATAAGAATCGGAAACAGTATATTAGAACGTGACCACAAAACTTTACATTTTACATATATACAATTTTTTTTAAATCAATTAAAATTTTATTGATTTTTTAATAAAAATGATTAAATCGAAATTTTTATAAATATATTTTATATATGTCAATGTGTATTCAAAATGGATGATAATCAAATTTTGTGAAATTTAGCCTTTATAGTTTATATCTGAAAATTCGTTTAATTAAAGTATTGACCAAGAACAAATTTCTGTTTCACGTAAGACAGTTTCTGGAACTTGCACATTGCAGCTACCGAATGTAAATATAAATAATTTCTTGAAGTTAAATTATTGGTTGATTAGAGAACTTTATCAGCCATAAAATATAAAGGTCATTAGTTCATTAAAGTTTGAAAGAATCACTTTTTGTTGTACTCACACAAAATGAAGACAAAATAATTGCCTAACAAAAACAAAATTGCGTTGGCGATTAATTATTAAAAACTTTTTACCATATTCGATTTCTTTTGATTATGATACTAAAATTGAAATAATACAAAATGTAAGCCAATAAAACTCATTTATCAATAAAATATTAAAAAAAAATTTAAATTTATTCATCAAAAATTTAAAGAAATAAAAAATTACCACTCATTTTTAAATGTTACCACAAGAATTATATTAAAACGAAATTGATAATGTTAATTTACCTTTTCTAGGTTTTCAGCAGAAAATACTGAATTTGAAAATTCTTTTAAAATATATTGAAAATTCTGTTGGAACGGTTATAAAAAATACAAAATTTATGACTTCACTTTTGGTTATACCGTTTACATTCTTGTCATTTATATAGCGTTATTTTTCGAGTACATAACATTTAATAAAAAAACTCAGATATCAACAAAAGTGTTTTGCACACACCATACCGACCGAAATGCACAAAATAACAAGATTTTTATTCACTGAATAAATAGAACTTTTAAAATCATCATTTAGCATATAGTGAAAATGGATTATATGATATTCTTCATGAACCAATTTAAATTATGCCATTATCATTAGAAAATTTGCAAAAATTAAACATAAAAAAAAACTGTCATTGGTCTAGTGATGATATTAATGAAGATGATTTTTTCTTACAGATAATGAAAAAACTAGATTTTATGGTGCAATTTGTTGAAGTGGGAACACTAAAAAAAAATTTGATATTTTCCTGATGATGATGGTCAACAAAGTATTTATTAATGACTTTTAGAGTAAATCTTTTGTATATTAACAAATTGGGAACAATCTGTAAATATATGGTTATGAATGACTATATATGACCCAATAAAGAAGAATTTTATATTTTTTATGAATTGATAATTTTCCTAATATAGAATTATAACTAAAACTTTTAGAGATGCTCTATTTAATTGGGAATTATTATGATAAAAAAGTGTAAAATGAAAGTTTTTGGTTGAATTTTTCTTTTTAAATTTTGGGTGTTAAAGAAAGTGTAACAAAATTTATGAATTTTTAATTCCATACAATAAAGTTTTTTTGAAAACTTTTGATAATTTATTTTTCTTAATTTGTTTTATATAGAAAATGATCTAAATTAAAATATTAACCTTAATTCTGACAGAATTTATAAAGATGGCGGAATAAGTTAACCTCAAATCTTTAAACTTAATTTGATGCAACAAGAAATACAAGTCCAAACACATTTGAGTAAAAAATAAGAAGTCATCCTTGTCAAAACAATTTTTGACTGGATTGCCTTTTCAGAATGAAATAAAAATGAAAAGATGTTCGGTCATAACTTTTTTGACTCACATTCCTTTTGTAAAATAAGTTTAGTTAAACAACTAAAAAGGTATTTTAGTCAACTGTAATGGAAATTAATTTATAAAACCAAGGAAGTACTATTCCGTACAGCCAAGCCAGTAACCATTTGTCACAAAATGTTCACAAATATACGGCAATTTTTAGTTGATTGTAAAAAGTTTGTCATCTGAAAACGATTTACAACATCCCGGATGAACAAATTATCATCAAATTTTCAAACCCTCGTAATAGGAATTCAATAACTTCGTAATAAATTATAATTATGTATATAATTCATAAGCGTTTTGGTAAAATTATCTAATTTATTCAAATTTCTTATGAAACTTTTCTTCAAATTAAGACTAGCATTTAAAAATTCGTGTTACTTTTCTTCTTAAACACACAAAATTTCGACCCATATTTGACCAAAGCTAAACTATTAATCAAAATTATAAAAATTCAGTTTCTAAACTATGCAACTATTAACACTTAAAATTTACCTGTGGGTATTCTATGTTTCTTTCTCCTAACTCATTAATTGAAGGTCTTATCTAATATTTAAAGAAAATCTAATACTATATTATTACAAAAGAAAACTTAGATGATTTATGGCTAAGTTAAACGATGTAGAATAATATTAATTTTCAGTCTATCTCTAAAGAATATTATTTGTTAATATTCAACTATGCTAGATGCGCTAGAGGTTTAATAATTACCCCATTGTAACATTAGACAAAAACTGGTATAATTATATAGTTTCAAGTTAATATTATTGTTTGTCTAAATAAATCTTATGTAGTATTTTCTGCACATCATAATATTTAAATTAAGATTTTACAGAAAATACGATATTTAAAAGATTGCAATGATATTTAAAAAAAAAAATAATAAAATTAAATTTAGAAGTTACTAGTAAATAGTATAATTTTATTTATTTTTATGTTAGACTTTTCGGTGGAATATGTTTTCATAATTTATTATTTGTGGATGTAGGTCATTCTTAACAATATTTTTATCTTGGTTTCGGAAGGCGAAATAATTCAAAATTATCATTTAAAAAAAACTTTAAGCAATAAAAATAAATATAGAAATTATATGCGATGCAATGTTTAGGAGGTAAACCCATTGCCAAGATAATTCAGTGTAAATTTTCAGTATACTAAATTTATTGTATCTTTTTCTAAATATTTTTGAGATAAAATTAGTTTAATATTCACATCGTACTAACTTATTTTGCTAGTTATTAAAGAAACTAACTTTTTGCTTATTGGTTTTAATATTTTAACTATAAGAGACGAAATTATATTTATTTGAAAGTTAAAAATATTATTATTTATTCCAAATTCGACTAAATTTAGACTTCACTGAATTAAAGGTCTGACAACCCCGCTAAATGTTATTAAATCTTAGAGTATATAGAATAATAGGAAGCGCTATAGTAAATAATTTATAGTAGATCACTTTTTGGGGTGAAGAGAGATGCTTTTTTCATGTTTTTAGTATGTTTTGTCAGCATCTGCGAGTTCTAATGACAGCGTAATAAGAGCATCTGCGATTTCTATAGCTAAAACAAGTAGTATATACTACAGCTTGTAAGTACAAAACTATACTAAAACGTCTCGTGTTATTCTATACCTTAAGAAAAAAGCATAAAGTAAAATTAGTCTGCAAAGAAAAACCTATTAAAAAAACTTGTTTTGTAATTTAAATATACTTTAAAAATGTGGAACAATATAATTAGCAAAGTACTAAAGTAAATTATCCATAAAAATTATGCTTTTTAAAACAATTACAAAGATACAATTTGTCTAAACATTATTTTATTTTATGAGATCGTGCAACTGAAACTTTTCAATTTAAGTAAAGTAAATTTTAAGATAAAAAAATTAAAATTTTTATGAAAAAATAAAAATTTTATGAAAAACAAATTGGTATGTTAATCTAATGAGATCTTCTTTTATGTTATTTCTTTTCTTCTGGTACGCATAGAATCTATTTAAATATAGATTAAGAAAAATTGAAAATTAAACCATGGCAAAGAATATAAATCTACATCTTATATATAAATCAGGTCATTATATCTATCTTATCTGTAAATTTAATATCAACATATATACAATATACAATTATATGGTAACCTCTTATAAATTTTTAATGGAAGCCAAACATTAAAGATGTAATTGAAGTGATAGAACATGAGTCAGTTTATACTATTATAAAAAATACTATCAAGTTTTTTATTAATTTATTTGAAAATAATTTTATCGATATTATTCGAACCGGAATAGTAAATCGATATTCATTTTCTAATTATATATATTTATATGGTATGTATTACTACTTACTATAGAATAAGATTTTTTTTGCTGGAGGACGAGCCATGTGCTAAATTAATTCGATTTGGGGACAAATTCACATAATTTTCTCCATATTGATTTACATTTATTAAAAAGAAATGATTTTTTTAAAGAACTTACATCAAGACAGATTAGTAATTTAAAAATTCACATACTTTTCACCACATAGCGGAAAGTTCAAACATAATGTGAGCGCAAACCAATCAATAGCAGTAGCTGTAGATTTTCCCCTATCAAGACAGAGCCAAGACAAACACAATTAATAATGTTTATAAAATAAGAATTTTTGGAATGGATACATTAGAAATTGCAAAAATTATCCAAACTGTTCATATAGTTTCCGAGGTGTATCAAAAATTTGTAAAACTGAATAAAATTAATTAAAATTTAACATAATTTTGCCTCCTAACATAAAAAATTAGTATAAAAGTGACAAGATATTTAACAATATTTTGACTCCTGTAAAAATATTCAACATTTTTCAATCTCGGCGGTAGCTTTTTTTTCCTTTGCGGTGATCGCGTACATTTCGTTTACTTATATTGATTTCCATATATAGAACATTTTCCAAAGTTTACGCTGTGGGGATGCGATCAAATTACAATTGGGCCTTAATTCAAATGTAAAATTTTATACTATTTTACTAGATTCTTTTGTAAATCCCAAACTATAACAAGCATTGCTACAAAACTTGAAATCAGAACTTTTAATTTTTAAAAATTTATACTTGAGTTTGGCTCGTAATTTATCAGCTCAACAATTTTAATAAGTACAAATTTATTAATTTTTTTTAACTCTTTTTTCCAAACACAGGAAGACAATTAGTAACTTAAGCATCAATAAATTTTATCTAATTATATTTAAAACTTTAATAAAAACTGAAAATAAAATTGTAAAAATTAACTCATTAAAAAACAAAATTGTTTCAACATTCAAAATATCACATAAAATATTTATTTTTATAATATGTAATTTAATTACTAATTTGCCTGTGCGAATAAAAATGTTCATATTAATTGGCAATAATATTTTTTTTTTTTGTTGCCAAAGATTCTTTTGCTTAATAAGATCTTTAAAAACAGATTTTTTTTTCTTCTTATTTATATCTTTTACTATTTCATGGTGCACTGATTTTTCACAATTCGTCTGGAACATAACATAATTTGAGATTAAATTATTGTATAAATGCAAAACACTAATAAAATTTACATAAAAATTCCCACAAATTATATGCTCGATATGCATCTAAAGAAAAACATCACATTATGTTGTTCAACAAAAATTTGTATACAAAAAAAAAACGATTTAATGAAAGATAATAAAATGTTATTAAAAATAATAGTTCTTTATGTTATTCTGAATTCTGATATGGTAACTTAAATTATTGATTCAATTACAATTCAAATTAATTCAAGTTAGCTCAAAAAAATATTCTTATACCAACGAGAAAAGTTTAGGGAAATATGTAAAATTAAATGTTAAAAATTCAAGCAAATTAATTAATAAATTTTTTAATGTGATTAAAAGATTAAAATTTGAAAAATTATAGGTAACAAAGTCTGTTTTTCAAAACTGTGCCGGCTTGGCAAAGTGTAATGCGGTAATGCCATACATTTTTATATTTAATTTGAACTTTTCTGTTTGCTTTTAAATTTTTATTTAAGTTTTCAAAAATCAATTTAAATTTGATTCTTTTAATTTAAATTAAACAACTGCAAAATTGGAATTGTAGTCTGAGTTATAGTACTCCCCACAGAAGCATCACGTGGGCATAGTTTGAAAATTGTATAGGAATTATTTATTTCCTTTTTAAATGCTATTTTCATTAAGCTATTGAAGATACCAAAATTGATATATTAAGAATTAAGTTATTAATCAAATTATAGTTTTAAAATCTACAAAATTTCTTATTTCATCATAATCCTATGGCTCTACAGCTCTGGATATGCTTTGGCCTTCTTCACTATGTTCATACATTCTTCTTTATTTTTAGATGTTGCAATCCTGCATCGTATATTCGTGTTGCAATCCTGCATCGTATATGTAATTGTTATTACATTCCATGTAATTTTTGAATTTCAGTTGTGAGTGTTTGCGTTGAGTTCATCTACTTCCATAAATTTTATACGGATTGAATTTATTTTATCATTCCTAGTGCGTTGCCTTTGCGTATGTTGAGCGATCCTGGGGCATTAGGTTATTTTTGCCATTCATTTGTTGTCAATTTCCAAATCATTATTTTTTCAAAATTTTCAAATTTAATTGAAACTATTATAAATTAAATACTCGCATACCAACATTACAAAATTAAATTTTCAATACTTCTTGATTGAACAATATTTATATCATTTTGTTTTCAACAATTTTTACTATTAGATAATATTAAAGAAAACATTCAAAATAATCATTAGTTCATCCTAAAGAGTAACCATAAATCATCATAAATTAATTTAATCATAAAAGTGGGTCAAAATATAATAACATATTTATAACTGAATAATTTCAATTGGCTATCTATTAAATTTACATAAATCCAATATTTCATGAAAATATTATAAACTTTCATTCATTTTATACCACTAAATTTTAAATAAGTAGCTATACTTATATAAAAAAAAAGAAATATTATTCAGTAGCTAAAATCAATTTTTCAATTCTTAAAATAAAAAATTTGTAATTTAAACTTAAGAAATTATGAAATTTTAAACAATTTGACTATATAATCTCCAATTAGAGGAAACAAAAAGCCAAGAAAGATCACGAATTTATTTGAAATTTTCAAATAATAAACTCATAAACGTCAAAGTAAATAATATACAAAATATGTTGTAAATGTAACTAGGTAGCATAAAAGTTTTATATGATTTTAATAATTTTAATACGTTATTTATGATTTTTACTAGTATTATATTAATCATCGGAAAAATCATAATTTTTAGAATATATTTTTTTAACTAGACGAATGAAATTGGAAAATTATTTTTCATATTCAGTTTTTTTTTACATATATAAATTGAAATTATTGTAATAAATAAACTTTTTTATAGGTGAAAGCCATTAGGCCAGTAATAGTTTCTTCGATATAATTGATTAACGTTAAATTAATTATAAATAAATTTTATGGGAATATTAATAAATAAATAAAATGTTTTTAATAATATTTATATAAATTATAAAATGAATTATCACATTTATTTAAGTTTTATAAGGTTAATTTGGCGTCATAACTGATTTCGTTACCGTTTGTTGGAAATATTTGAGACAGGGAACATTGTTTTTCTTTAAATTAATATGGAAAATAAGAATAAGTTTAAAATATTCTAAGTACATCTGAAAAAATAGGTCATAATTATGTAAGTTTATTTCAATATGAACAGCGGGTAACTTTGTAAATTTCAGTCAATTATGTACAAACAATTTAGATGTATATTGATGAATAAATTATGGTATTCAAATTTTTAATTGATGGTGCATATAGTAAGTCAACTAATTATAATATAATTATAATCAGAAGAGACATTATTGATGGATTGATTCTATGAGGAGAACCGATAGGGTTGACACACTTATACGTATTGTAACCTTCGAACATTTCATTTTACACAAGTTGCAGTATGGTTGGCTAAACCAACAACTTTTTCGACCGGAAGTTAGATACATTTACAAAAAACAAAATCTGATGTAATTGCGAAAACAATGACCAATTTTACATATGGTGCCGTGAATTAAGGCCAAGGTATATAAGGCCTTACTTACTTTCATGCCTTTATTTCATAAGTTGTGTGAAATAAGGCCATTAACAGTATGTTAAATAAATGAAACAATTTTAAAAAATGAAATTAAACCTAAAAATATTGATTCAAGTTTATATTTGTTAAGCGTTGCACCTATAAAACTATAATGAAATATGAAAAAGATGTTGGACATATTATGTAAAAAGTGGAATACTATTTAAATTATATTCGGTATATGTATTACAATGCTTACCAGCAGCGGTGCATTACAAAAATCACCCTTTTCCAGAATATTACAAATAATAGATTATATAATACAAAATTTTCTTATGAATTTAGTACGAAATGCCTTAAGGTTTCACTGTGTCCGTCTATCTTTTATTCTCCGGATCTATAAGGGTTTAGAAACTTTATCCATAAAGGTCTAGAAACCTTGAAATCTAAATGTTTCTGATTCTGTTAAAGTTTCTAGAATTCAAAAACTTTATATGTTTTTCATTTTCACAATAAATACTCCTAACTAAACGTATTTGAAAGAAATATACAAAAATGCTCTAATTATTGATTGATCCGTCAATCAAATCTTATATTTTCGTAACCTAAATTTCATTTAAAAAGGTTAATTAAATCACCTTAGAGTTCATTTTTATATTAATCATAGTTTTCTATTAAAGTTTTATGTAATTATTGATTTTTATCCATGTTCCCTATTACATTGTAATGAAATTTGTATTAATTTTTTTATATTGTATTATAATATAGTTTTAAGTTGTAATATTATTTCCCTGATTTTGTTTCTTGTAATAAAATATAATAACATAACAGTTTTTATATTAAAATACAATCTTATAGTACGATAGTGTAGATTGGCGTGAAAAGTATCAGATTGTTTCCATACAAAACCAATTTGATATAGAAAGCAATTTAATATTATCTTTAAAGATCAAATTGATTTTAGATATTATAAAAATTGCAAGATCTTTTTATTCAATAAAAGGTAAAAAAAAACTGAAATTTCATGACACGTGTTGTTATTATATTTTTATATTATCAAGATATATATAACAAAATAAATATAACGAAATAAAGATTTCTGCAAAATGAAAACATTTTAAGCCACACGTTATATAAGTGACACCATTTGTCTCCGATACAGGATGTACTATAACATCGACAGCATACCACGCTATCTGTATTCGAAGAACTAAAATGTATGGACACCTTTTCCGGATTCGGCCAATATTTCTAGTTACAACCGGATTTTCGGGTATAATTTTAACAGAAAAGTAGGATCATATTTGGGTCTATAGCTTCAGAATGGTGCAATGAAGAATTTTAGTTTATATGTCATTAGATTAGTAATTAAATGTCGATTCAAACGAGCTATAAAAGATTTCAAGTTTTTACTTTATTTGGAAACTACAATTACTCTAAACCTAATCCGAAATATTGAAAGTGGCAATACATTTTTTCGAATACTACCACAAATAACTTGGTAAAACTGTCGATCAACTATTTAGCGTCCACCCTGTATAATTATAATCAATATTAATATTACAGTTTTCTTATGAAAACTCGAAATAATTAATTGATAATTTGTCTGAATATAATTAATATTGACATTTTTAGGTAAAGAATCAATGAACTGAAAAATAAAAATTATAATAAATTTTGAAACCGCAGACTCTGGGGTTCTTTATAAAGATCATTATTTGTATATAATTCTTTTGAAGATGGTTAACAAAACGAATTATGAATATGATAAATATAATATTTTATTAACAATTGTTTTATTAAATTAATAATATAATTTTTAAAGTTAATATTAATATGGAAAATTACGATACTATTTTTTATGATATAGAAAATAAGTTTTCTATAAAATTAATGGTATTAAAACTATTAAGAGTCATCACAAAATATTAAAATTAAATTTAGATTAATTAATTTCCTGCTTTTATAGGCAGCTTGGACCCTTAACCGAGCTGAAACTGGGTTTTCACCGATTTCGATCCAGCGCATCTTCTAACCAGTTATTTGTTTTAAGAGATGACTGGTGAGCCCGTCTTTCCATCTTAAGCTGGGTTTATCTCTATTTCTTTTTCAGTTGGGGTTAGATTCAAATTCGTTCATGCGGACAACATAGCCTAGACAGCGTAACCGTACTACGTATACGTTTGCCTATGTCCATGTCGTCATATTGCTCGTACAATTCTTCATTAAATCTTCTCCTCCGACTTCCGTCTATGCAGGCCACTCTGTAATATTTCTTAAAAATTACACAAAATTATTTATCTATAGTATAAGAGCCGTCAATATGAAAATATTGTGAAGCTTTAGGTTAGGATTAGACCAACAGTTCGAATCCAGGTCACCGGCAATATTGATGTTGTTTTAATTTGACAACAAATAATTTCTCACTATTAAAAAAAAAAGTAATTAACTTGCTACAATTAAAGTTTCTCCATTACAAAGAAAGATAAGAATCGGAATTGGAAGTGAAAGAAGAATATTCTAATGCATGTAAATAGTCAACTAAAAATTTATCTTAATTACTTATGTATAATTACATATTACATTAAGAAAGCCTAGAATATATAAAAGCTCTTGTTCTACATTAACATAAATAATTGGATTTTTTGTATATACAGACTTCCTTTATAAAATCTATAATAAATATATACAGAAATTTACTTTTAAACCGTTTTCACGCTTTAATCCGCTGAAAGGGAAACAAAAACATGTTGTTAGTTATTTAACATGTTGCCAATCAAAATGTTTAAATAACTGATGAATAAATGTATATTCTCTCTGAACATTTATAGTGCATTAAACCCTTTTTTACTGATATTTTATATATTTTTTATAATTTCGATATCTGTACTTAGATCACTTTTGCTTATAACTGATTTTATCCATCTTCTTAAATCAGAGTTAGTGAACCTTTTGTTTTTAACAAAATTTGATATCTATCAAACAAATATTTCTATTTTTTTTAAAGATATTGGTGAAAGTCTCGAAAGAAACTATATGGAAAACAAGCACGCACCTTGTATTAGTGTGAAATTTTAGCCATCGAAAAACACCTCACTTAATCATAACCAATTTGTTTGTATAGGATCGAGCAATGATTTGTTTATCATTTTCAGAAACACTTTTGTTGGAAAAAAATTATGTACAGAATTAATTTCCCGTAAAAGTTAAGTCATGAGTTCACGAGCCGTCATTTCATAATTTGTGAATGTTTGCAGTCGTTGATTGTGTTTGACTTCATATTTCTTGTTCTGGTTCGTTATATATGACTTTGGACCATTTTTACTCAAATTTCAGACCACTTTGGACCGTTTTTACATAGAAATTTGTTCTGAAATCTTTGAATCATAAAAATTCTCTATTGGAGAAACTAAGCCAATTTAGTAAGAGACTAGCACTAGACAAACACAATACATTAATTTTTCGGGTTAATGGTTACATAGTAATACAAGTAATAATAATTAATCCGACAGGATAAATTGTGGGATTAATTGTTACATGGGTTAAATTGTTACATAGTTATTGTGTCATCACCACTGAACCATAACAAATTGCAAGTAATAATAAAAAAAAAATTATATAAACTTTCAAGAATACAATTTAAAAAAAAATCTCTAAAATCCTTTTATGGGAAATAATAATTATGTATTATGCTGATAACCTGTTATTTAACCTGTTAACAATATTTTTTTGATGTTGATGTTATGGAAAGTGTAATTCTCTTTCATTTATATATACTTATAATATTATTAATCAGTTCGTTTTTCATCAACAACAAAAAATGATCAATAAACACATGATTTTTATTGTAAAATTAATTCCGATGAAATAGAAAATGATGTCTTCTTTTAAATTAATGTAATTTTCAAGAATTTGAAACTTTAATCTGGTTTTTTTTTATTGTTAATTAAGTATGTACTATTTAACCGGATATTCTTGATTAATGATTTTGAAAATGATTAAATGTAATATTATTTGTTGTAAAACTATAAAACTTAATTGAAATTGTATTATTATACAAATTAAAACAGTTTTAAAGAAGTTTAAATGAGAGTAATAAATTTAAAGTTAAAGGAAATTGTGATCAATTTTTATAGTTTTCCTTTATTTTTTGTCCATCCTTTTATCTTTTTTACCATTAACTGTTTCAACAAGAAGTGTTTTATGATGAGATAAATATATAAAGTTTTAAATTTAAAAAAATATAATTAATTTCTGGTTGAATGACATGTTAAATATAAAATATGCTATCGATTTGCTATCTACAATAAATTGAATATAAATTAAATAATGAAGTACAAAAATTACATTTAGATATAAATTTAAGGTTGACAGTCATAAATTCTGTAATTATAAAAAAGTAATTTTATAATTTCAAAAATCGTAGGAAAATAATTGCATTATTTTTCTAATATTTTTCGAACTTTGTTTTTTTTGTATGTAATATTTTTAAGTTCATTTAAAAAAGCGATGACATATTCATTTATATATGCATTTTTACAAAAATGTCAAAATACCAAAAAAGTCTTTGAAAGAAACTTTAAATGATTTATGGAAACTGATAGTCAATATATAGACTTAATCATTGTACATTGTACATATTTCAAATTTGTATCAGAGTTTTAAATAGACAAGCCTGAATAAGTTCTTGAAAAGTAGTTCAACAGTTTATAGATAAACATTTATGATCGCAGGCTTCTATGTCTCACATAATTACAATTAAACTGTCAGCGGATCAGGTGTGTCAACATGAAGACGAAAAGTCGGTACACATACTATGTGGCTGTAAGGTATTGATGTCTAGAGGAGACGAACTTATTAATCATTATATAAGTAGTATATAAATGAAAGAGAAATGCACTTTCCATAACATCAACATAAAAAAAATGTTTGCTATATCATTTCTTCTTCAGAAACGTGGCGCTTGTCACTAAAACATCTGTACATTTTCATTATAATTAGAAGAGATATTACAATAAGCCAAACGGCTAAAGAAGAACTTTCTGTGGACAAACATTTAAAACTAAAGTTTGCTATTAGAAATAATTTAATAATGATTTTAAATTAATTCCACAAAAATTAAAGTTCAATAGTGAAGGGAGAGCGAATTTGAAATTTAATTATCCATCTTTCACCATTTTCTGAATGTCATTTTAAACCGAAATTACATAATATTCACTTCAAAATCAAATTGGAATATAACTTTCCGAATAAATAAAAGTATAATTATTAAAATTTTAATATAAACGAAACTAAAATAAAAAATTTATTTAAATAAAATAAATTAAAATATGCTGAATTCTGTATCTGGAAAATATCACAAGAAATTAATAATAATATAGAATTTTATTACGATTAAATTTTTCTTTTAAAACCTTCCGGTCTAAAAGTCACTTTAAATACTTATATACAATTAAAATGATACGTGAACATAATTAGCCTAAAAAAAATAATCTTTATCTTATCCATTGCGTTACCATTAATTAAACATAATACAAAAAAAAATGTTCTCGCTAGTAAAATATATTCTAATTAAGACAATGTGGAATTTTCATTATTATAACTCTGTAATTACCATCAGAAAATCATATAATAAAGAACATATATTTTATGTGAAATAAAAAAGACCAAAGAATTTTAATTTAAATTAAAACTTTTTTCACATAAGACTTTTTTTTTATCTTTTTTGTAATGAGTTTAATTAAGTAAAGAAAAAAAAATATCTTTGCATAATTTCGTATAGAAATTCCCTGTCAACACTTTATTCTATAGATATATTTCAAAAGAGCATTTCATTATATTTTTTTTAACTGTTGAAGTTTACAATTTGGCCATAAAAAAATACGGTCAAAATTTTCTGTTTTAACTCATAATTTTAACCTACATAATTATAAAAAAAAATGTTAAAATAAAATCTTTTTTTAAGAAGATTTTATTTATTTAATTTTGAATGTGTAACTGCAAAATGTTCTCAATTTTTGTAATTTACTTATATAATTCAGACGAAAATAATAAAAAAAAAAACTATAAAAATAAATTAAATATTAACATTTTTTTTGAAAAGAATATTATAAAAATATAAAAAAATAAATTCTTAGCTTAAAGATAGTAATTTGTTTAATGTGAGAAAACAATGAAAATTTAAGTTTATAAATAAATTTTGTATATAAAAGTAAATTGTAAATTTATTCATAAAAAAACATTTTTTTTGAAGAGGTTATAAAAGATGTGCCAAATTTTTGAAGATAAAAATTTGTGGTACAAGTAGATTTATCTAAAACATAAAAAAATAGAACATAAATTTTATTTGTTTGTTATTTAATTATTGTTCATTCAAAATTCTTTTGTGATAAAATAAAATATATTTAAATATACTTCAAATACTCGACGACACCAGGAATGACTATACATAATAAACAAAAGGCCTCAACATATCAAAATTCAACTCCATTAAAAGCCAGTACTTTGAAACAAAAACATTAATCACTTTACAAGAACTTATAAAACTTAATTTTTCTAGACTTATGTCTAGTGTTACAGTGTAAATTTAAACCTTTTTGTTAGAATTTAAATTTCAGTTTAAATTGGTTTAAGTTCACATTTTTAGCGAAAATTAGGTATTCGTACATTAAAAACACTACTTTTTCCAAAGTCACGATCTGTGACGGAAAATCATTTTCCAAGTTCAGAGTCGTCGCTTGTGGGTTACTGTTGCTAGGTTTATGTACTTAAATAAGAAATAAATCCAAAATGAAAAAATTAAATTCAATAAAAATTACAAATTAATTGACAGTTTATAGTGAACCATTTAGCCGTATAATTGAGATTTTTAAAAATATTCAGATCTTCTTCGATATTATCTAATCATTGATTTCTTGGACGACCACATGGGTGGTCTATGGGTTGTCTACTTGTTATTACTGCATCAAAAATCGAATTTTTGCAAATTTATTATAAGCTAAATATTTATAATTTATTTAACCTCGTAAGTGACAATTACTCAATAATTGTACTATTCGGTTACTCTTTTATTCATAAAGACATCACTAAGTAATAAAATTTGCAGGCTTTTGACGTACATACTTATAGTTTTTGATATAATAATTTTGTCTTTTCCTTCTATTATAAAATTTGGCTTTTGCTATTTTTACCGATGAAATACAATTATAGTTATATATAATTATTATATAATAAAATTGTATAATTTCGAAAATACTGTCAGAATCTTAGAAACGTCACATTTAAATTTAATTATATTATACTTAATATTAATTTAATTTAAAATAAAGAAAAATTTAAATTCGACACTTTCAGTATTAAAATGATAAATTTATATGTAAAATTAGAATATTTACATTTCGATTTTAGCAATTTATTTCTATTTCTACTATACTAGATTTCAATAAAAGTTCCATCATTCAATTAATCATTAATTTAAACATAGGTACAAGATTTTAAAAGTACAATTCCTTCTAAAAATTTATAAATTTGAATAATCAGTAAAAAAAAATCAATTAATTTCATTAACCTGACATACAATTTAATTATAAAATAATTAAGCCTCTTCTACATTATACTTGAAATTAGGAAGATAAAGCAAATAGAGATGTAAAATACAGAAATGCCTTGTACATGATAGAGAGGGAACATCGTCTTTTTTTCATTTCTTCGTTGTCTTTTTTCCAATTTTTCGTTGACTTTTTGAAAAAAAGACAACGAAAACTTAAAAAAGACAAATCAGTTTGTCTTTTTCATCTTTTTTTATTGAGTGTATTCGTTAAGTATAAATTTATTATATGTAGTATGCGTGAAAATTATCAGAATTTGACTGAAAGTATAAACTAAAATAAAAATGGCATTTTTACAAAATATTAAAAAAGGTAATACAAAATACATCTGCTCGCCAACCTGTCAAAATCAAATCGTCTACCGAATTCTTAAAAACCTCATATGCCATTTTCATATTTATTGACTATTGAATTAGGTACTTGAATATATGGATAGGAGCATAATTAAATCTGATAAAAAGTTTTTACTAATCGTAAAAATTAAAATTAAATTACTGTGTGCACTCTTTTTTTGATAATTAGATAAATTTTAGTCGAAACTGAGTTGATGTCCAACGATCTTTTCCAAACTCATCCGACGAAATTTCTTGTCAAAATATCAGCTGATAATTTTTATACCAGGGTCGGTTCTTTTTTATTTAGTCTATTAATTTTTATAAAGACAAATATGAATAATTAAATAAAATTTTAAAATACTGTAATTATTTCAATATTTCCTATTGTTCATGCTTCATAAATATGATTACATCGGCAGATAATGAAGTACATCTGCAGTCTGTGTTTGCAAGATATAATTATTTTATATTTTTCTATGTAAATATATTTATGTAAATTAAATTTTACTACTTTGTTATGAGGAATATTAGTAGTTCTTGTTTTCGCATAACTCTTTTTATTAACCTTTATTTTCAATTTTATTTTTATTTTTTGTTGCTGGAGGTAAAAGACATATTTGATGCATCTGTAGTTATTTTGTTATAATTTAAATATCAAGAAGGAAAACGCATTTTAATATTTTTCTACAAATAATATTCAGTATTTTTTATTTACTTTTTTCAAAAATTTTTACATATTGAATTATTATATATATATAATTCCATAATTCCATAGGCCCGGATTAAAATAAAAACCTAGTCCGTCGCTTATTACAAATTTTTAAATTTTGACAGGTTGGTTAGCAAAAAAGCGAGACGACTATACCCGGCGTGGCTTCAATTTTTTATCTTTAGGCTCCATCCATATATTCTATATCGTTGGATATTATGATATATTGTTATGTTTGCATGTATGAGAATTATATTATAAATGATGTTTTATTTGTATATGTGTAATTTGAGAGAATATTGTGTTCTCATATTAAAATTTTTGAATCAATTTTAAATCAATTTGGAATAAGAAAAATTAAATCCGAATGGTGCTTAAAGGGATTTAAATTGAAAAAGTCAAAATAGTTGTCGGAATTTCACTAAAGTGTGCTAGGGAGAATTTTCTATTTTGTTCTCTATCACTCCTATCAAATTTTTAATTCCGTCTCTTTTCATCTTTTCATCTTTTTTCTAGAAAAAAAGATGAAAAACTCATTACTACTTTTTTCAAGTGTAATGTACAAGAGGCTTTAAAATAAAAAAAAACTCTTCAATTTATTATTTTTGCAACTATAAATCAATTTTTAATAATTAATTATACAATATTTTTCAAAATCGAATTGAATTGAATGATCATTTATTAAATTAATCACCTGAAAACGAGCGTTAAAAAACAATTCCTGTTTATGGTTGATTTGTATTGCTTTTTAGTCATTCATATACCATCAATTAATAATCAAAATTTGTTATTTCTTTTTTATAAAGTTCAAAAGTTTTAAAATAAAATGGTAATTTAAATTGTATTGCTCGCTTTTGGTAACCAAAAAATAGCTAACAATAAATTTACAAGAATAAAAGAGATAAAAAATTAAATTAAATATATAAAAGAAAAAGTGCTAAGGTCACAATTTCCTTTTAACGATTTTCGTGATCATAAATTGTATTACTTTTAAGTTTCTATTATTTTTTTTTTCACGAGCGATGAGAATACAAAAAAAAATTTATAATTTTAGATATGATTTTTATGAAAAATTTAAAAAAAAAAATTGAATATTAAAATTTTCCATTTAATGGAAAATTATTTCCAAAAACCACCCAAAATATCAGAATAATTTTTCGATTTTAAATTGTAAGATACTGTAAGATAATTTTGTAATTGAAAGATACTTTTTTACAAATCTTTATCAACTTAATTAAAATGGAGAACGGTTTTTATTATAGTTTTTAAAAAGTTATATTTTAATTATATGATATCGGATTGAAGAATTTTTATTATACGAATATTATTTTAATAAAGTACCAATTAAATTTAGCTAACATTTTTGTTATGTATAATTAAGATATCAAAAAAAAATTAAAAAAAATTATACATATCCAGAATTAGGGTCAAATACAAATTGGATTTTTAGTTTTTAATAGATAGAATTTTCAGGTAGCCTCCTTTTAACATATAATTATATTGATTAAGATTGGCGCCTTTAAGGTTTTTATGATTTGAAAATTTTACAAGAAAATATTTGCTAAATACATCATCATAACTGAAAAATTTCTCTTTTTATTAAATAAAACAAATATTCAGATGGGATCATGACATCAATAAAAGCCTAAACGTAAAAAAATATGAGTTTGCTATGCGTAATTTACTAAATTTGTTTTTAATATCTTTAACATAGATCCGAAATTAATTATATAAAGATTTTATTACCTGACTGTTTCTCAGAATATCATTATTATTTAACCAATGCTAAAGTTAAATTATAGAAAATTGTAAAGTTTCACTACTGATTATTTCTATAAGTTGAGTAAGAATTGCAATTCTTGCATGCGGAGGCTGAACCGTAAGGTTTCTTAGCATTCCATTCCATTTCGAGCTGTAGCTTAAATTTGTTTAAATAAATTTATTTAAAATTTACGTTAAATGTCGAAAAATGATTTTGAATTTTTAAATGTAAAGCTTTAATCAAAAAGTAAAAGAATTTCAGTGTTCCTTGGAATGAATGAACTGGTATGCTTCCAGTGTTAGGTTATGGCAAAGTCTTATAAACAATATACAAAAGCAGCAAAATGTTGAATCCATTACTGAAAAAATTACAATCTAACCGATTCCAATGTAAATTTTTGTAATTTTGTATAATTATACCTTTTAGCTGGGACAAATCTATTTAAACTAAAACGTTTCAATAATTTCACGTGCCCGTCCAATTCAATATAAAAGTTATTCATAAATTGCATTTATTATTTAAAAAACCTGAAAATTAACAACAAAGACCGGATGAAAAAAGATACAAGAATTCATGTAAATATAGTGAGAAATTTCAGTATTTTCAGCTATATGAATTATTACCATAAAATTGAAATAATATAAAAATAAGATAAAATTATTTATTCTATATCCCAAGTAGAAGCTTCTGTTTATTTTTATGCATTTCATTAGTAATCCGCCCATTGTTTTTGTATATTCAATTTTGAAATGAACTCCCTTTTAAATATAATTCTTTTAATTTATGTGTCCATTATAAATGATGATATAATTAAAATAAATAATGAACGCCACTTTTTTGAACGCCCAACAAAATTATTATTAAATAAAACGTATTATCAAAAAAGTAATGTTTACCCGACTACTCGTATTACCTATTAGGTGATGACTGATGACTTTCAATAATATTTGTTTAGCGCAACTGGAAATTCTTATTTATGAAAACGAGTTGAGTGCAGGGTAAGATTTTTAGTAACCACATTTCAGGTTTCAGGTTAACGATTCATAAACCAAATCGTTGAGTCAGAACATACAATTGATGAGTCAATCAAATGTAATTAAATTAAGTAAACATCGCGCAGTTTTAAATGTATATAAACATTTAATTTGAAGGGAACGTTTTTTTTAAAAAGAAATAATTTGGCTTCTAAACAAAAACGCAGTACATATAAAACTACTCTACTACGTACATCAATTTAGCACTAATTTCTTAAGAAAATAATTAGTTACTACACTGATTTGAAATTAAATACGAAAAAAACACAATTTGATATTTACATTATTAATAAGGAGCAAAAAAAAATGTGTCAACATTTATCAGAAAGCATAAAAATAAAATTCTAATCTTTTTATTAAACGCTTTCTAACTTTGTCTTCAGTTTTATAATATCATTTTCATCTATTATATAGAAAACCTAAGAAAATTATAGTAAACTCTGACTGTGATTATATTTATAATTTATATTAAATTGACTACAAAGTACAAACAGTAACGTTATAAAAACCTTAACCTATATGACTACTTACCTAAAAAAAAAAATTACATATGTTCTACATAATCTAATCTTATGTTATTTTCTAACAATTTGTGGTTTAAATTGTTTATATTTTTTTGAAACCGCAAATATAAAAAAAAATTTATAAATAAATTTTATGATACTTAACAACAGCATTTCTTTTGGTTCCATTCTAACCAATAATGTTTAATTAAAGCTTGAAAAAAAAAATAGTTTACAGAGGATACAAAATATTATATAAAGGAAAAATTGTATAGTACTATAAGTTTATATTTATTGGTCACGATCGATTTTCCTCTTTGGATATTATGAAAACCAAAATGGATCACGCAGCACTTTTATGCTACAAGATATTTTTTTTTGTACAATGACACGATGTTAGTTTGTTATATATATAATTTTCAAGATTGAAATTACTGGCATAGGTCGAAATTGAAAATAAAATTTTTATTAACATTTTAATCAGTGGTAGTTAATCTCTAAAATATTATTTAACTGACATAAATTCGTGGTAGTTAGGTCAATATTCATTTAAATTATATCTAAATGATTGGTACTTATATATTTAACATGATATTTAGAATTAGAGATAAGGTTTTAAGAGGTTTCTACCTGGAAATTAGGTTATTCGAGATTTAAAAAAATAAATTGAATAAAATTTTTGTGTTGGGAAATTTATCAAAATTTTGTAATCTTAAGTTGTAAATGATTTAAGTTTTGGTTTCTTTTGTTTTTGACAATTTTGTGATATAATTAGGATTAGAAAGCTTGAGGATTAGAAATTTTTCTTAATTGAGTTAATTCCTTTAGCAGAGATGGAAACCAATTATTTTTTTGATGCAAGATTACGTCGAAGTTTTGGTTTTGTTTAAGTTCACAGAAAATTATTTCGGTTAGTGATTTTCCGGTTCGGTTCAAAATCTATTTCCATCTCATATTCCTAACCATAATAAATTCTTCTTTATCAGCTTTTCAAATATTAAATTAGAATAAAAATATGTTTGTCCAGTTTAATTAAAAAGAATAATATTCATTACGAGTTTCTTCACATCTTTAAAAGAAACGCTAAAATGTTTTCAAACATTCTTACCATAATATTTGCATATCTATTAAGAATCAATCTAAAAATGTTTTATACATTAATTTGTAACATTATACCAAATTTTAAATTTCTGTAATAAAAACATTATTGATTTTAAAGCACAACAAATGCGGAGAGAAAATCGTCTAGTTTCCCTAGACTATAATATGTCATACCATACCGAAATATAAAATTGAATTATATTTTTGTTAGTAAAGTAAAATAAAAATTCAAGTCATGCATCAGACATCAATGGGACTTTGGACAACTGTTGTGATTGCTCAATTGCTTGCAATTATAATAAAAGAAATCTTTATAATAAAAATACACCATTAAAATTACTTTTATAAACATTTTTGATTCCTGGGGGAGTAATTCTTATGCAACGCATTTTTATGGTATAGTTTAAAATTATGCAATGAAATATAGATTGTTAGGTCAATTTCTAATTCAGGCACTTTTGAATTTTTAACAAATAAGGTAGCATGGAGGTTGGTAGATTATAAAGTACCAAGCATTAGGGTGATCAGGATCAACTAAACATTTTTAGTTTTCGAATGATTTTCATTTGAAGTTTATATCCCTTGTAGATCCAGATTATTAGTAATAATAACTCACGAAAAATGTGGATAATTAGGTTAAACAAAATTGCTTAATAATTCGTTACGTAGAGTAGGCTTTTTATTAATAGAGTTTCTATTATATATTCAATAATAATGCCATTAATATTTTATCAGTTGATTTAGACTGTATTTTTATGGTTAAAATTTCAAAAATGCCATAATTTCTAATTCAGTTTAATAAAACTTTTATCTGATCAAATTTGGATTAAACCATACGTTATTCAATATACCAGCCAGATTAACTGTATTTAGGTTATGAAAATAACAGTGAGAATAAGGAATTTTTATGAATTCTAATTCGCTATAAGAAATACTTGGAAAATATATTGTGCCCACAAAGTTAATTCTTAGTGTTCAAATCTCGTGGTGCAAGTGGTTAAAAAAATATTTTATAATTATAATTTCTAAACATATAAATTGTCACTTGAACCATTTCCTATTTCTAATGTTAATACAATTTCTTATAGCATCGGTCATAAATGAATAATAAATACGTGACTTTCATAGTTGTCCTCTGTTTAAATCATTTTGTGATGCAATATTTAAAATGTGTATAGCTAAATCATTTTTTGTGGTCCATCTTGACAAACCTCAATATCTAAACTTTTTATATTTTACAAATATTTTTTTAACGATGTGTAAATACTAAACATTGACAACTTTTTAGATTCTTGTCATTCTTTCATTGAACAATCTAGTATGTTTTAAATGTGATTAAAAATTTAACAAGCCCTTGTCTGCTCATATTAAATAAATTCTTTTTATTCTGTTTCAAACGAAAATAAGGTTCAATTCAAAGTTGTTAACCTTTTCATTTTATGTTCATTGTCATATAGAAACTAGTGTAGCGATAAGAACTTAGGTAACATAAAACAGTTATAGTTAATATAGAAATTTCTGTAGAAATTGTATGACCAAAATTTATGTTTATGACCGTTTTGGGTTCATCTATACAATTTTATTAAATATGCAGACACACAAAAAAAAATCCTATTCATATTTATGTTGCAGTTTTGGCATATAACCAAAAAATATTTAAAATTCAATATAACATTTTTTTTTTTGTAAATATTTACCCACCACATGAGATTAATATTTTTTTGATATTACGAAATCAAAGATGGGGTTAACAATACCAGGAAGACCCTCAGATGACCATAAATTTTTATATGTTGTGTTATTGAGTAATGTTTATGGTTACAATATAATGAAATTTTTTCGCATTAAAATTATGAATAATATGAAGAAAAAAAAGATTGAATAAACGTGACTTCTAGGTTGTCAAGAAGAATGTCGTTTTTGTTGTGCGTTAAAATATGTTTTTTTCATGGGAAATTGTTTCGTTTTCCTTTTAGATTTTAGTTGAAGTGTAAATAATTTTATAAGAAAATAAACACTTTCTAAGAAATCAAGAAAAACATATTACAGAATTAAATTTAAAAGACTGGGATAGATGATAATATGAGATTGGTGCTAATATGAGATATCCTTCATCATCAAATATTCTTATTACTAAATTATTAATTTTTTGATTAATTAAATTGTAGTGATTATAATAAAATTCTTAGAAATAACTTCAGCGTTTAACTTGCGAATAGAATTCATGAATTTCTTTATATTTGATTTTTAACTAATTAATGATTTTTTTTGTGGATTTTAAATGGAATACTATTTAAATGTTTAAGACCAATTTTAAACAAATTAAGTGAATATTTTTAAAATAGTTTTAAAAGTTAAAATCAGAGATTTCTCGAACAAAAGTGTACTCGCCTCGCACTTAGAGATGAACGACAAAATCGCTGAAAAAAAATTGGTATATCAGAAAATCTTGAATGTTCTGCTGAGATAAAGAAGAAACCAAGAAGAATTTTCTTTGTGAATGTGTAATAGCTATTCATCGGAAAAATGTTGTATGATAACAAAACCCCAATTTAATCTAATATTTACTATATCGCTATCACTACTAAACTATGATTTATTTATATTACAAACAAGTTCTATTTGATATATTTTCTACAATTACTACAATTACTGATGCTAACCAAGAAACATTGATTAAAAAAATGAAGAATCAATTATATGAAAAATCAACATATTTAAGTATATACAATTAAAATTAATAAAATTTATATTTACTATATATTAAAGGAAATTATCAAAAACTTGTCTATAATTTATAATTCTTTTACGAGCTTTGTTTGTAATTATGTTTATATCTTTTCTCTTTTGGATGCTTAAATATACTGTAAAGTTTAGAATTTTCAGATGAAAAATGTAGAATTATATAAGCCGGAAAATCTTGGTGACATTAATCTATTAAATTTACATCTATGACTTTATATTTAATTATGCTATTTTTTATGTACTAATAAATATAGTTATCAAAATATAAAAATCTTATTTAATTACTTTAGTGTTGTAAAGTTGAAAACATGTTACCATCGTCTTCTACTACAATATAACTTTTTAAAATTACTTATTTCCTGAAAAACACTAAAATTCCGTTAAATTATTTCCATAATTTTTCTTTCATGTATAGAAGAAAAAAAATAATTCACATAACAATCTTAAAAAAAACTGTGGAAAAATCTAGATTTTTATTAGACAATATTTCAATGTTTTTATTACAATTAAACATAATTTAAAATCTTTTAAATTTTTCACGATATTATAAAATTAGTTAAAGATTTTATTTTGATTTAAATTAAAATAAAAAAATTTGTAAATGACTTTGTGACGCGCGATTCTAATTTATTATAATAGTCACGAGAAATATTTTTTTTTAATCAAATTAAATTAGAAAAATAATGAATAAATTTTTACAGATTGAATAATTTTCATCGGTTGCAAAATTTTGATAAAGAATAGAAATAGCTAAAATAAAACTATATAAAAAAAAAATCTGTTTTTCTTCTGTTAAATTTGATTGAGATGTTTTCATGGCTTGTTAGTATCATATCATTTCTAAGTCATTCTGTGTTTATGTTTTACGATATTGACGACTCATTGTTGTAGATGTAGACAATATTGTCTTCTTTTTATTATTTTACATTTTTATTATTTTTATTTTATCATGAAATTTAAATTTTGATATAACAGTGCCGAAGCTATTAAAAACCGAAAATCAATTGAAGAAATTTTTATTATCAGATGTTCAAATACATGAACGAAACTTAAGTCTATCTGAAGAGTGTGATTGGTTCCTAAAAAAGTAAAATTGAGAGTAATTTATATACGAACACTGTTTCAAAACTTTTTAAAGCGAAAATGAAGAAACTAATTTTGTAGGTTAAAAATTACTTGATTTTTCAATATAATCTTCTTTAAGCTAAACAATGTTTATAATTATTTGTTACAATGTTTATAATTATTTGTATCAAATAACAATCTACAGCATTAATTACTTCTTGATTGGACGAAAAACACTTTTCCAGAAATGATTTTTGTCAGTTTTGGGAGGTAATGGTAAAAGGTGGATGCTACATGCAAAACACTGTTGTGAATTGGTGCATTGCCTTCATTTACTCTGTAAACGTCTCTCCATCGTTTCTGTATACAATTGATCCAACAGGCTTCAATAATATTCCGAGTTAATTGTATTATATTTCTGAAGAAAAGCTATCTACAAAGCTCCTTTTCAATCCCAAAAATCTGATGCAACAAATGAATTTGACGGATTTAAATAAAATTATATATTTTCCAAACAGTGCTCGTTTCCAAACTGTTTATTTCAATATTTATATATAATAGCGAATTCCAATTTTTCGAGAAAAAAATTCAATACTGATCGATCAATATCAAATATTAAAGATGATTCGTTAATAAAAAGATTCAATAGTATTAACTAGACGACGAATTGGACATAGTAAATTAACACATTTATTGCATTTACCAATTAGCTATCACTCTATCCTAAATTTAAAACATATGTCAAATTGAAAGCATATGAATTAAAAAAATATTCTGTATATACCTTTTTTTAATTGATTAAAATTTTCCATAATTTCCATTGCAAGTTTCGTTACAGTACAAGCTAAAGATTTATATTTTGTAAAGCAGTTTTTATTTAAATTATGTCATAGATTTATTCAATTTTTTTAACTATCTCCCTCAGTTATATATCTGACATTTCACATCTTTGACATCACGAAATGTATGTGCCATCATTTAAGTACAATCACCAACGTCCGAATGTTCCTTAATACAGCTCTGACTCTGACACATAAATAATATATATTTTTATATAATTCATTTTCATGATTTCGAATTTAAATATTATTTTGTTGTAAAATTTTTACATGCCAATAAAAAGATTCTTATTTTTATTTTTCAATTTTTCAGTTATTCTTGTTGTCGAATCCTCTTAGACATAGTTGTAATAAATTTTAATATATTAATTTTTCAAATTTACCAACATTTTTTTTTTTACTTTAATTGTTTTTCTTTTGGTAAAAATTTCAATAAATTTCTAGCACATAAAACAGCATATAAAAAGAAGTAATAATTGAAGAATCTGTTCTTTTTGACTATATATGCTTACATAAATAAAAACTGTGCTTTATTATTGGCATTACTATGGCTTCATATACAACAGCATTACTTACATCAACAACAACAGAACTGAAATTTCTTCTTTGAATCTTCATTTGAAGTTTTTTGCACATTAAAAATTATATTTTGTGTTTGATTTTTTTTATGTTATTCAACGAACTTTATTACCGAACAATAAATATGTTATACAAGAGCAAGGTCAACGGGTTAATTACGAATGACCTGTATCAACAAATACTGATGAATTTTTGATGTAAAACTTATACGTCTAATTTTCATAGAAGTGAACACAGAAATATTTTCATGTAAAATAGTACAAAATAAAAAAAAATTTTTAATCATACCGCAAAAATATAATAATTTTTCATTTTTCTTAAATAACAACATAAGAAAATTATTTATGTTTTGTTAAAATTATCTAAAAGTTGAGGTTATGTTTTGTAAAAATTATAAAAAAAAATTATAGGTTTTAATTTGTATTTAATGATGGACAGATTTAGTACAAAATATAAATTATGTCATTATATAAAGAAGATAAAATTATACATATTTATGAATTAGAAATTTTTATGATGATATTTTTATAATAATTATTTAATTTGTCATAAAGAAAAATATATTAAAATGAGATGGTTAATAATTGGAATTTAAGAAACCATAAATAATGTTACTTTCTTTCTTTTTTGGCAACCTACTTATCTATTAAAGTTGAGGTTTATATAAAATTTAAAGATGATTACTGATTCCAAATTTCGTCAATTTCTTTAAAAAACAATTATTAATTTAATTCTTCGAAGTATATCTGACATACTTAATTTAATCTGATTATTCTAAGGGTGTTTGAGTCTGATATCTTAGTTAACAATTGATGCAAGTCAATGAAATGTTTCATCCTGAACACATAAGTGTTCGTTAGTTGGTTGGTTTGGAAGGAAAAGGATCCGAAAACCTTACGCACTGAAGGACTGAAGCCACAAATTTGGCCCGTTGTAAACCCCAGTCGATGACTGAAATGTTGCTATATCGCATCAACCCATGCCTCTCCTTAATGAACCCGATCAGGTCGACAGGTTTCATTTCACCCGCCTCTAACAGGTTATTTAGAAACTAACAATCTAAGTCCCTTAATCTTCGTTGTTGCACTGCAGGGCAATGACATTGGAGATGCTACAGTGATTCCTCTTTCTTTGCATGTCGAGACCGTAGTCAGTTCCATCAATGCAGCGAGTACCCGTAAGGAATATATGATTCGTGACAATACCAGTATACAGTCTGACTGTTGGCTTATTCATTGATAAAATAAGTCTTGTTTTCTTAGCGTCCGAAGTGCTCCAGAACTTTTGAGTACAAAGACAACCGTTCACATCAGTCCATCTAATTGTATTCGTTTGTATAGCCTATATATCCAGAAGAGTTTTGGCGTTAGCCAAAGAATAACCTATTAAGTTCCAGGGAGTTTTTATTTCTCAAAAAAAAAAAACTGATGGAAATTGGTTTAATTATTTCCAAAAAAAAAACTTTTTGGTGGTACAAAAGATTCCAAATAGTATAAACCAGCAAAATTTACAATATTTTGAGTACCTGAAATAAGACTACATCTAACTGATACGTAAACAATTCTAAAGTAATAATATAAATTAATTCGTAAATTTTATATCATTATTTATAAAATCAAAAAACTTAAGCTACAAACTTTTATTTCAATTTTTCTAAAATAATTTCTTATATTAAATGGCTCAAAGTTACTAGGTTACCAATCTTCTTCAAATTATTTATTAACATAAAATAAACTACTTTGTACATAATTATTATTTTATATTATATTCCCATTAAAATTAAATTATTTAAAGTATTTTTTTAACAAAGTTAACAAAATTTGTATATGTTGCGTGTTTTTTATTTCTAAATTTTTATAATAGAAGTATTTTAAAATTTCCCATGTCAATTTATATAGTTTTTTATATATATATATAAATCGGATGTCTTCTAGGTATACAATTTTCTTGATTGGTTTCAGTAATAAAATCGGTTCTAAGAAATTTTTACAAAAATAACTAATAGAAAAAAATTGCTACTATATTTGAGTTATTTATTTTGATCATCTAATTAGAAAATATTATATTTTAGCTTCTCTACCGCAAAAACCACATATTTAAAAAATGTTCTATACGAAATATGAAAAATCTCAATAAAATATATCATGATATATGATGTCATGTTTAATCCCGAGAAATGTATCAAATTAAAAAATCAAAATGTAATTTGAAAATATCTGACTTTGTAGTCAAATTTTAATTAAATGTTAAAAATAAAAAAATATGCAAAATAGTCTCAACTCATGGCTACAAAGTGGTATTATTATGTATAAAACATACAAAAATTACCTAGTCATAAATATTTTCATAGACGATAGGCCAAGGATCATTGAAGAAAAAATAATTCAAATAAAGATTTAATAAATTTTCCTCGATTACAAAAAAAAACGCTGCTTTTTCTATTTATATTACACAAAATTTGCGGTTTTTATTATGAAAACGAAGAAATATAACAACAAGAAGCCACCAGTTACACCAGTTTCTAGATTTCTTTTCAAAATATCAAATTAATTCTACTGTAAAGGTGTTTGAAAATGGAGTCCATAGAATAGATTCAATAAAGAATAGGAAAACATATTTTTTTTTATTATTACTGACAAATTGTGCAGAATATTTGTTAGTATTTTTTTAAATATAGATTATATGCAAGATTTATTTCATGAAAGGTTTAACCTATATCTGTGTATCTACTACGCCGAACCTAAACCAAAACAGTATAAATTCATTGACAGCATTTGTACTAGTTTAATTTTTAATGATGAACGAAAATGCTCAAGAAAAGGCTGTTTATGAGTCAGAATCAAAGAGCGGTGAGTAATAAATATTGGAATGTATGATGGTTAAGAATAAAAAATTTAAAAGCTGCTGCGGTAATGAAAATCAGTAGTAATAAGAGACTTTATATCAGTGCCATGCAGAAGGGTCGCGGAGCACTTCAAAGAAAACTTGAAGACACTCTAATTACTACAATATAGACTGAAAAATTAAATGGTTTACATGCAACATTTTTCTGATGTTGTTCACTTATAGCCTATGATGATAATTCTTTAATATATATAGCAAAATTGGACCTACTTACAAAAGCTGAAATATTTTCTAAAAAAAGCCACAGTTCAGAGTAATACTATTAGACATTAAGGGGAATCTAAAATGAATAACTTCTCAACAAAATTGATATCAAATTAAAATTATTTACCTACTTTAATAAATAGAACTTGAATTTAAATTTAGTTCAACGTCAAAATAAATAAAATTTATTTATTTGCCACCTAAGTTAATTGCTCGTTTAAATATTTATCTGTAATTACAATTTGAATTACTTAATTTTTTAATTTATATAAAAATTATAATTTTTATTTAATCTTTTCTTATTTATATTACAGAAATACGTACATTAACTGGAGAACCAAATTATAAATCAGTTAATTTAACATGGGAAATTGAGAACATATCACGATTAAATTTAAATGAAACCGATTCATCAATAACATTAAAAATTGATAATGAATTTCCAAAACTTTTTCAAATATTTTATTGTGAAATACAATCATTTGGGCCACATCGTTGTAGATCAAAAATTGTCGAAGATAATAAAATTGAAGAAGATAGTGAATAGTAAGATATTTTAAATTGATCGAAATGATTATAATTATAATTTTATTTATTTATATATATACTTTTTTTCCAGTTTCAATAAACATTATTCAACGGTTATTGATAATTTAAGAATGGCAACAAAATATAGTTTTCATGTTAAACCACAAGTAAAACGGAAATTACAACAGAAAAATCAACGTGGAATGGCTAAAATTCGTGATAATGAGATTCAATCAGAATCTTTATTTAATGGTGAAACAATAATTATACCAACTAAAGGATGTAAGTCATAATATTATATCACAAAATTTTCATTTTAATTAATATTTTTTGTTTATGAAATTAGTTTCTGCTGTTGCAACTAAATGTCTACCACATGCATCAGAAATTGAAGTTGAAACTGGTCCGTACTTTGGTGGGAAAATTGTTGTTGATGGTGGTAATTGTGGTATTAAAGGAAATCCAAAAGAATCAACTGATAAATATATTATGATTATTGATCATGAAAAATGTGGTAGCTTAGTTAAACCGGAAACAAATACAGTAGAAACTTTTATAACAGTTCAAGAAAATTTAGGTATATTTACGCACAGTACAAGAAGGTAAATGAAGTTAATCTAAAATTCTTTTTGTCTTTTTTTTAATAAGTACATTTTAAAGAGATTAGAATTGAAACATTTTTGGTTTTTTCTGTGTTAGAAAACGATATAATTATCTGAGTTCTGCTTCAAGTATGAATAAATCATATTTTTCGAAATATTGGTGATGATAGATTGAAGTTTGGGTAGATGCTGCTGTCCCATATTCATGCGGCCACTATCGGTTTGTGAAACTCTCTATCATACATAAATATTCTTCCACCGACAATTTCATCCACTATATTTCTTAATTCCTTGGTACATACATGATTTAGACAAAAAGAAATTAATGATAATTAATTAGTTGTGATTTGATTAATAAAAAATATTTTATTTTATTTTTAAAGATTTGTAGTTGTATGCTCATTTCAATCTGGAATGCAAACAGTTCGTGCCAGTTTTACGGTACCAGGTAAAGGTGGTGTAGCATCTGTAGAAGAAAATGATCCATTTGAACCAGATCGTAATGGACGTAGTAGAAAATTTAGATTTGTTGATCGTACTGGCCTAGTATTAAAAGAAAATTTAAATGAAGAATCTGTAGCAACAACAGAAGAAGAAATGAATAATGATGTTGAAAATTCTGTAGCAACAATTGAAGATATAATTCCAGGAATAAATGAACATAAAATTAAAAATAATATAAAGATAAATGATAGTTTTCAAATTGATTTAGAAACAGAGAAAATTATTGCTGAACAACAAGATAATAAACATAATAAGAGGCATGCTAAATATGCCCGATTAATTGCTGATAAATTTTCATCAACAAATAATGAAGGATCTCAAAATCAAGGTAATAATTTTATAATTTTGAAATAATTTTGGTTTGATAATTAAAATTATTTCAGATCAATCTGGTTACTATTCAAATAATTATACAACTGGTGTTGTGATAGCTGTTTCTCTGTCTGTGATAATGATTGGAGTATTTATTTATGTTATTAAAAGAGAATTTAGACGACAAAATACTTCAAATGCACCAACACGACTCCGTAAAATTGATGGAATTCAAAAACAACAAATTGTTGTTATTAAAAATTATTGAAATTATAATTAGACTTTATTACATTCTGCTTCTCTTTCAATTTAATAATTATGTTTTTTTGTCTTGTCGAAATGAGGTGCTTCCTTATTTGACAGATGGATATTTAACTTTCGATTCAAGATAACTAAACATAATTAAATCAATTTTTATTTTACGTTTCTTTAAAAAAACTTAAATGTCGGTATATAAAAATTGGTTTTTCTTTCCTAAGAATTTTTCTAATTTAAATTTAAGAATTATAAAATAAATATTTAATGTTGAGATTAATTAATAAAAACTTTTATAAATAAAAAAAAAAATTATCTTTGTATTTAATTCAATTCTAATATATTTGGACATTTTTTTATTGAATTATTATTTAAATTATCCTTAATTCCAAATATCTGAATTTCTTTTTCCATTTTCTGTTCAGGTAATAAAAATTTCTTACATTTTTCACTCAATGACGTTAGACCATTTGTAGCATGAACCCGCATTACTTGATCTTGTTCATTTTCCATAATAAATTTAAGAAGACGATAAATTGGTGTGAGATATTCTTGAAAATCTACAAGATTTTCCATGCCACATAACAATTGACTAATAACTAAAACTGCAGCACGTTTAGCTGGTAAATATTTCTCTGTTTCTAAAATCGATGTGATAAGCTGAAGAAGCTACAATAATTGATAAATATTATAAAACGTTATTGAAGATATTAATTTTCCAATGTAATTACATACCTCTTGAAAGAAATTATGAACTTGAAAAGTTAACAGACGGCAAATTGTTGCCAAATTTGAAAGACTCGAACATCGAAATTCATCTAATTGATGCCTGCACCCATTTAAAAAACAATTTATAAGAATACTTTTATATTTGTACGATAGTGGGCCTGACAATTACAAAAAAAAAAATTATTGTAATTTATGAATGTTTACAGCAACTCACCTAAATCTTCGGTTACTTTCAATATTGTTTCACCGATTTTTAATCTAAAGTCAATTGTTTCATTATCATTTAAAAATTCATCGGATAACATTTCCAACACCTCTCCTTCCATAACATTTATTAAAGCAACAAACAATTTTATACAATTTAAAAATGTATAAGACTCTTCATCCCTTAAAGCGTACAGGGCCAATGCTAAAATAGCATGACGATTAACCACTGCTTCTTCATCTTTGGTTTTAATCAATTTAATCATTAAACTAATTCCATAAACTCTTAAATGTGATTGTGATTCTTCAATTAAACTTCTTGCACAATTATATTGACTTTTTTCGAGAACTAAATTTCGTTTCGAACCACCATTTTCAATTGAATATATTAAATTTTCTATTTGACTGTTTATATATAAATTCGGATTTTTCTTCAGTAGTTCATTTAGCAGATAAACAAAATTTTTAAATACATCATTATTTTTTGAACTTTCTAAAATTTCTTGAAATAATGTAAGAATTAATGAAATATTTTCACTCAAATCGTCAGTACAATTAATCTTCAAACATTTATCAATATAATTTCTAATAAAATCTAAAATTTCGTTTGGATTTTCTTGAAATTGCGAATGGAATTGTTTAAAACTAATTAAATCTGTTAATGTGGTTATAATAGAAAATCGAAATTTAAATTTTTGTTTTAAAAATTCATCCAATTCATATTCATCATGTAACAGTTCATCACTATTTGCATTATTAGATGAATAATTTTCTTCTTCTAGGAGACTTAAGATTCCAATAAATGAATTGTAAATTAAGATATTATTATTTGAAGTTTTTAAAATATCTGTTAGAACAAAAGAAATATCAATATCTTCAATAGATTCTATTGGACAAACTTGAACAGTAAATTTTTCAATTT
The DNA here is from genome assembly GCA_963920725.1 of Rhamphomyia laevipes. Taxonomy (NCBI): domain Eukaryota; kingdom Metazoa; phylum Arthropoda; class Insecta; order Diptera; family Empididae; genus Rhamphomyia; species Rhamphomyia laevipes. The sequence goes on along the minus strand of OY987258.1, from coordinate 32,197,118 downwards.
TTTCATTAAACTTTAAACAAATTCTGGGATGCAATTTCTGTAAGTATTTATGTTGAAGTAAGTTACAAATTATTTTTTTTAGCTCATTTTTTTCACGATTTGCAAGACAATGAACTATAATAACTTTAAGTCGCTCCTTTAACTTTGTATTAACAGGAAATTGACTGTGCAATTGCATTAACACCGGTAAGTAATTAATTAAAATTTGACTTGGCAAACACTGCATGGCAGATCCACAAAATATAAAATTTAAACTATTTACAAATAATTTAAATTCTTCATCATCCATGACAATTGCTCCAGAAATTATATCTTCTGGTTGAATAAAATTATTAAAGAAATTTCCGATTTTTTCAGTTATTCTAAAATTTAAATCAATATTCAGGAAATATAATTTTCGAAGAGTCAAAACACCAACAGGTACTAAATTTATCATCTTTTCATTTCCGCAAGAAATTTTGATAAATTCAAAAATTTGTTTAATTAAATTGTCATAAAATTGAATTGAATGTCCTTTATGTGCAATAATATTTGAAATTACTTCATAAAGTTTCCAATTTGGAATATCTGATTGATGTTGTGGTAGCATAGATTCTAACAAAATAGCAAATCCTTTACTATCCTGAAGTTTTAGTAGTAAATGCTCATGTACAAATTTTTGTACTTCTAAAGGAATTTGCTGTATACTCTTTAAAATCAGTAAATTTCGAAAATATTTAATTTTACATGTTTTATTCCAAAAAAAATCTAGTAAATCTCTAGATTTTTCTTTATTTTCTGCATCTACAAATTCAGTAGTAAGTAAACATATAGCTGCAGCCATAGCATCTAATTTTACTGAATCACATGAACTACCAGATGATATATTAATTTCGAAAACTTCTTTAACTAAATTTAATCCAATTTGAAGTCGGGTACAATCATAAATTTTAGAAGTGTTTGGTGTTTTGAAAATTGCATGGTTTTGCATTGCTGGTAAGAGATTATATCGAATTCCATATTCTGAAGCTTGAATTGCTGCTTGAATGAAATCATCCAAATTTTTAATACTTACGAGGTCTTCACGTGAACTACTATTAAAATTAATTTGAGATTTTATTGTTAAAAGTATATGGTACAATAAACAGAAATATGTCCATTCTATGTCATCTTCAGAGTTTGTATCAGGCAAATTAAGGTTCTTCTGTAATTTTGAAATATCTAATTTCAAATAGTTTTGTATCAAATTGATATTGGATTTTAATTCATTTGAATCTAAAAATTATATATATATATGTATATATTCGATTTTCGATAATATAATTATATTCAATGTAATTTACCATTTCTTCGGTAATCTAATTTTTCCAAAATAGCGAATAATTTGTTTACATTTTCCATTTCACACAACCTTTGCGGAGATTTCAGATTTCTATCGAAGTGAACTGTCAAATTATGTACAGCTAATTTCACATTTAATTTTTAACAGGTGTAAAACATAAAGTTACTAATAACGACCGCATATAGCGCTTCTAATTTCGCAACCCCGACGCCTACCCAATTATTCACCAAAAAAAAGATTTTTTTTATTCTTTGACGTTTCAAGGCATCTTTTTTTCTTCAAAAGCGGTTTTTTACCATCAGAAAGAACCATTAAAAAGGATTATTTTAGAAATACAGAAACGCTCAATTTTTAGTATAAATATTCCTTCATATTAAGATAATTCATACAAATTAGTCAAAATGCTTATAAAAGTTAAGGTAAGTTCTTCAAATGAATATCGAAATAATCTGTAGTTTTGTTTTGTCATGCAATTCTGAATCATGAAAGAAAGATTTATAAAAAAAAAAATCTTTGTAGACCTTGACTGGAAAGGAAATTGAAATCGATATTGAACCAACAGATAAAGTAGACAGAATTAAGGAACGTGTTGAAGAAAAAGAAGGTATACCACCTCAACAGCAAAGATTGATTTTTTCTGGAAAACAAATGTAAGTTCATCGGTAAAAAGTATAACACCTAGCAGATTCTCTAAGCCGAAATTTGCGGATGACGAACACCCATTAAAAGAGCAAATAATTTTACTCGCAATTACGAATAAAATTTACACTCAAATCCGTAATATCGACGCTTAGATAATCTAATTCGGACACAAAAATTTATCAATTATTCTTATTTTAGGAATGATGACAAAACTGCAGCTGATTATAAAGTTCAAGGTGGTTCTGTGCTTCATTTAGTTTTGGCTTTACGTGGTGGTCAATAAGAATTTTTTTGAATTGGCATATTTTTATTTAATTTTTTTTTGTTTACACTAATTCGAATAAAAAATAATCAATGTAAAGGAATATAATTTCAATAAATAACATTCTTTTATAAATTAATAAAAAAACACTTCATTTATTACACACTTACATAATAGTTTAAAAAAATATATTTCTTCGATTAGTTCTAGTGAATTAGTTAATGATATTATAGAAAATCAACTAATTTGAATTCATCGTATCACTTTTTATTGTGAAGTATAATTTATTTTATAGAAAGATTTCATATTTAATGAAGAAAACAAAATCGGTGAATTAATTATAATTTTTTTTTTTATTATGTGCTTAATATTAATGAATTACATACACCTAGAAATTACTGAGTTGACACCATCTTTACGATTTCCATATTCACCACCTCTAGCAAAACTAACACTTGTTTTATTTGCAAATCCGTCTCGTGGTGCTTTTATCTATAAAAATGAAGATTCCAACAAAAATATATCAAAAAATAATAATTTGCTATATAATCTTACCGTAAATGGACATAAAAATTTATTAACTAGATCAAAATTATCACCAACTGTAAAAATTTCATGAATTATATCTTCCAAACAAATAATTCCATTTGTTCCCAATTGCTCTTCAATCATTGTATTTGATTGAATTGCTGATTTTTTACCATCTACAATAGCAAAACCTTTTTTGAAAATTAGTTCACGTATTGTTGTTATTGTTGGATAACCAAATATTACAAAAGGTTCAACGACTTTTAGAAGTATTTGATTCTCTTTCGAATTTTTCAAAAATACAACTTGATGCCTTTGTGTTAATCGTAAAGAATGAAAGATATTTCTGACAGTATCATCATGAATTTTCTTACTAAAAAAAATAATGAACAAATATTTAAAAAAAAAAAAAAACAATTTTTTAAATTAAATTTCTATTAAATTACCCAGAATGTCTAATAACTACTAGTAATTTTTCATTTGATTGTTCAGTTTTTGTTATATTTGTACGTAAAATCAATTGTTTTGTTCTATTTGATGTTCGTTCAGCTTTGATATAAGACATAATAAAGGATTCAGCACGTTTAAAATGTCTTGGCTTTTTGGCAAAACGTTTTATACGTTGTTGACGTCTTTGCTCAATAACAGATTTAGACTGTAGAACACGCTTACGTCGATGAGCAAGAATTGATACTTGTTTTGCTGGTAATTTATTTGGAACTGCATATCTGGATAAATATTAAAAGAATTTAGTTTTGTTTTTTAAATATTTTGTACAGAAAAATTTAAATTATACTTACTGGTCAGACATTTTTATAAATTATTGTTTAATATTTTATTATTTTTTATATAAATATTTTATACACCAATTTATATCAATCAGTTCCAAACACGTGCAAGAAAGAGAAATAAAAAAGAAAAACATCAAACGTCATCTGTGAAATTTGCTACTTTTATAACAACTTTTCAAATACACCACCACAAAAGTAGTTTAATTATATTGTAGCGCGAGCCGCGACATGTGAACCACATTTTTTTTATATGGCTGTGAAGTGAATTATAATTATAAATATTATTTAAAGTCTCAAAGTTTCAATAGTGCGTTTAACATATAGTTTCCGACTAGATTTATCGTATACTATTTTGTTTTCTTTCTTTCATCATTTGAATTTGAATTAAGTTAATATCTCCAACTTAGAGCTCTAAGGTCTCCAAATGATAAAAATTTGTAAATTTGACTGTCAAATTTAATTGTCAACGTTCACGACGTGCGTTGGATTTTATCCAATTTCTGCGTTACGTTGTGAATGTTCCCGTTGGGTTTAACTGTTCTCATATACATATTTAATTTTATAGTTAAATTTCTGCGTAGTGCGTAACTTGCGTGGAACTAGCTGGACTAATTTGTTTTATATTAAAGACATTATTTTAACTTATTTAGCTTATATATAAGTGCCCTTTATCGTTTTAAATAAAAATATTTTTTATAATATTTTATAAAAAAATAAGCTACTAAATATAATAACAAATATTATAATGAAAGAAAGAAGAAAAAAAATTACCTTTGATGTTCTCTACACATCCACTATAAGATAAATCTGTTATAATCCAGCAGTTTTTCCAATTATAAATCAAATTTTATATTATTTTGAATTTAAATATTAAAACTTTTTAATAAAATAATATAGCGACTCCGCCTTTTTTTTAATAATTTACACAATAGAAAATAAATCTACACTTTTCAATGAACATAATTTTAAAAATATTCGTACACAATATATTTTTACAAGCCACATCGCAATTTTTAAATAATTATACATAACCATATTTTCAAATTTTTTATAATAATATATTTATACAAACTAAATTAAATTTTATTTCTATAAATAAATTAATAAATATTTATTATATTATTTAAATCAATACACAAATTACAATTTGGCGGTTTAAATATTGCTCAAATTACAACTTGGCGGTTAAAATATTTCACCAATTGGAATTCATTTTATATTGGCGGTAATATGAATTGAAAATCCAAAAATATTATAATTGAACACCGAAAAATATTAAAAATACTATTTATTTTAGAAATTCACTTTATTTTAATCTTTTTTAACCTTTAATAAATCACGAAACCCGTTACAACTTTGGTATATAAAATTTTTCAATTTAATAATCTGTTCTTGAAAAATTTAAACAGAAGAAAACCAAAAAATTTATTTTGCCGAAAAACCGTAACTTTTCTCACTTTTATTTGGATACTTTTAATAAAAACAACAGTCACAGTAAAAAATTTAAAAAAAAACTCCTGTGCTGTCAACTGTCATTTTCATTATCCTGAATTTGAAATACCCAGTGGGAAAATAGGCATGAGATTTTGAGAATGATACCCACTAAACATATATGTGCGATACTTTTTCGAGAACTTCTATCAAAAAAATATGTGCAAAAATCTTTAGATATCCGTGATTACTCGTATAAATAAAAACTATAACATTTTATTAAATCATTTTGGATAACAATTTATTCTAAACTGAAAAATATGTAATTTAAATTCATTCATTCTACTTAACTTATTTAAGTATTATTTTACTAAAATTTGTAATTAAAAGTAGAATTTTAAATAAAAATTTAAGAAAATCATCAAATAATTTAGTTTTATTTATATAGGTAGGACCTTCTTTTAAATATTTATTAGGTATGGGTTCAAATTAATATAATCCCTTCGTAGATATGAACCCAAATTAATATAATCTTTGCTTATTATATTTATATAATGTCTACCTACGAGAGGTGGGGGTAATAATCAAAAATAATTTTGTACAGCATATCTTCGTACGACAAGCAACAATAACGGAACGGAGATGTCAAAAGAGTATATTTTTATGTTTAAGATACTATATTCCAAGAGTGGAACCCAATAAAAAATGGTAAATAGTAAAGTCCAATTTATTTTTAATTTAATAATTATTATATCTCTTAACTGTCCACATTTCAGATTTCACCGTAGTACTGGTTGACTGTCGTTTTGAAATTTTACAAAAGAGTATTTTTTGTTTTATATTTTTATTCACACTTTATAAATTGATGCGCTAAAACAAACTAAGTTTTTTAAAATAGCCCGAGCAGAATCAACGCAGAATACAGAGTAGTTTTGCTGCGATGAAATTTTTCTACCGAATAATATACACTAACAATATTTTTCTACCTGATGTTAATGTGATATTTATCAGCGTTGCTTACGGAAAAAGTTAAAAGTTGGTTAACTTTTTTCTCGATTCTGCGACGAGGCTGCCTTTGTTATAACAGGTTTCATATATTTTCATACATATTTTAACTTTTTTGACATTTAATGTAATACTGATACTTTCGTAGCATTACGTCAAAAACTAAATATAAGTCCACATATATGTCAGATTTTAATGGCATTTTTGAAACAAAGTAGGTAATTCTGGTTGGTGGTGTTACCTGGTGTTACCCCAGAGATAGTCTCAACACAAGGTATATAGAGTATTTAATGGTAATATATTGCGCATGCATCATTCTTTCTCGTTCTCAAATTTTGTTGTCAAATGACGTCACTCAGGAGGTAAAGCATAAAAAATAATATTTGATGCCGATACACAAAATATAAATTTACCTCCTGAGTGACGTATTGCGCAGTAGATGCCACAAATAAAACTGGGAATATATTACCATGTAATAGTCTATATACCTTGGTCTCAACATACGCAACGTCCACATACAGCGCACTGTCAGAAAAATATTCAACCTATATAAAATGTATGGGACTAGCTCAACGCAAACATTCACAACGCAAACGCAAAAGTTCGAAAAATTGAACTTTCAACGCGCGTAAAGTTGCTAACGCAGGAATTTGACAACTAATTTTATTATCAAATAATTTCAAAAATTAATGGTGCTACAAATTTTAATAATAAGTAATTATTTAATAATAAATTTTAATAATAATAAGTTTTAAAGTATAATATCGTCATTTGATGATAAATTAATAAATTTAGTGAAAGAAAATTCAATTCTATATGACAAATCATGTAGAAATTATAAAAATATTAAGAGAAACACAGTTAAGAGGAACACAGTTTTAATTTAAATTTTTCACTTTTCAATCTTCAGTAATCTAAAAGACTACAACGAAATTTCAAAAGATCTAAAGACAAAAAACGTAAATTTTGACGCCAAAATGCTAAACAATAACCAGCTAAAAATAAATGTAAACACCGAAACAGACTATAGACTACTAACTAAACTAGCTAATGACCACCAATTAGAGTGGCACTCTTTTGAAAAAAAACAATCTAGACCTATCAAAGTTATGGCAAGATATCTGCATCCATCATGCGACTCACAGCTAATTAAAAACGAATTGACAGAAAAAAATTACAAAATAATTGACGTCGAAAACAAAATAATTAAAAAAAAAGTAAACGGAGTTGACTTCACCACCAAACTACCTTTGTTTAGGCTAACTTTTGACCACACAGAGGATATCCAAAAAATTTACGACATCAAATACTTGCACCACATGAAAGTTAAAATAGAAGCACTACGAACAAATAAGCAAATCCCACAATGTAAACGTTGCCAGAGTTATGGGCATACAACGAAATATTGCCAGAGAAACCCTCGCTGCGTCAAATGTGTGCTGGTAATCACCTCACAAGTAGTTGCCAAAAAAGTAGTGATTTACCAGCCATATGCTCCAATTGTGCAGAAGCACATCCCGCAAATTACAGGGGATGTGTGATAGCTAAAGAGCTTCAAAAAAGACGAAACAACAAAATAAACAACAACACATACAACCATAGAAATCTTAACACAGAACACAGTCAGCAAAAAACGATTACAACTTCATACGCAGAAAGGTTAAAAAACAATTCACCAAACAATACAGACACGGCAATAAAAGCAAAAGATACAGCTTCACTACTAACAGACATTTACACAATAGTAAGAAATCTATCAATTAGACTAGACAATCTGGAGTTAAACAATCCTAGTACTCAAGCTCAAAAAATACAAATATGACCCAGAACTCTTTTAAAATAGCAACTTGGAACGCGAATGGAGTAAAAAAACAAGACAAGAGAATTAGAAATCTTTCTCAATACTCAAAAAAATTGACGCGTGTCTTCTATCAGAAACACATTTAACTAACCAAATGTTCATCGCAATTAAAGGATATAAAACATACCTAACAAATCATCCGGACAATCAAGCAAGAGGAGGAAGTGCAATAATTATCAAAGAAAATATTCACCATTATCTTGACCATGATTTAAAAAAAGAAGAAGTTCAACTGACAACTGTTGTAGTCTACACAGGAAACCAGAAATTGACGGTTGGAGCATGTTATTGTCCACCTAAACATAACCTAAAAAGACAAGAATATATAGACATCATCAATAAATTAGGAGACAGATTCGTGATGGGAGGCGACTTCAATGCAAAGCATACGGACTGGGGTTCCAGACTTACCACTACGAAAGGTAGAGAACTTAAAGCTGCACTGACACATCTAGGCTGCAATAGCCATTCTACAGGTATGCCTACATATTGGCCCACAGACTGCAACAAGTTACCAGACCTCCTCGATTTCTTTGTAACCAAAAAGATTTCCAACAACTACATTCATATTGAAGACAACATTGACTTAAACCCAGATCACTCCGCCGTAATACTTAACATCAGTGACAAACTAGCGACTAGAAAAGTAAATCCAGTACTTACAAACTCCACCACCGATTGGGAAAGCTTTAAAATCGACCTAGAGAATATGATAGACCTGAAAACCAAAATACAAACTAAGACTCAACTAGAAGACGAAGCAGAAAAACTCACGAATAGCATCCAGAACGCAGCTTGGAAAAACACCTGTCAGGAACAAAACTATTAACTACCCCACCAATATCAAGGAGCTTGTGATGGAAAAGCGCAGAGCAAGACGTAGATGGCAACTCACAAGAGATCCAGAGGACAAAAATAATCTGAATAGAAAGACGCAGCAACTGAAAAGAGAAATAATTAAATTTAAAGATATAAACATGTGTTCTTATCTGGAAAACTTGACGCCCACCGAAAGAACAGACTACTCGCTGTGGAAAGAAACAAAATATATAAACAAGCCAATAGCACACAACCCTCCAATTAAAAACAAAGATGGTAATTGGGCCCGAAACAACCAGGAAAACGCTAAAGCTTTTACAGAACATCTGGCCGAAGTTTTTCAACCAAACGACAATTCTACAACCATTCCTCTAGATCTAGAAGATCATTTAACAACAACATCACTAGACATACCAATAGTGACTCCCCGCGAAGTAATGAATACGATAAAGAAAAGATTCAACAAAAGGAAAGCCCCTGGATATGTCCTCATCACACCGGAAATCCTAAACAATTTACCTAAAAAAGCTATAATTATGTTAACTAATGTGATAAATGCGTCCTTCAGACTAAAACATTTTCCTGACATCTGGAAAGTGGCGGAGGTAGTAATGATACAGAAACCTGGAAAACCACCAAACGACGTTAAATCATACCGACCTATATCATTACTACCAGTGATTTCAAAACTAACAGAAAGACTATTCCTAAACAAACTAAAACCCATAATAGATAACAAACTTCTGATTCCCAGTCACCAGTTCGGCTTCAGACAGAAACATTCAACAATTGACCAAATTCATCGCATCACTAACGCAATAGAGGATTCGTTTGATGAAAAAAAAATATGCTCAGCCATTTTTATTGACATTGCACAGGCATTCGACAAAGTGTGGCATGAAGGACTGATTCATAAATTAAAAAAAATATTACCAACACAACATGTTGAATTCTTGACGTCTTACTTGGAAAATAGATTCTTTAGAATTAAACAAGATAATGAATTTTCGGATCTCACGGAAATCAGAGCAGGAGTTCCACAAGGGAGTATACTCGGACCAACGTTATATATACTATTCACCAGTGACCTACCAGTGCAAAATGACATCCTGACCGGAACCTTTGCAGATGACACAGCAATGCTAGCTATCGATAATAACCTGCAAGGAGCCACAAATAAACTACAATTAGCGAACAATGATATATATGAATGGACAAACAAATGGAACATTAAAATAAACGCAACAAAATCATCACACATCAACTTCACATACAGGAAAATAACTAATAATAACGTACTAAAAATGAACGGAGACACGGTTCCGTATGGATCCACGGTTAAATATCTAGGCCTGACCCTCGACGAGAAACTAAAATGGAAAGACCATATAAAAAATAAATTAATCGAACTAAACTTAAAATATAGAAAAATTTACTGGCTAATAGGACGAAAATCAAAATTAACAATTCACAACAAAATTCTTATATACAACCAAATCCTAAAACCAATTTGGTTGTATAGTGTACAGCTCTGGGGATGTGCCAGCAGATGTCACATTGAATCAATCCAAAGATTCCAAAACAAGGTGATCCGAAACATGATCGACGCTCCATGGTATGTAAGAAACTCTGACCTTCATAGAGACCTGAAAATAAAGACAATTGACGAGGAAATTACGCGATATGCTGTAAAGCATCGTACCAGATTGATCAACCATGACAATGAAGAGGCTGCAAATCTCATAAATGAGAACTCGATAAGACTAAAATCAGCTGTGTTATGTCATTTACGCAATAACTTAACTTTGAGATTATCTGTTACGCCGTTGTGAATGTTGCGTTGTAGCGCATTGTCGTTGCGTATGTTGAGACTATCTCCACTTTAGAATTTCCGTTAATGTGGAGAGTCTTTATTTTTGCTCTACGGAATAATATCAAAAATATTTTATAATATTAAGATTTAAATGAAATATATATTTAGTACATAGGTTGGCTTCATGGTTGTCCACAATTTTAAATCATCCATTATAATTTATATTCTATTTTCAATGATTTTGTCACTTTTATCATCTCGTTTTTTGCATGTATGTATAGCAAATGTTTTAGCACAATTTTAACTAATCTAGCAGTACTTTTTATCTAGCTTTAGCATTAAAATAATGTGGCTAAACCAGGCTAAACAAAACAAACAAAACAAACGAAGATTACAAGATAACAAAGATTGTGTGGTGATTACTGATTGATGGTTATGTGATATGTGAAATGCGGATGTTAATTTTTCGAATTTTTTGGATCTGCTGATTACTAATAATAATATAATTCGTGTGTATACTAGTAAATTGCAAATTTGACCATTTCCCATTTGAAACTCCGTGTTTGGGTTGTAAAATTCAGTGAAGTGAAGCCAGAAGTTTGTTTTCTATTTTATTTTTAATTTTTTATATAGTATACTAATAGTTGATTGTTGTATATCTCATCTCCAAGAAAAAGTAAGTAAATAATTATCAATATGCCGAAAAATAAAAAACCAGCTCCGTTTATGACATTTGTAATGGCATATAAACAAAAATTCCCAAACATGACACTCGAATGTGCCATTTCAGAGGCTGACTGTGAATGGAGGGTAAAAAGCATTTAAATAAAATATATCGCATAAGATCATATTGAATTGTTTTCTTAAACTTTACAGAATATGTCCAATGAACAGAAAGCTAAATACAAAAGTCTCTCAAAAACAGACCCAATTTTATCAACCAAACCACGTGAGAAATATAGCTCGCAGGGTGTCCCTTTATCCCAATTAGAAAAAGAAAAACAGGACAGTATAACCGAAGAACGCCTTATAAAGGAAGAAATTCAAGACCTAGTAATAGCAGGACGTAATTCAAAAAGTTAGTATATATACATATATATATAAAAATTATAATTTTTTTTTTTGTATATTAATTTTTTTCCAGCATTATCATCGCAAAGATTTTATTTGATAATGGCAAATTATTTTGTACGTAATGGTGATGATTATATACCAGCAGAAATTTCATTATGCGAATATTCATTGAAAGATGGAATTACAAATACATATCATTCATTAATTAATCCAAATCTAAGTAATTACTATTTATTTGCGTAGTATTATCAATTCATATATTTTGAAATTTTATCAGATGGATTTTTTGGTCATGCCTATGAAGCAGTTGAACATGCAAACAATACACATAATTTACCATTACCACCCAATGCATTAGGCGAACAGAATAAAGCTAAATTATATTCGTCGATTTTAAAATTTATCCAATCGAAAAATACCGATATAAAAGAAGTACCACCTGTTTATACTATTGATTCTAGTTTGCCAGTTTTAAAATCGATTTTAAACAATTTGAAAAACGATTGCGAAGAGATGCCAGATATTAGAGTTTACTCATTACATTATTTGTTCTATGTTTTAAAGAAAACTACTTCCGAAATTGGTGAAACCAAACAAGTTGATTCAATACATATTACAAATGCTATATTAGATCGTGATTACTATGAATATCAATCGGGGATTGCGTGCGAGGTATTTTAAAAATAATTATATATTATTATTTGTAATATACTACAAAATTTACTATATATATAATATAAATACTTAAGCAATTAATTTTTCTTTATTCTAGTTTCATGAGAAGATTGATAAATCAAATTTTTGTACTCTATCTTATGTGATTCGTTGGGCATATACATTATCGGATAATATGTGTATGGATTTGAGTATACCCTTACAACCTGGTGTTCACATATCTTTAGATGCTGATTTAACTTCTACTAATATATCTGAGTTTAACGACAATGAATCTCTTTTTTCAATTAGCACATGTAATACAAATTTTACACAACCAAAACTATGGGAAAGTTTTGATACTGATAGAAATTCTAGTATATCTCTTACTGGAGAACATTTTCCAAAAAATTATAAAAATGTGAAGCAAAATAAAAATATGCATCAACAATACGAAGAAGACTTTGACTTTGATAAAACCTTAAATGATTTTGAAAACATAGATATAAAAGATGATGATAATCCATGGTCATTACGATATAAAAACAAACCACGCGAACCAAATGAGGACTCTTTTAATTTTGATGCTAGTTGCAATACAAGAGGTAGAGGATTGAATGTATTATCAAAATATGATAGTTCAGATTCGGAGTCGTGTGTTTCAACATCAAGAGGACGTGGATTCTTATTAAAAGAATCGTTAGAATCGTCAATGACAAAAAAAATGATCGGAAGAGGACGCCTTTTGAATTAAGAAAATCGAATATATAATATAACACATTATTTGAAGTTTTTTTTTTTTTGTTCAGAATTTATAACTTGTTTTTTTTTATTATTATTTTAAGATAAGAATATGATTTATATTTTAGTTATTTGTCTTACTATTATTACTATATTTACGAATAAAATTGGAATTAATTTTTTTTAAATGTGCTATTTAATATTTTCACATATTTTTTTTTTAAAATATATGTTTATTGTATAGATATAGAAGGATAAAATTACTTTAAATAATTGGAATAAAATTTTATTTTTTTTGATTATGAATTTTTAGTTTTTGCGCCAGCTTACAAAGGCGAGGCAAATTTACTCCTATAGGGGAAATTTCATCTTGGGTTTCCTGCTGGGATGAGTTTTTCTTTTACTATATACAAATACAATATGCGGAAATTAGCATATAGCATTTAATTGTACTGCCCATCCCGCTTGCTGAACTAGAAGCCATATTCATATTCAAAACATAGTATAAAATAAAATAAATAATATTAATTCATTATGATATCTAAAAAAAATTAAGGTTTACTTTACTTCAATGAATATAATAAAGACAATTTTGTGGTTGGGTTTTAGAAGTGGCTAATTTCGCCGTGTTAAAATTTAAAATATAAATCCTCAAATGTGGATTGAATGGTGGTATATGTGTATTGTGTATAGTTGATATTGACAGTTTATTGTAGTTTTTTTAAACCAAAGTTTGGCCATAAAACCACCAAGTTTCAAAACAATAACACCATTACGCTTCCGCTTATACGGTGATGGTGATCGATCATGGAGATTATAATAATTTTGTTTAATTGGCAAACGGTACAAATTTGGAAAGAAAAAGAAACTAGAGTAGATTTCTAAAATAAAATAGAATTTGATCAAAATAATTGGTTTTAAATTAATTTTTAGGTACACCCTGCTGTTTTGGAATATTATAATGCAGTTTTGAAATATAATTTATAAATTTAAATATCAAAAAATACAAACCCACGAGAGTGAGAATTGTTTTGATAATATTTCAGCAAATCAAACTTCGTTATTTTAGACTATATCACAATCACATCCTTAATAATCTTTATAATTAAACTAATGTTGGAGATAAACTCGACGGCATTTTTACAAGTATTTATAATCTTGATGTCGGAAGTTGCATAGATAACGTTATTTTTATTTGAAATTGCACAGTATTTTGATTTTTTTTTTTACATTATACGAATTTGTCAAGAGTATATCTTGTTTCTCAGCAAATTGTAGAACTTATGAGTTTTGATTCAAGGCCTACTCCTCTTTAAATGAATTACTTATGCACGTAAACTTTGATGAATGAAAAATACATCTACAACTCCAAGTCAAAATTTGCAAGTCGTTAAACGTTTTTGATGTGGTATGGTACTACCATTCCACATTAAGATTATTATTTCTTAAAAAAAAGAAATAAAAGAATCTTAAAATAACCTCGTACAATTTACTGCCTATAAATAGTTCACAATGTTAATTATAATTTATTAACAATAGCTTTACTACATTTAAGAAAAACAGCCACTCTAAACAGTACTGATTTTTGACAGTTCACACAATTTTTTTTTCATTCCTATTAAAAAAAAATCTTGCAAGACGACGAGCAAATGAGCAAGTTTTAATTTTTTTTTCTTTCTTTTTGTGTAAAAATCGAAAAATGTCATATATTTTTTTATTCTAAAAAGTGTTTAAAGTGAATTTTCACCAAATTTGAATATAATTTATGAAAAAAGAAATAACATTAAATATAATTTATTTTATTTTATTAATCGTGTGTGGTAAAAAAATTTGAACACTGGTCTGCGACGCAGTAAAAAAATATTGGCAAATAGAAAATTTCTTTTTTTTCATACTACTACTTTGCAGCTGATCACCACCTTCATTTTTTTTCTTTGAATTAATTATCAAATAAAATTAAAACACAACAAGAAACCTGGAATAAAAAATTGAATTTCGTATATAATCTGAATTACCAATATATTAAAAAAAATATATACATTTTTTTAAATGTGAAATTCGTGGAAAGTTGATTTTCTTATTTTCATACTGCAATAAATAATATATACTGTCAAAAGTTTTTTGACTTTCTAATCAGTTTTTCTATTTTTTTTTTTCGTTAATTTTCTTACTTTTCCTGCTAAACAACATTTATTAAGGAAATATACACAAAATTTTGTAATGTAAAATAATTTCTACTGTGGGGAAATAAAAAACCCTTTCTCAACTACAAAACAAGACGCCACCCCCACATCCAAAATAACCTTGAAATTATACACAAATATACATAGAAAGGAAATATATAAATCCTTGTAATACAAAAGGATATATAGAACAAGAAAAATACCAACAACAGCAAAAATAAAAAAAGAATTTTAAAAAAATCTATAAAAAGGAACTTAAATTTTTTTAACGTATTTAAATATACGTATTCTCTGCAGTTTTAAGTTTTAAAATTTGAGTAAAGGACAATTTTTATGTGAAAGAATTAAAAAAAAAAGTATTAGCCTTTTCAAGTATTTTACATATACATTGTATTTGTGTCATCATCATTATTGATAAACATAATAATAATCATTAAATAAAAACATCATTTACAATAATTTAAAAAAAAAATATAAAAACTGAAAATATGAAGAAACTTTTCTCAAAATTAGAAAAAAATGAGAAATTAGATGGCAGTGGAATTATAACAAAAGAAATTAATAGTTATGTTGGAAAAGTATTTGTTGTTGGACGTGTATCTGTAACCGTAGAAGATGTCCTGGCCGAAGGTAAGTTAAAGATAATTTTTTTTTTTTTTTAGGTGTGTATTTTGATGGCCTACTTTTTTTATTTATATAATCTATTGAAAAAGTTCAACAAGTTGTAAAGTGTTTGTGGTGATAGTCAATTAAAAAATATCATTTTTTTTTAT
Organism: Rhamphomyia laevipes; assembly: GCA_963920725.1. NCBI lineage: Eukaryota > Metazoa > Arthropoda > Insecta > Diptera > Empididae > Rhamphomyia > Rhamphomyia laevipes. The sequence continues at coordinate 32,181,220 of OY987258.1, read as the reverse complement.
TATCGTAAATTTGTAAGAATTAATTAAAAATTACATTAAAATTTGATAAGCGTATATAAGTATTATTATAAAATATTTAATTTCAATCCAATTTACTTTCCGAACCCCGAACAAAGTATTGGTTTCGTGCAAAAACTGTTTCAATTGGTTTTTAAATAGATTTTCATATTTTTAAGTTACCTGAACTCAATGATTTTTGGAAGGGTTGCTCTGTAAGTAGTCTAAAAAAAATTATTAATAGGTTAAAAGTCTGATAAGTATTTACGAATTATCAGATCGAACTTTGTTTAATACATTTATGTTGCCTATTAATAATAATTATGATAACTGAATATTTAAAAAATAATATGGAAAGAACGAAAGTGTTGATCAATCATTTTTACTAATTTTATTGTTAAATTTGATTTTGGTAGAAATTTATAAATTGTATGATTAATTTATATTTACATACTGGAATATTCTATTTTTATCATTTTAACATATTCTGAAATTATTTCTGTTTTTATTTCTGTTTAACATAATCGGCAATTATTTCTGTTTAATTGTCAATTCCATTTCACAATATTCTATATACTAAATATTTTTCCATGGCAATGAAAATTATGATAGGTATATAATTACAAGTTGACATATTAGATAAATAAATTTATAAATTATAAGTTGTATATATAATTAATTATACTACAATAAAATGTATATATAATCGACAGATTCTTCTAACTAAACTAACCATAATTTTACAAAGTGTTCTTTATTATGCAATTATCACTGCATATTTTTTACCGTTTCTAAGATACTCGGTGCACAATTGTCCCAACTCCACTGTGCTACAATAATAATTCTGAACAGCACGAAACGTTGGGTTGGGACTATTTTAAATTGAATTTATCGTATAAAAATTTGTTATTTTTGATTATATTTTTCTCTACTAGTTTTTAATTTAAAATAGATTTTACAAAACAAGTAATATTTTAAATGTTAATTTAAATATTTTCATTCACAGAATGAATCCTAAATTCCAGATAATACAATAATAAATACTAATATTAAAATACACTATTTATGTATGTATAATTGTATTTTTATATTTCTTATTACAATTAAAGTTGAAATTTAAATATTATGGTATAATTTTATTCCTAGAAATCAATTTTTTTTTATAAGAAATCAATTATTTGATTCACTCTTAAGAAAAATATGTAAATTCAATTGAAATTGTTAAGTTAAATTGATGATTGTGTAGAATTTGAAGTTTACAGGCTGTGTTCATCACAATATTTATAGTTTTATTTTTATTATACCCTTTAAAATTTTTGTTAAAATAAATTATAGAGACGCTTTATATTTATATGATTAGTTATTTCAAATAATGATTAGCAAAGAAATTATGTAGTAAGTATCGCCTAATAATGAGTTGAATTTTAAAGATGAAAAAGTTTATTCATGAATCATAAATTTATTCGTGAATCATATTTCGTGTTACTTAATTTACCTCTTGGTACATTTTTTTATATTGTGGTATATTTAGTATTTTTATTTTATTTTATTTTCGCCAATAAAGTTTCCACACTATAAGAACGACACCTTGACTGAAGAAATTACTCTGTAAAATACATCTGTTTAATAACATTCTTATGCTTAATAATATGAGCTATTTATAGTGTAAACATCAAGTAATTTAATGACAAAGTTATTAACCAGATGGGGGGAAAAAAATTTGGACTGATAATACCCGGCTTTTGTCAGGTTAATTAGAAAGGAAGAAGATACGCGGTTGGTGCACACATTAAACGAATAATTTACTGATAATTGTTAGGAACACTGCTTTACTTTTATAAATGTCCAAGGAACTTCATTTTACAAAAGTAATTTTTGTTGTACATGTCAAGATATTAGAGAAGTATACATGCTATGTGCTTGTCAAAGTCTTAGCAGAAACATGCTTAGGATATTAAATTGGTATTAGTTTGATAGTAAATTTTTGGAAATCAAATTGATAGAAATTTTCTAGATTTGTTAGGAAAATTAGATGAATCAAATAACAAGGACATAAAATCGAGTTGTTGATCTACTGGTCAAATAATATTTGTTGTGGCAGCAGCGAGTGACACCCTATTTTCAATAGTTACTATATTTGCTAATAATTTGTCAGTGAGATTTTCTTAGTAAACTGTGACCCATTTCTAATGTGTAATAAGTGGTAACAGTAAACATTTAGTATAATATAATTGTTATTAGAAATTGCTGGTTAAAAGCTAGAAGTTGCTAGTTAGAATTTTTAAACCTAAAATCATATCATTTGAATTCTAGTAATAAAAAATAATTTGAATGAAAATTTAGTCTGTTCTGTATAATAGCAAAAAAAAGAAAACTTATTTATCGAATAACGAACGATTTTATAGACTACAGACGAATAGTCGCCAAATTACTTAATAATTTTTATATGTATAATATATACAAAATTATTTCAGAAACTTGTGTCTTGTAGTTTAATTTTTTTTTTTAAATTATGAATTATAAATTATTACAAACAATAATTAAATATAATTAAATAATATTTTTTTTTACATCTATGTTATATTATGTATAAAAAGTTAAAGCTCAAAATACTGTTTCTGTATAAAGAAAGAAACAGAAAATTTTAATATCTATAATACTTCTACATTTACCCAATTATAATTCATGAACGTTTAAATATTACAATTTATTTTTTTTTTGAGATTTTGCGGTTGTTAAATTACGCAAAATGACTCATTACCAACTTTTAATACTTTGATGACAATTTTAGAAAAAATGTCGGTTTCAATTAATTAATTTTTTTTATGGTTTATTTTAATATTTTTATATATATATATTTTATAATTGCCAAAAAAAGTTTTAAGACTTTAAAAATGCAATTTTTTTTTGGCTTGACTATAAAGATTATAATACCAGGTCATGTTAATTTGAAATTCTATATTAAAATAGAAAATTTTCTTTTCGAAATTTTTGTATGAATGAAAAATCAATACATAGTTAAATTTTTTCTGTTTTAACAATAGAGTAAAAATGTCTAGAATCTTTTTCCAGTGAAAGAATACTATGCAGTATTTAAAAGTACCTAGTTTTTTTTTAGAAAAAAAAAATACACATCAATGCCCTTGGCATGCAACTTTTTAAATTAATTTTTATCGGGAAAAATTATAAAATGTATATAGGAATTAAAAAAGAAATATTTTGTATACTTATATAAGAAACATGAAAACATATATAAATATACACTTAAATATTATAATAATAATAAAATGTTTTTAAGTATAATTTTATAATAAAATCCTCGACAAAATCAATCGTATAAAATAAGTTATAATAAATACTTATATATACTTGATTCGTGTTATTTTTTTAACACGTTCAACAAGCTTGTCAGCTAAGTTTTTAGTATAATTTTGTTTTAATACATTTTATTTTGCATAATTTTTTTTATGTATATTGTACTCATTTTTATATATACATAATAGAAAATTTATAAATATAATCAAGAATTTAATATAGTTAAAATATTAATATTAAATTTCCAGTTCAGAAAGCAATTTAAATATAGCTTTTAGTTATTATATTAAATTCATATGAGAATAACTACCTAAATTTATATTAAAAAAATTAGTACTTATAATAATATATTTATGAAAATATTTCCTAAAATTCTGTATCCTTTTGCGTAGCATAATATTGAATGGTAGAGAATTTCAAAACGTTTTTTAGTGATTCTGATTTCTATCAATTTGGTCTAATAATTTTTAATAGAAATATATTTTTTGTAGTGAACAATGAGTTAGAAATTCTCTTGCGACCTATATTATTATAATTTCTTTTCTGTTACTGATATAAAAAATTGAATAAACTTAGAACAATCTCCATACGTTTTCCTGGAATTTGCATTATACAAATAAGTCTGCATCCTCTTTTAACACGGTATATTGAGAACATGATATTTGTATAAAACTCTGTTTCCACAACATAATCAGTTACTTACCAACAAAAATTGATATTAATGTAGTGATCGCGTTTTTTATTAAATAAAATATCACTCATTGCAAATAAAATAGTGCAATTCAAAGTTTGTTTAGTTGAAAAAGAAAACTTTAGTTTAGAAAACTAAGAAAAAAAATCTTTTTGTAATTTCTGTAAAAGGGTGTACACTTCCTGATTAAAATCTGCAAGAAAAACAAACACAATTGCATACTGCAACTTGTCTAGGTTTCTTAAATATTAAAAAATTGGTTTCGTAGTACATAGTGGTATACTTGATTTTATTACCAAATTTTGCTTAGTACATTGTGGCTCAATTTTGCTCCAGATGCCCTTTATTACGTTATTAGGTTATAAATTCTTTACCTAAATGAAGAGAGAAACAAAATGAAGTTATTAATTTGAAGATTTTTTTATGTGTTCTTACCTTTTTCGCTGAATTGATTGGACTAATATCTTGCGAAAGATGAACAGCGCACTTTTATAGGTCTCACGACCTTTGTATCCTTGGTTGGTCCGCCAGCACAACAACACTAGCTCTTTCTTCAATATTAAATTTTGGCATTTTTTCTCTAGTTCTACACTATTGACTTTCTCAAAACAATAATTTAAAAAAAATTAAAACTACCCTTTTATACGTGTTAGGATTATTTCGATCAATAACTAGTATAAACCTTTTACCTATATGTCCTGGTTTTTATGAAACCAGGGCAGTATTGGTAAAAATGCTGTATTAATTTATTACTTTTGCATTGCGAGGACAAAAAAGGCTTTAAAGAAAACTCTTAAATATATGTATGTATATTAAAATTGATTCCAGATTTTTAACGCTAATGAGGTTAGAAACTAATATCTTAATATTGCGTGATTAAATGGCATTATAAGAAGAAATTGGTGACCATGTATGTCGCAATAAACGTTAGTAGTATAAACATAATTTAATAATTAAGGGGTGGATTTAGAAAGTTTAAATACAATATTTTTCACGATAACAAACAAATATCATTATCAATTAAATAAATTATAAAAAATTATATTTTGTGGAAATTATTGAAAAAATGATTCATCGCAATAGAAAATTTGGCGTCTTTGATGGGTGGAATGTTGAATCTTTACCCATTTTTGTATTAAATTACATTGTTATAATATTGATTTAAAAAATTCTGTATATATATAATACTGTATAATATAATCAATAAAATTAACTTAGCTAAATTAAATTTTAAAGAAATAACATTTAAATTTTTTTATTTATTTTTTTATTTAGGTACTTTGATTTAGAAATTATTGGTATATCAAATTATATAGTTTGTTTTTGGAATAAACTGCTGAATAGTAGTATTAAAGTTATCCAATTATAATAAAACTCTTATTACAATATCAAATAACACTTTTTACTTTTTAATAAATTAATTATAAACGTAATATAATTTGTTAACTTTCTGATGATACTACACATTGAATTAGTCTAATATTTGGAACATTAAATACATATATCAGTTTCTATATCTTTTTCAACAAGATTTCGATTAGAGTTAATTTCATCGGTAGTTATTTTAAAATATCGAATCCCTGTTCTTATAATTAAGATTCTTTCTATCAGAAAATCCACAAAGCATTGCATACCTATTTCTGGATTCAGAATGCTGCTTCCACGCAACACAGAGCAAAGCAGAAAAAGTTAAAATATAGGAAAACCTAGAGGAAAATAATATACTTTCTATAAAGTTGTCCAAAGTGACGAAAATACTTTAAAAGTTGCAATTTGATCAACTTCTGTGTCCGTTGCTTTGTGTTGTGTTGAAGCAGAATTCTCAATCTATAGTACAACTTTGGATTTTCAAACAATTATATTAATAATTTGTTTTTGCTCCATTACTGACAATTGCTTGATAATGGCATTAACATCTAAAACCAATTTTGTAAATAAAATACAAATTTAAAAAGAAACCTCAAAATTAATGTTAAAAAGAGATTTGTTGCCATTGAAACAAAATAATATTTTTTGTAACATTCGGCTCGTAAAAATGTAAAATTTGGTGTCAGTCCTAGTCTTAACTTATTAGTATACACTAACTTATAAAATTTGTTACCTAGACTCACATCAACTCTGTCTCAAGATATGTAATATAAATTTATTGAAAAATCAACTATATACGTTATACGTGATTATTGTTAACTAGTAATAGAATAGTAACTAAATTACTAATGCAGTAAATACATAAATTAGCGCTTTTCAGGAATCGAACTCTTGTTGTAACTTACCATATAATCTTAAATATATTCACAAGTCTACATAGTCAATGTAGAGTGAAAATTGTCAATTTAAAAAAAAAACCTTTAATCAACCAAACTAAACTACCTAATATAATTAAATTTCGTCAAATGTTAGATGGTAATCTTACGATTATCTAAGCGGAAGCAATTTACTTTGAATAGAAAATTTTAAAGCTTAAGTATATCTTTTCTCCTATAAGTCTGAGGACTTCAAAATTTTGAATACACAAATATGTTAATTTGATTTTGAGTAGTATGGATCTGGAATATCGATATTTATATTTACTTTAGTAAACTAATAAAAACCCTTACATAATTTACATATTTCTTACAATTCATTAAAAAACAACAATTGGTTATCTTCTTGAAATATTAATTAATTAATTAAATTAGATTTAATTATTATTACACAAACATTTGTATAAAAATAAAATATATTTAATTTCTCAGTTATAAATTTAAATACCAACTACCAACAGAAAACAAAATTGCCAACAAAAACTAGAGTAAAAAAATGGCTAAACAAGCATAAATAAAAATTTCACTTGCAAAATAGCCAAGTTCATGAGAAGAAGTTCATTGCATTTAAAGCTAGAGTCCGATTATTTTTTTTAAAAGTATCATACAACCTTTCGTATATATGTATTGTATATATATTTATTTTATATTGCTGCTAAAATAACATATATACAATAAATGTGTGCTCCCCTATCGCTTATTATGTTAGTATTTATTACACAAATAATAACAACGTCGACGGCATCGACATTTTCTTTTTAAAGCTTTTTATGATGGCGAAATTGACATGTGGAGATATAAACACGGAAGTAAAACATTAATTTTTTTTTACATATTTCTTATTTTTTTTATTATATTTATTATAGTATTTTTGTACTATATTACGAAGAGTTGTGGAATAACTATAACTATAAAGAAGTGTTGTAATGGATAGAAGAAAAAAAAATAAAAATTTCTTTACATTTTCTAGGGTGGAGCAAATTCATTTATATTCTAATTTTTATTATATTTAACTTTAACCCAGTTTGCAATAAATTAAATCGTGATTAATTAAATTTGTACAGATTTCCGGATTTGCAATGTACTGTTTAAAACTATTAATAAACTCTGATTTTTGGCTATCCCTAGGTACACGTTAACAGTTTTTTTATAGTCGAATAATTAAAGTTTATGATGAATGTTGTATATCTACTTAAAAGTAAAGTGTTGTCTACAATTATTATAACAAGATTTTCATATGTAAAGATTTTTTGTTTTCTTTTCTACACTTCGCTTTTATGGTTGATTCGTTGATTGCTCAATACAAAATGAAAACAAGCTAAAATTTATGAAAGAAAATTAGAAAACTGATTACGAAAAGATTTCTATATAAACTTTATGAAATACGTAATTTTTAAAAAAAAGAAATTCATTAAATATTTAAAGAAACTAAATGATTAGAGTAAGATTATTTCAAGGGTAATTCTTAGATGTATCAAAGAGTTATTATCAAAACTAACAATTACTGAAAACTTGAATTTTAATTGAAAGAAACTGAATCATATTAAATGTAATTTAAATAATTTAGAATAAGAAATAATTGATTTTAAAAACAATAAAATAATGTATTAAGTAAATTTTATTAATACTTATAGGTCCATTTAGTTAAATATCCAATCAATTAGCTCAAGCTAGAAAGTAGGCGAAGTAATGAAGGTATTCAAAGCATAACTAGAAAGTATACCGAATGATTGAAGGTATTGCTATCAGAAACCCCATGTTTTTAAAATTTCTGATTTCGCCTGAAACCGAGAATTTTTCGGAATGATTGATGTGTGTTTGTATGCTTGTACTTTGTACCTATGCCTGTGAATATTATGATAACGTCTATTAACTTTAAATTTAAGACGATATTTGTTCTCGCAAGAAACATATGTAAAATCAATTATATCATATACAATACCAGGAATGAATTATTTTACTATTTAGTATAATTTGTTTATAACTTCGAAACAAGATTAAATACGTAATTTTAGATACCAAAAAATGAATTATTCCTTTCAAACTCAATTTCAAATTGTTTAACCTCAATTTTAACTAGAAAAATTGATTTACTAGACTCACATATATTCAAATTTTTTTATTTATTTAGCAAGATTATTAAATTCGTGATTTTCGGTTTGATTTGAACGTGACATTCCTAGCTGAAATTTTATGATTATGAAATTCATGGAATTCTGTAAAACGAAAAATGTATAAATTTGTCAATTAAAGTGGTACTTTAACTGATAGTAATGAATTAAAATCTAGCATATTTTTATTCAGAACAAATTATAAAATTTACTAGATTTTTTCATATATATAACAATGAAAATTAATAAATTATTGTATCTAACAATTGATAATTTATTTATTATTATTTACAATTTTTCAATTTCACAGTACAATGAAAATATATAATTTATTACTATTAATTAACAAATAAGATATATATTATTATTTTACAATTGTTCATGTCAAATTTTTCCCTCCATTATTCAAGTTCAAAAATAATCAATAATAATTAATGAGTTTCTATTATTATTTGCCATCCCACAAAACTACGCGTTTCAATATTACAAAATATATTTATATATATATAAATTAGAAATATATCAATTTTCGAAAAGAATTTTTAAAATATAAATACGTATATTCAATTTTTTTAATTTTATTTTTTTAAATTATTTTCTAGGTGGTTTTGCAATGGTTTTTCTGGCCAGAGCAAATACTGGAAATGTTCGATATGCCTTGAAACGTATGTACGTTAATAATGAGCACGATTTAAATGTAGCCAAAAGAGAAATTCAAATAGCTGTAAGTATTATATATAAAAAAATAATGTTTTGCTTTCGACTATAAAAAAATTGTAGCACGAAATATTATTTTATATAATTTTAATTATTATTATTTTTAGAGTAATTTAAGTGGTCACAAAAATATTATTGGTTATGTGGATTCAAGTATAACGCCTACTATAAATGGTGTATATGAGGTATTATTATTGATGCCGTACTGTAAAAATCACATGCTGGCCATGATGAATGCAAGGTAATACAATTTTTTTATAGTTAATTTTATATATATATTAAATTTAAGTTTTGAATTATAAATATTGTAAGTTTTAAATTATGCTAGGTTGAAATAGTAAAAAGAAAAATAAAGAATTGCTAATGCATTTAAGAAGTTATATATAAAATTAAATTTATTTTTATAAAAAATAAATTTAATCGGAAATTAAAAAAAATAACTAATATCAGTTAAAATATAAATTAAAATTATTGAAGACCACACGAGCGGAAAATTATCATATTATATTTTTAAGAAACTCTTAATTGATGGATTTTTCCTTAGCTTTTATAAAAAATTTCAAATTTAAACATAAATCACATCAATTAAAATTATTTATATTTATGTGAAGAATTAAAAAGCTGCTAACCTAGGTGCATCAGATAAGTCGAACCTAGGTGCATCAGATAAGTCGGTAGTTATATTAAACAGCACTTTGAGAAATTTGATGGATCCAAACATCAAAAGTGTTTGTTATATATAATTCAGAAATTTTTATAGAGATTTTAAATGAAGTAAACATATTCAATGTTGTACTAGTACATAACATGTTTAAGATGCCATCAACATGTTGAAGGTACTATCAACATATTTATGAACAAAACTAACCTTTGGACTAAATTTAAATCAGGGTCCCAGATTTGACAGGCATATTCTAAGATGGGTCATACAAGTCAACAGTATAGAGATATTGTGTTATTACTAAATTCTTTTGGTATCCTTATTAGCTTATAAACATTTTGTCATAGTGTTTATAAAAAGTAAGCTTACTATCAAGAATAAAGTAATGTTTATATATTAGAAATTGATTTGATTAATATTATTTTGTTAAATCGTAAAAATAAGGGGACATTATTCAAAATACATAGTTTTAATTATTTTCTATTCATTATATTATAATTAAAAAGTTTTTTTTTTTTTGTATAGACTTTCGGTTGGATTTAATGAACAAGAAATCCTTACAATATTCTGTGATATTGCTGAAGCTGTATCACGTTTACATTATTGTCAAACACCAATAATTCATCGTGATTTAAAAATAGAAAATATTTTGCAAAACGATGCTGGTAATTTTGTATTATGTGATTTTGGTTCGGCAACAGGTAAAATATTAAATCCAAATGTTCATGGTACCACTCAAGTGGAAGAAGAAATTAAAAAATATACAACATTATCGTATCGAGCACCAGAAATGATTGATTTATATAGTGGTAAAAATATTACAATTAAATGTGATATTTGGGCATTGGGTTGTCTACTTTATAAATTATGTTTCTTCACATTACCATTTGGTGAAAGTACATTAGCCATACAAGGTGGAACATTTTCAATACCAGATAATTCAAAATATTCAAAAGGTATTCATCAATTAATTAAATATATGCTAGAACCAGATGCTGAGAAAAGACCAAATATTTATCAAGTTTGTGAAATAGCTTTTCGTATATCAGGAAAAGAAAATCCAGTTCAAAATTTGCACGTAATTATAATTTTACACATTATATAATTAATAATATAATTAATTAATTTATTAACAATTCATTTTCAGAAATCCCCTTCACCTATTTTAGAACAACTTGCCGTACCGCCATTTGAATCTGAACTAAAACGCACTTCAAATGCTTTGGGTACTAAACCAAAATCACAACAGAGTAACCAACAAGTAATTGAGTCTGGTACAAGTGTTGTACCACGTCAACGACCAAAAGGCAGTTCATCACATCATTCACAACTTCCATTAGCATTGGGTTTGCCACCTAGTCCATCACCGCGTAATCAAATTGCATCACCACAGCCTGTTGTTGAGCAATTTCAGGCAACATTTCCTGCCATTCCGACACCATCGTCATCCACAATTCAACAGCAACAAACACCGTTGTCACAGCTGCAATCAGTGCAACAGCAACAACTTCCAGGCCAAATAATTTCAGTTAATGCAACAACACCAATTCAGCCTCCACAACCTATTTTAGCTGCAGTTAGTCAATCATCGCAGCCTAATCCAGTTTTATTACAATCCAGTCAAACTTCATCAAAATCCAATTTGGATAATTTATTTGAATCAAACTATCCAGATCCGTTTAGTGAAGCACAACAAACTGGTAAATTATTATCAATTGATGATGATTTACCATCGGCACAGCAACATCAACAACCAATGTCATTACCACAAGATATTGTTATGCCTTTAGGTGGTAATGGTACACCAACTAAAACTTTATTAGTTGCACCGAAAGCTGGACATAGAAGGAATGTTAGCGATACATCTGCTTTTAATAAGTAAGTAGCAAATATTATTGTTGTGGTGGTCTTGTAAAACATTTAAAATAGGGTAAATTTTCGACTTATTCTGTTATTTTTATTTTTTAATATTATTACAGAACTTTTGCAACTGAAACATCACAATTTTTGGCACCTTATGATCAATCAATTAAAAGTCGTTCGGCAAATGTTGATTCACCAACTGGCAGTACCGGTAACGGAACTGATATGACTTCATCTAGCAATAATGCTTCAAATAATTCTATATTTACTGCAGATCAAAATTTAACAAATACACGTTTACTGTCCCAATCAATTACAGCATCTGTATCAAGTTCAGAAATTTCAAATATACCAATTAGTGCTTGTAATATTGGTAATGCTGGTATTGGACAATTGGTTAATTATAGAATAACTGGAAACTCTGTGGGAGCTGGTGGTGATGCTGGTATTGGTGGTGGTTCTGCTGGATCAGGATCACTAGAGGGACGTATTGATACATGGAATCCATTTGAAGATCAACCATTTAGTCAAATGACTGAAGATCATATTTTTGATGCTGAATTTGATAAAATACGTCAACGAGGCAGTCAAGGAAGTAGGGGTTTATAATTGTTGATTGAAATTAAAATTTATATTAATCTTGGTTTGTTTTTAGGTATCACAGCTAAATCAACAACATCCACATTAACTCCTACTGAAAATAATAATCAAACTACAGTATCTGCAGTTGCACCATTAATTGTTCAAAATATAACAACTTCAAATACACCATCATGTTCATCAACTACCAATATTATTGCGTCATCATCTGTACAACAACAATCACAACAAAATATTATTTCATTACAACAACAGCAATCCCAATCACAACCACAAATTCCTGAAGATCCATTTGGTTCAGCACCATTTAGTTTACCACCAGGATTACGTGAAAAAGCTGCAGCACTTAGAAAAACTGGAGGTAAAGCATGAAATTTATCTATGTAAAACATATTTGAATATATATACATAATATAAATATTTAAAAAAAATTAATTAATTACTCTTTAATAACTCGTAAATTATATAAATATTTGCAAATCAGAAAAAAAAAAATTATTACAAAATACAATACAATTTAAAATAAATATTATTAGTGCTAAAATGCATCTCTTTGTGCAATAATATACGCGTTAATGTTTTTACGTTGCAATGCAAAAATAACGTTTTATTTGATTTTTTTTTTAAATATTTGAATAGATTTTTTTTTCATTTTTCTTAATATTTACTAAGGAACGTTCCGGAAAAATCAATTTGTGGTACAAATATTTTATGAAGCAAAAGTGAGAATAATAAAGAAAACAAAAAAAATAAAACTTTAGAGAAAAATAAAATAAAATTCGTAGTTTTAAAAATTGGGGTTAGTTTATTAGTATTGAATTCGAACTTTAAAATTTCATAAATATATAATTAGAATCTAGTTGTAGTAATTAGAAAATAAATTAATTTAAATATATGTCGTAATTTTGAATTTAAAATTGTATCCTTTAGTATTTAGTTTGTGCAAAAAAAAAAAAAAACATAATCAGGGATGTAGAATACTTTAAACGCATAAGTCTTCCATTTTTTTTTGTAATATTAAGAATTAAATGATTTCGAGCCTTAACTAAAACTAAAAATATTTATATTTTAAATTTAGCAATCGAAATTATATTTATTCTATTACTTTCCAAATTTTCCATAAAATAAAAATTATTGTAAATAAATTATGCTGGTTCATAATATGGCCTCTGGTATGCTGCACAAATTTACACACATGAAAATTATCAGTTCTTAAATCCAGTTTTATTGTATAAATTACAAAGAATAATAGATAAATAACGGAATCTATATTAAAGGGCCCCGATTGAACGTAGTAAATTTCGTTTTTATTTAATTATATTCTCTAATTTGTGACTAGTCATATCTAAAATAATTTTTTTAATTATTTTGTTTTAACAATTTTTCGACAAATAATTTTACAGTTTGTAATATTAATAGTGATATTTACATTCCTGGTTTAAATTTATTATTTCGGCCTTATATATATTTATATTATTGTTACTAGTATCAATTTTTTTTTAGGATTAATAAAATATTCAAACTTTTGCTTCATGAAAATTTTTTGTATCACCAACAACCAAAAAGTATTTATCTGTGAGATTATTTTATAAAAATAATAAATCTTTCTTTTTTCTAATTTCGGTATTTTACCAGTCAATTATAAATAACATAAACCAGACAAAAACCTCAAATCTTTTTTAAAAAAAAAAAAAGGAAAATGATATTCAACAATACTATGAAAAAAAAAAGATTAAAAATTATTGTTATTTAAAGTTTAACCAATAATACAAGCATCCAGTGAATGTATAAGGAGTATTAATTATTTTAAAAAATATATGGAATTGTGTAAATAGTCAATAAAAAAAAATTATACAAATTAACAAAATTAACAAGAGAATAATTAATGTAGATTTGTGATTGATCAGTAAGAGTTGTATAAAAATTGTTTTGTATGAATATATAAATTGTAAAAAATAAATAAATAACAAATAATAAGAAAACTAAAAATTGTAATAATTGTTTTTAAAAACAATTAGTAGAAATATTTTTTTCTTTTTTCTTTTTATACTTCAAATTCTATCTTTCTCTTTATGGTTCTAATTTTTAAAATATTTTATAGTCTAATATATTTTTATGTTAAAACTGTGAATTTATATTCTAAATATATACACGATAATAATATTAATTATTTCACATTTTCTCTTTTATTTTATTTTCCTAGTTCATTTATTTACAATATAAAAAAATAAATAAAAACAATTCATTCACTGTCACTACTATGTATTTGGGTTTAATCATTAACCACATTAAATTTCATTATCCTTTTTCTTTTTCCATAATCTCTTAATAAATATTTTTGTTTTTTTATGAATTTTCAAAAACATTTTGTCTGGTTTCACAAAAAATTAATGTTATTAGGAAAAATTACGTACAGAATTTAAAATCATAATTAACATTTTTTATTCAATAATTTCATAATATTAATTCTTGTAGTAAAAATATATGGTGGTTCATTTCATAATAAATAAATTTATATCATTGTTTTGTAATTAATAATTTTATTATTTTTATTATATATTTTTTTTTTTTTTTTGCTATATTGCATTCATATTTTATGTATTATGTTCGGCTATATAAAATATTTTATCACGAACTAAATTCATCATATTTAAGATTAAAATATCATCCACAATAATGAAATAAGTTGATCGAAAGTTTGTTTGATATACAACTTATTTAAATTAAATAAACTTTGTTTGTAAAGCAATATTTATTAATTATCGAAGATTTCAAAGGTAACAAATCAATTGAATTTACAGAAATATCAATTATTTAGATTTTCGCTTTTATCATAACGTCATAATAAAATGTCCAATGAAATTGAAAATTTCTTTAATTAATTAGTTCGTGAAATGATATTTTATAGTATAGATTATAGAACATTATTTTACAGAGTTGTTTATAGAAAAGCTTATTTTTTCTAGTTATTCTGTATATTTCGTGAAAAATATTGTGACTATTTTTTTATTTTTAATATTATATTTTATATTTTGTAGTTAATATATTAATAATTTTTTTTATATATTTTTGTGATGGAGAAGACAAGAGAAAGGACAAACTCCCGACAAATTCTAAATAAAAGTGAAATTCCAAAAAAAAAAGTATAGAAGAAATTAATACTAAAATTCCAGTTGTATAATTTAGAAATCTTATTGAAATTTAATTCACAATTTACATATTCAATTTTAAATTTACAAACATTGAATAATAAATAAAAAGGAATAGAATTGTTTAACAAGAATATATTGAATTTTGATATTTGACCGTATTGCTAACAATTTATAATCAAAATTATTAACAAATTATTGCCAACATGAATAATTTTTTTTTAATATTTGTTAAGAATCATTTATTATATTATAATTGAGGTTAAAGTTAATTTACTACAACTAATAAAATTCTTTGAAAGTAATTTAAAAAATCATCTATAAAGTTTTTATAGTAATTTTAATTTACTATAATTATAATAATATTATTGTTAAGCGTACTATTTATTCAATTACCACAATATATAGTTTAAACTTTATTCTCTTAAATGCATTGAAACAAATTATTCGAGTAAAACTAAAGTTGTCATTATTATTATTCCATTTTTAATTGTGTCTGCATTTTTGCATGTCCATCATAATATATATATAAATTTGACTTACAGTTCTTACATTTTCCAAATTTTAAATTTTCTCTCTATAGAATCAAACCTAACAAGTAGTTCCTTAATCAACACTACCCATTATCTTGACAATTATTGAAAAAAAAAAAAAAAAACATAATTAAATTAAATTTTCCATATTATATTAATTATATTTCAATTGTTATTAATAATTATTGGGTTTTTCTAAAAATTTATTTATCATAAAAAAGCAATATTTAAGACTTATTTATAATCGCAAAAGCATTACTAAAAAAATAATCACAATTATTGTTGCAAAAAAGAAAAATTAAGATACAAATCTTTACATAGAGATTATTAAAATACCTATTAAAAATATAAATAATTGTAAATGTGTTAAATAAATTATGTATAATTATATAAATAAAATTCTAGAACAAAAAATAAAACAACCTATTTATTAATCCAAAGAATTCAATTTTGGTGTTTTCAAAGTATAATCGAAATTATAGGCTTAAAAATTCAATTTTATTATAAAATTATTATATTATACCAATATGAAATTATAAATTTAAGAAATTAAAATTTAAAACATAATTTGAGACATTAATTTGAAAATTAAATATTTAACAAATTATAATAATCAGTTATAAATAAAACAAATAAAAGAGAATTATGACAGAAATATAAAAATATATTTTAAAAATGCAATAAATATTAAAATAAAAATTAAAATGTGATATTTAAATATATTTTAAGGAATTTCTTCCTATCCTTCTTTTAAGTTTTTGTTTCAAATCTTTCAGCCAAAATTTCTTTAAATAAATTGGTTCTTTTCGTTGTTTTTAGATCAATAATCACAGAAATTTTTAAATAATCAATCCTTAATCAACTAAATTAATTACATATATTAAAAAATAAATTAGATTTTAAGTAGAAAAAAAAACTTGTATGTTCGCATAAAAGATATTATTTCGGTGTCCGGATCAAATATTTGACTGAATGTACAATTATTAACGAAATTCACAAATTATATTTAATTGCACAATTAACCAAAGATACACTGAATGAAAATTGACCGAATAAACAATAATGCTAGTCAGAATTCACGGAATATAAATTTTTGTATTTTGGTTTTAAAAAATATTGGAAAATTTATATTCGGCTAATTTATTTAATATGAATTTGCTCATTTGATTAGTTATTCATTTGTTAAATTTGGGATTTTGTCAATTGTTGTGCATTCTTACCCCGAACCGCAATTTTTTTAATATTAATTATTTTTTAGTCTTTATTCAATCAAAGAATTTATTTTATGGTTCTATTGACTATCGCAATAATTTAAAAGCATAAAACTTATTTTCGTAAATTTTTTTACGAAAATAATCAGGGAAAAAATATTTAAAATTATTATTAGTATATGTATTTAATTTTAGAAGTAATTTATAAAAATTGTAGTGGCTAGTAGGACAAATTAATTTATTTCTTAAATATTGTAGTAATTTTACAGAGTTTTCTTTATTTTTCTTCTTTCATTTTTCTTTCTATTTGATTTTTATTTATTTACTTTTTTTTTTTTTGTTCTATATTGTGTTTCTAAAATAATTTCTTTATTTTTCATTTTCTTTCTTTTGGTGTGCGTTGTGTAAATAATTTTTGGTGCGCTGAGCATTTAGTTTTCAATGTGCGCTATAAAATGCACATTTTTATTTAACAAAAAAGATAAATCTGCATAAAAAAAAGGTATTAAGAAAATATTTTTAACAAAAAATAAATAAAATAAAATAAAACTATTCTAATCGTGCTTCCTTTAATAATTAAATTGCCTCTACACACTTTTCTTAACAAACAAATTTTAGTTTTGGTTATGTATTTGTTTTAACAACGTAGAAATTTTAAACAACAAAATTTTTTTTTTAAAAAAAAAAAAAACTTAAATTTATAAAAATTTCATACTGCATAAAAGTCCCTACGTTTATTTCCAGCCCAACATCATCATAATCATCGAAGTTCTGGCTCTGGAAATATTGCTAATAGTGGTGGTGGTTCTGGTGGTGCAAATTCATCAGCATCAAATAATAAATGGCGTTTATCACCAACATTAGAAATGATAACTAGTGAAAATACTGAAGAAAAAATGTCATTAATAATAAATTTAAAATCAGATTTTGATGATGATTCAACATCAGTAACAACTGGAACTGGTAATTTTATAAATAAAATACCAATTGAAGATCGTAATAAATATGAAAAATTACGTAGTAATGATAATCCAACATCAGATGATTCAGATTCAGAATTTTTTAATGAAGATTATAGTAGTAAAGCAGCATATTTAAAACATATTGTTACAAATAATATACCAGATAAAATACATAAAATTCAACAAGCTGCTTATAATAAAGTTGATAAAACACAAATTAAAGTTCCAATTGTTCGTAAATTACGTACAAATCGTAAAGAATTAAAAAATATTCAACAACAGAATAAAAATAGTAAAAACAATTCAGGTAAAACACTAGAACATAACATCGAAAAAAATGATAAAGAAAATAATTTAAATAATCCGCAAAAATGTGATAAAGATGATGATGATAATGGTGATGCTGATTCTATTGGTTCAGCAAGTGATTTACGTGCTGAAGATGATGATTATTTTGATGAAAACAATATGAATTCAGCAAATCGTTTTCGTAAACAATCTGAAGGAACTAAAGGTATTGGTGGATTAGTGGCTGATGATGGTATTAGTGAAAGTGTTAAAACTTGTAGTTCTTCGGCATATCATGCTGAATGTGAAAGTGTTACAACACATGAAGATGATGTTAGTCGTGTTGTTGTTAAAGTTCGTATGAAAAAACGTGACCGAATGATGAATGATACAACAGCAACACTAATGAATGAAAATCAATTAAGTCCTGGTTCAAACGATTTTCTACATAAATTTGGTGATCGACCATTATTATTAGATGATGAATTAAATTATAGTGATAGTGATTCAAATGAGAAATCTGATGATAGTCCACAGTTGACACCAGTTTCAGAGGTAATTGATATAAAATCTAATGAACAGCATGGTAATACTGTTGGTGATGAATTTGATGTATTTGCAATGGCACCATTTAAAATGCCAACTGGCCAACCAAAAAAGAAGAAAAAATCATCAATAACTCGCCAGGAATCAATTGATGCAGCAAAACGTAATGAAGAAAAATTCCGTGATGAACAGATTTGGACATCAACACCGAAAAAATTAGAAACTGATAAAATAGAAAATAAATTTGCTACATATTTGGCACCTGCACAAAAGTCAAATAAGAAAAACGAAGAGATTAAATTATTAGATGAATTTAATGAACCAATTTTTAATCCATTTATTGAAGGTGTAACACCACTTCAAAAAAATGAACAATTATTTAAACAACAATCAAAACCAATTCAAAGTTCTTCAAATTTTGGTGTAGTAACAATTGTTTCGTCATTTCCATCAATAGATCCTCCACCACCACCATCAACACAACAACAACAACAACAACAACAATCTCAACGACATAGTCAATCACAACGAATTACTCAACAATTAAATTGTGATTTATTTGGTTCTGAACCATTTCCACAAATTCTTGCTCCATCAGTTGCTGCTGCTCCAATAACAATAAAAAATCATGAATTTAATAATAATAATAATTCTTTTCAACATAAATATATAAATAAACGTACCGATTTAATACCTGAACCAATTAAATTAGTTACTGTTAATCATTCAATAATTATTAATAAAACTCCTGAACCACAACAAGCACATATTTTTCATCTTTCAACGTCAGGATCTAATATAACACCAGCACCATTAAATTTAATGACAACAACTTCTACAACAACATCAGCAGCAAATTCCTTTATAAATTATTCAAATATTTCATTAAAAAATCAACATGATTTTATACCAATAGCTGATAATGAATATATATCTATAGCACATGATCATATGTCTGATTTTACACCAGACGATGAAGAAGAACCAGTTGTTATTGGTAATAGTACTAGTGGTAATATTAATATTAAATATAAAAAAGAGAAATCATTAGGTGTTCGTACATTACCAGCTAAATTATCACAAAAAGTTAAATCAAATGTTGCATCATATAAAAAAGTTCCATCAACAAGTAGTAATAATAAAAATAAAAATAAATATCAACAAAATAATGATGAACAAGAAATTAGTGGTAGTAGTGGTAATGGTTATTTTCAATCAAATACAATACATAGTTCTAAATCTGGTTTTAGTAATATGAGTTTTGAAGATTTTCCATCTGATCAAGAAATTGATCGTATGTCAAAAACAATACCATTTGAAGTAGTACGTAATGAAAAAATGATTGTTGAGGCTGAAAAGAAATTTGGTTCATTAAAACGAAGAAGTAATTTATTTTCCTAAAATAATTTTTTAACGGTCTAATAGTTTCTGGTGATATTTTCACAAATATAAGGAAAAAATAAAAACTAAAATATTTTTTAAAATTGATTTTTAAAAGAATGCAGCTATATCGTAATTTGAAGAAACTTTCCAATGGCTACAAAAATTTAAATCATAACTTTAGACCATAACACACAGGAATTTATAGAATGATAATAATTAGCATACTAAATACTGTTTTTTTATTTCTAAATGTATTTTATATATATATATAAAAAAAAAAAACACCTAAAAAATTAGACATGTTTAAAGGCCATCATTATTCACAGAGACTGAATGGATTTAACTTATTTTTGTTTTGGAAGAATTTTGAAATGTGTATTAACAGATGGCATTAAAACTACGTCCTTACAAAAACAAAGAAACAAATTTATAACAATAATTAAAGATAATCTATTCCCTTTTAAATTTAATAAAGAAATATTAAAAAAATAAATAAAACTATTTTTGTAGATGTAGTCGTCGTGCATTTTCGAAAGATGGAGAACAAGAAAAATCAACATTTATAATAATTTCCATAAAAAAATTTGCATTTGTTTTGCTCTTTACAAAATATTTTATAAAAATTTATATATTTTCTAATAATTGTTGTCTGAAAATAATAATATCAATTAAAGGGCCGTTCCACTAGACTTTTAAAAAAGATTAATGACTTTTTTTTTTTTTGGCAAACATGGAATGGGATAGCTTGATGAAAAATGATGATGGAGTGATATGAAAATTATAAAGAAAATGCTAGAAAATTTATGAAATGCCATATTTATATCTAATATGTGTATTAAATATCGGTTTCTTTTATTATAAAAATTGTTTGAAATCAATTTACACTTTTTTCGGAATAAATATTTAAAAAATCGAGCTACTCACTCTATCACAAATACATTATTTATGCTATCTTCAATACCTTTTTGCCAAAAACATATTATTACCACTTGTTTTAAAAGTGCAGTGGACAAGGCCCTATACTTAATATGAATTTAAAGTGTTTATAAACAACAGACTAAAAAAAATATATTAATTTGATAAAAAAAAATATAATAGGAAATATTTTTTGTAGATGAATTTATTTTGTTTTTTTTTTTTTATGAATTATTTATTATTATTATTTTTATTATTAATATTATTATTTTGTTAAAAAATATTATATTATATAAAAAATTATTATATGCAAATATATTTAAAAAAAAAATTATATTCATTTTATATATTTGTTACAAATTAAGCCAAAGTTATGATATTCTATTTTTTCTTATTTGAAAATTATGAAAATTTATATTTAATAAAAAAGAAAATATCTATACAAAAATAATAACATCATTGAAAATTAACAAATATTCATTTTAAATCTCTGTAAAATTGATGAATATTCAAAAATAAAACATTCCTCATTTTAAATTTATAAATTATTATTATATTTATTAAGTCATAATTTGTTTTAATTTAAATTTGTGTGTTGTTTTTATTTTTGCTATATGTATTTTTTTTATGTTGTTGAAATAGTGTGAAAGCAAAATTTTACTATTAATTATTTGAATTTTTTTGTTTATTTATATAAATATTCTTTCTAAATTTCACACAAATCACAGCACTATAATGAAAAAAAAAAGAATATTATTATTTCTTAAGAATTTTTTGATAGTTCTAGCTAAATTTATAGTAATAAAATGATGCAAACAAAAAAATTTGACAATTAATTATTTTTTTATATAATATTTTCATAAATATATCTCTTAATTATATGAAGACAATAATAAAGTAATTAGAATTTATGGCCAATTTATGAAAGTAAATAACGAAATCAATAACGAAAAGTATACACGTATATAAAAATAATATAATACCATCAGAATTTGGAAGATTTGTATTTGTTTTAGATTTAATATTTGATATATTATAAAATAATTCGCTATTGGTACGACCACCTATATTATAACCACATCCTATAAAATAAAAATACTAGTATGTATAATATCCTACCTATATTATAAAAATACTAGTATGTGGAGGTCACTGTGTAAGCTGTAAGCTAATAAAACATCTATACACATTGATTATCTGTCATGTAACTTCTGTGTGAATATGAGGACAAAACACCTACAAGGATACGTGTTTATTCTTTCGGAATCACTTACAGGTTATTCAGTGATAAACATACTTCAAAATATTTCAAATACTAAATTATATTAATTTATTAAGATCTGATCCGCAAATTATAGATTTTTACCAATATTTACACTGTTCTATTGTAAACCTTGATTATCATTGATATTTGAAGACTATATTATGGAAATTTTTTTTTTGTCCTTCAGGATTGTTCAACAAGTGAAAATCCCAAACGCTCTTCGCCTCTATTGTAGCTATAAAGTAACAATTTAACGAACAGTACTTATAATTATGTTATTTTGGAAATTGAAAATTGTGGAAATTTAGCTAATTAAATAATAAAATGGAAGAAAAAATATGTTATTGTGTAATTTGAATTTTTGTGATACTAAATTTATTTAAATTAAATTCGTCTGTCGTCGTACTAAATTTAGGTAAACATATTAACATTTTATAATCTAAATGTAGAATTATACTTTTGTTTACCCATAATCTCAAAAACTAAGCGGATGCTGGCTGGTCTTAAGATTAGAAAATAATGATCGTTCGTAAGTCATAGTCATCATAAGTAATATATTACTTACTTATTAATAAAATTAACAATAATACATAAATAATTATTTTATCTAAAGTAAATTAAATTCGATATTTGTATATCGATGCAGGAAACATTAAGCTTTTAGATTCTAACGTTTTGAGCAATAAAAACAAAAAGGTCATTAAGTAAGTATAATATTAGCTTGTAAGACTAAATTGGATTTCTTCAATTTATATTTTAAGAGGATCAGACTTTAAGAATATAAAATCCTCAACCAAAATTTTGTTAAAAGCTAAAATATTAAATCAAAATTTTGATCCAAAATATTACAGATAGTTTTTATTCGAAATAGCATTTTGGATTTGATTTTCTACAATTAGTATAAACCTACAAATTACGATATTCAAATAGTACGATGTATACAGGATTTAGATCTACGAATTATAAATAACATTTTGTTGATACATGACCAAAAATTATGTTTCTATTAATTATCATATAAATGCGACTCAAAATTTGTTTACAACTTTATACTTTCTTTATGTAAATACAAATCAATAAAAAACAAAATCCTAAATGTCATAAGTTCATACAGCTCATAAAAAATTGCCGAGGGATAGGTTTATTTATAGATTAGAGTACATCTTAATTTTGAATTTATTAAAAACAAATAAATCATTATGTTGGATAGAAATATATTCCCTAAAAAAATTTAATCAGTCTGGGCATGTTTGAGGGTATCTAACTATACGAATCATATTTATTATTATGTTATCAGTTAATTTTTTCTGTTATTGTATATAAATGTAAAAATTTGTATGTTTTGTAAATATTTAGATGTATATAAATTTATAAATGACGAAATGTTTTAGTATTATTTTTTTCAAAAATGTCAAAATTGGTATAAAAATAAATTACAGCTGAGAATTTTTCAATTGTTATTGAGCTATTGAAATGTTCACAGTTCTTTATAAAGTAAATTATTAAAGTGTTCATAAGATTGTTTTTAAGTTAAATTTTTTCAATATTATTGATAAATTTATAATAATTATTTCATAAATAATTTCATTTAGTGTAAATTAATCAAAAAATTTATTGCATTAAGCATAAACAGGTAAATTTAAAAATAGGTATAAATATTTTGATATTTTGATGTGTCGGTTGTTTGTGTTGTTTTTAAGTTTTTCGTTTATTAATGTTTGCAATCGTATATTAAACAAAGTTTAAAAATTATATTGCAGTGCGAAATTTTGTTAATTCATAAAAAAGCATATATTTTATAAAATATTGATAATTATAAATATTTATTAATAAAATGTTTATCGATTTTTCAATTTTGGGTAGAATACATAATAAAAATAAAAATATATTTATTTCAATATACAATTACAATTGGTATATTCATTTTAAATATTTAATATATCAAAAATAAGTCGACAAATTTCTACATTAGTAAAATAATTTGTTTAAATTAAAAATTAGTTTATTTCAATGATCTGCAACCCGATCATTTATGCTTCAGAAAACGTTGGTGTCCGTTGAAGACGACTTTGGGACTCAAAGTTTGAGTTTACAATCTCGCCGCAAAGTAATGTCACAAACATAAATCGTAACAAATATTATTTATTGAAATTGATATTAATTTAATTATACTTAAACAATTCAATTAATTTGAATAATTTATTGTATTTTAATATAAAGTAATTAATCAAACAGTTGAAATAGAACTAGTTTGTCTGCTTTTATATCTATATATATTTCAACTTTTTACTGACATTCCAAACCTTCAACGTCAACGGCCGAACTATCTCCAGGGCTTGTCGTCCTTATTACGAATTCCTTTTTATATAACCTTTTTATGACTTTACGAGCATAATAAAATTTATTATAGGTTTTTAACAGACGTATAAAACAATAAAAAATAGTCTGCAGCTTGTTGCACCAAAGTTATAGTTCTCACTCATAAAATACAAAATATAAAAATTACTCCTTTAATTTTTAAGAACTCGTCGTACGTAAACGATAAACATTTTTATCATCAGAATAAACTACTCACTCATGTTAATGAATTTATTAGATAAGTTTCTGACTGTGCATTTATAAAATATTGTTTTTGCTAGACAATTTTTATGCTTGTTCGTTTGTTGCTCAATCATATTACGAGTATCTTAATAGAAAAGTTTTATTTATATATGACTTTATTTGTCATTCATTAATAATATTGACCAATTATATAAATTTATCAAAACGTATTTAAATTGTTGATGACAGATTTTTTAAGGGCCCATATATTTATATTATTACCAAGTATCAAAAATTAATTTAAAGAAATATTTTATAAGTATATTTAATTAGTTTATATAAATTAGAAAAAAATTGAATTGAAATTTTAAAATTAAATTTATTTTTTCAAGAACTTTGATTGTTTAAAGAATTTAATGTAATTTTTTATTTTCGTTTTTTTTATAAATACATTTAATAATATAATTTTGAAATTTATATTCTCATTGAGTTTAAAATTGTTGAAAGTCCAGATAAAGCATATTTTTTGTTGATTCTGATTACTCATACTCGTGAGAAACAGATTTTTTAAACCATTCGAAGGTCATAAGATTTAGATGCAAGAAGGATGACATGTGAGTTTAAGGCACCACAGCCTTGATTTATTAAAAAATCTGTCTCTCATGAGAAGAATCGACTGAAAAAGATGATCAAGAAAGTGATTAATAATATATTTTCATTGTATGGTATATTTTCTTAGTATGCGGTTAGCTTAAATTAAATCAATTCTTTTACAAATTTTTAAAATTAGCGTAGTAGTTGATTCTAGTAAAGAAAAGTTTTAATGTTATTGATATAGTTGCATATTTTTATATACTAAACTATTATGTGAAATAAACTATCTAGCCAGTAAATGGCTTGCAGCAACACATCAACCATACATTTTGTACAAGCCACGAGACGGCTTTAAAATAACTTCCAGATATGCTAAGAGCTTACCAAAATGTGTGTTGAAAAACTGAAACTAAAGCAATTTTAGGAATGATTTTAGTAACTAAATCAAAAATGGTATAATATTGTTATAGATTGATTTGATTTAACTACTTATTAAATTATATGTAAAATAAACGAACAACCAAAACGTGAGCTTATCGGCCCCTTATTTTTAATGATAGAGGGTTTCCTAGTATTTTAAAAGTGTACATTACTGTCACTTGATTGCTGGTACTGTATTTTCCTGAAATCGAATCATTAACTTAAATATATCACACCTTGCTACAATACCATTAATCACACCACTCTATAAGATAAGTATTTAAATTACTATATTATATAGTAATTAAATTAAATGAATTAATTAAATTATATAAGAACTCTTGATAGTGAATTAAGCAATTATTTTGGTTTAGATATTCTTCAGAAACAATATATATTGATTATGTTTTGTTTTGCACCGACTTCATCACTAATGCTATAATTATACATTTGTGATAGCAATCCAAATCCTTAATTTGGCAATTAACAATTTGGGGAATTCAGTGGGCTTGACTCTTAAAAGCAACAGTCGCTAATCAAGAGTTTATCAAAGTTGGTAACTTGACGATTGTTTTAATGTATTTAATAAATAAATATGCAAATCAAATAACAAATTTTTGTTATTAACAATGTAATAATTAATGGGTTCTCGTTACAAAAATTAATAAATATAAAAATTAATAATATTCAAATACGAGTATATAAAAATAAATTATTATCACTGCATATTTTATATTTGAATTTACAATTTTTGTGTTCTGTAATCATTTATTTAATCAATTATAAAATTAATATAATTTTTATTTTTCAATTACATAAATAAAATAAATGTAATTTAAAAATATTTAATGAACTAATAATTATTAGATTTCTCATTAATCCAAGTTCAAAGATTATTATTTTTATAATTAAAAAAATTGATTTTTCTATTTCCCATAATTTATGATATTTTATTTCGTTTTTATTAGAAGTTGCATTATTAGATAATTCCAAATCTTTCGAGCACTCGTGATGTAAAGCATATGTTATTGATCAAAGTATTTTTATTATAAATATATGATAACCTTATCAATAATTGATTTTAATAGTGACTTTTTTATAGGATTTCTTTTACTAATTAATCTATTTGATTAGGGTTTTAGCAAAATCGCTTTAACTTTTATAAATTTCATGGCTTTCCTTTTAAGAAAATGTTGTAGGACGCATTTTTACTTAGATATTGTCCTTACGATATTCTATAGTTGTGATAATAAAAGTGATTTTTGAATAAATATTATATATATTTTAGAAGTTATATTATATAATGATTACGATTTCGTATAATCTTAAACATTTCACACATAATTATTAGCATAAAATTATGCTTATCATTTAAAATTCACAATCAACCCCCAAATTTAACATTAAATTAGTCATAAAAATATAATAATATATTTTTTTTTGAAATAAAAAGGTAATTGAACTATATAATCTAATTGTAGACATTTTATAAATATTACAGATTACTGACCCCTTAAATATTTAATCATTAAATATTTATATATAAAATAAAATAAAAAATAATGGTACCAAATAGAATCTTATGTAAAGATGGTGGTTTTGCAACACAATTAAGTGTTCATGTTGGTGAAAGCGTTGATGGTGATCCATTATGGAGTGCCAGATTTAATGCAACTAATCCAAATGCTGTTGTTAAAACTCATTTAGATTTCCTAAATGGTAATTTTTATTTTTACATTATTACAAATTTATCAATAACAAGAAATTTTATTAATTTAATTATATTTTCATTTACTTAGCTGGTGCTGATATTATTTTAACGAATACATATCAAGCTAGTACACAAGGTTATATGGAATATTTAAATTTAACCGAAGAACAAAGTATTGAATTAATTCAAAACACTGTAAAATTAGCACATTTAGCTAGAGAGAAATATTTAAATGAAAATAAAACAGACCATCAAGGTATTAACAACAAAAACAATAATTTATATATTTCAAATTTCAATACAATTTATATTATTGTATTATAGATTTACCAATGGTGATTGCTTCTATTGGACCATATGGTGCACATTTACATGATGGTTCCGAATATGATGGTAGCTATGCTGATTTTGTACCAAGAAATGTAATAACTGAATGGCATCGTACACGAATTGATGCTGTTTTAGATGTTGGTGTAGATGCATTAGCTATTGAGACGATTCCATGTCAAGTAATAATTTTTGATTTATCAATATTTTTAAATTTCTTAAATCATAAAATATTTATTTTTATGTTGAAGATTGAAGCTGAAGGTTTGGTGGACTTACTGTGTGATGAATATCCAAATGTTAAATTTTGGATTTCACTGCAATGCAAGGTGGTAGGATTTATTAAAAAAATAATTCATTGTTTTATAAAGAAAAATGGCAAAGTTTTCATATACATGTTCGTTGCAAAATCATTTAGCATGAAATGGGATTAATCAATTAAGCAAATTAAATATATTCGAATCTAAGTATAAAGTATTCGGTTCACAGTCTACTTGGTCGAATTCATAAATCAAGCTTAACTGTGGTAAGATTGTCTCAAGAGTTGTGTTTCAATTAATAAACAATTTTAATTAACATAATGAGAAAATGGTATTGCAAATTACGAGAATTTATTTTATATTGAGCATTTCCTTCTCTATAGTAAATCCTCGACTTGCTTTTTAGTTTCGAAGTTCGCTATGCAATTGAACTATTTAAATGTAGTTGATTTTTTATATTATATATTACCATTTACAGAGTTGAGTTGGGATTGGATTACAGTGAAGTAGAAAAAATTAGAATTTCAATTTCCAACATCGTTTGAACAGTAAAAGGAGTTGAGTTAAAGTGATAATTACCTAATATATTTAGGTACTTCTACATTTTACCACTGGTTCTACTAGTACGTAATATCACTGGTAATATAATTAAATATTAAAATGGATTTGGTTGGCTTAAAAGAGTATAATTTCATTTTGTAATGGCTGTGTTTTTCCTAACAATAAATGTTACTTTCCATATAAAAATGAAAAATATTAAAATTCATTTTGAGTTTATGAATATTTTACTTAAAAAGCTGTTTTTATTATTGTGATAATTTGAGGAATTACAAAATAATTTCGGTTCTCGGCTAAGTCTGTGACTAAGCGAAAGTAAAGATTGGAATATTTGTAAAATTTGGATTACCTTTTATTTAATAGAACCTAATAATTGGTTTTAAACTAAGACCTTGTGAGACTTGTGGGATTTAAATTTGCGTCCTTACAAAATTTTATATAAGTTTTGATATATCATTTTTGTTTTAGTTTCTATATATAAGTTTTTGTGTAACTCCATCAAGTAAAAAACATAATTGGATAATTCAAAATTGCATATATTGAAAATATATTGAAAAATTCAATTTTGATTTAAATTTCCAAAATATTCTATCATTATTACTAAATCCATAATTATTTTAATATAATTAATTTTATATTTCCCTACTAACTTTCTTAATAACTTTTAGTGTTTTCATTTAGCTTTTGTATTTGCCTTATATTAAATAAAAATATAATTTTAAAATAAAATTTTAACAATGTTAAATTAAATTTATAGGATGGAACAACATTAGCACATGGTGAATCATTTCGTGATACTTGTTTATTAATTTGGAATAAATTATTAAAACGTAATGCTACCCAAAACTGTTTAGGACTTGGTGTAAATTGTCTACATCCCAGAGTAAAATTATTTTAATTTAATTTTATTAAATTTGAATTCTAATTATTTTATTTTTAATTATTATATACAGTTTGTATCATCATTATTTAAATCACTTAATGGTAATTTACCAGATGATGAAAAAATACCATTAGTTGTTTATCCAAATAGTGGTGAAATTTATAAAGTTGAAATTGGTTGGACTGGTAAAGAAGATTGTATACCATTAGAAAAATATATACCTGAATGGATTGAATTGGGTGCTAAAATAATTGGTGGTTGTTGTCGAACTTATGCACGTGATATAATCCGAATTAATGAAGCTATACAAAAATTATCAAAAAAGATTTAAATTTTAAAGGAATAAGAATTAAAAAAAAATCAACTTGTTTTAAATTTTATAAAAAATGATTTAAAATGTTTTTTTTTTTAATAATTATTTTCTTAATTACATAATAATGTCATATATTTTAATTATTTTATTGTATATACATGTTTTTATATTAAAATAATATATATATAAGGTTTTTTTTATATAATAATTTTTATACCTTTTTTTACTTTTTTGTATGTTTTTTTTACTTCTTTTTTTTTATACTTTTTCTTAACTGATAAATTACAAAAATATAAATAGTAAAATATAATAAAACAAACATAAAAAGAGGAGGTTTACTTAATATTATTTTAATTATGGCAACAAGATTAACATATCAATATGATTCAGATAATGAACTTAGTTTGAATGTAGTTGATTATACTATTCATGATAAACTTAGTTTTGATCAAATTGAAGAATTACATGAAATATTCAAAAGCCAACCTTTAACATATACAGAATTTCGACAAAGATTAGAATCATTCAATATGATAATGAGTGATGGGCAATATAAAAAATTATTTTTAAAATTAAGTCTTGATAGTAATAATTATATTGGTTCTGATGAATTTTTATCATATTTGATATATTCATTTAATCAAGATGATTCGCATACTGGAACCGAATCTTTAACATTACCAATATCAATGGAACCAATTGTTAAGAAAGGATGTCATAAAACACCAATTATTGGTATATCATTAATACAAAGTTTGGATGTAAGTAATGTAAAATGTATAATTAAAAAACAAAATAAAATAATAAGTATAAATTTTTGTATTCGTATAAATAATATATAAATATAAATATTAACATTTAAATAGTTCGAAAATTATATGATGACATATCAAATTTTTAGTTATTTCGACTTTATAAACTTAAGTTATGTTAAGAAACGAGTAGGAATAGCCGATCGATCTCGGAACTATACGTAAGATCTCGATGGCTCCATTATCATTACGTTGATTTTTATACCATAACAAACAATTCTAGTAGATCAAGTTTTACACTCAATTAATTACGACAAATATGATTATATTATTCATAGTTAGTTTTAACCAGAAGTGGAAGTCATCTACATTTGTAAGGGGTTAAAAGCGAAATGTTTATTGAAAAATTTGAGTTTCAAGATTCTGATTTATTAAATGAATTATAATGGCTTTCTTTTGTCACAAATCTTATGCCAATATCCAAAAACATTTTAATTTCCAATAAATTTGTTCATTCTTAATTTATATTCTTCATATTATTTTCACATTAGGATAGCGAAGATGCATTTGGATCGTATTTAACAGTAAGTAAAGATGGTTTTATCAATTTTTGGTCACCAGAATTAGATATAACTAGAAGTGGAATATCGAAAAGTCGTAAGTACATATAGATAAATTTCTACATATAGACAATATTTTCATTAAAAATAAAATTTCTATATATAGAATATTTAAAATACACTTCAACTTGGGTCCTTGGTATAGTGGCTTTATCAGATGTTCGTGTTATTTGTGTTAGTTCAACTGAAAGAGAATTAAGATTTTATGATGTAATGGCGACAAGTTTTCATTTACGTTTAATTATACGTAGTGTACCTTATGCAGTATGCAAAATGAGTTATTTTTATATAAAAAAACCAGTACACGTTAATTCAAAATTATTAATGGGTGATATGAATGGCAGTGTTTATATAATTGAATTTTCACCAGAATTACGTGGACCATTTCAAAGTAAAGCGGCTTCTATGCTAATGGAATTTACTTGGCATGAAATGATAAAGGTACGATTTAAATAATTTATTATTTTGAATATTTAATATTTCAAATTTTTCATTTTGGCCTGTTATTTTTAATTTTTGAATAATTTTTTATTAGAACCCTAGCTTATTAAATATAGATAAAAGTTTATTAATTAATTATTTACGTACCACATTGTTAAATACACATTCGTAAAATATATTCAACCTACTTAAGGGACCAAGTATTTACCATTATAATGAAAGAATTAATCGCCATGAAAAACTTCATTAATGTAGGATATCACTGTACAAATTATGGAAAATACTGCGAACCATTGAATTGAAATCTATAATAAAAAACATTCAATATCATGATGGCTATACGAGGCTATACGATTTTAAAAAATTTAACATCAGGTTCAGGTTCGTGTGGATTGCTAAGTTATGTCTGAAATCGATTGCTGAATTTCGTAAATTCATCTTCATCTAGAGATTTATGCGGTTAGTGATAACGCTAAGGACCTTCGGTGTTGTGTGTGTGGTTTAAGGCCGCCACTAACTGAACCAAACCTAACATTTAACTGTATCATTTATTATGCCTAGTTTGTGGTTATAAAGTTTAAAGTCGATAGTTTCAGTTGGCTCCAATATAAAATTGTTGGGGTCTTAAAAGATCTGATATTTTTATCAAAACTTTCTGTTTGTTAAGCAAGTACACTTAATTAGAATTACAAATGTCTGTGTTTTGGACAAAACTATAATTTATCTGTTCCCCTTGGCAAGCACCTATTTTACACTTCACATCTATGTAGTTATATTTTCTTATTGAAATGTATATATGATCATCTAATTAAGGAAATATTTTAAATATGTATTCAAATTATAGAAAAAATTACCAACAATAATTGCTACAGAATATCTTAATGTATTTAATCAACTTATCACTGACGTAAAATATTCATATAAATTTGATACAATATATATAAGTGCTGAAGGAGTCGGTCATACCGGTGGGGTACTAGCAATTGATGGTAGAGGAATGCGAAATAATTTTCATATGCCACAGGTACAATTAAAATATAATTATGTAACCAATTTAATGCAAGTACATTTTTTTTTTGATTAGGGTGTATCATCATTTGCTATTGATGAAAAAACTCGTATTTTAGCAACTGGCGGTCCCGATTCATATTTACGTTTATGGAATCCATTAATATCAGCAAAAGCATCAGCAGTTTTAACTGGACATCATGCTGGTATCATTTATATATTTATACAGCCTGAAGAAAATAAATGTTATTCAATTGATAAAGCTAAAATAATTAAAGTATGGCATTTAATTGATTTAACATTATTACAAACATATTCAGATTTAATGGTAATAATACCAAATGAAACTTCATTATATTATTTGTATAATAAAGCTGGACATGAATTATTAGTTGGTGGTAGAAAATTAACATCAATTAAATGTTGTTTAAAAATCAAAACGGATTTAACTGATGGTTATACTCATACAGCTGCGATATCAGTTGTTTTATATAATAAATTATTTGAAAATATTGTAACATGTGGTTTAGATAGTTGTATTATTGTATGGGATATTTGGACTGGTAAACGTCAAGTAGTTATGAAAAAATGTCATACGGAATATTTAATGGGTGAAATAATTGATGTTGAAATAACAGTAAGTTAATCCTTCAAACCTAATTTATATTTGACTTTTTTTATTCTATATTTATCGTTCTTTTCTGTGGCCATCTAGCTTTTATTTTCATCTTTACAGCGCATCGACTATTTTGATATTTTACTTTTCTAATATGAACGTAATAAAATTTTAAAATTTTAATTCCATTTTAAAATTTATGGTCCAGATATTACTAAAGATATTGCTTGCATCGCAGCCACTGTAATATCAGAGTTATACAACTAAGGATATGCTTTAAAGAATCGCTCAACCCGAAATGGATGTTTTAGCAGTTTGTAACTTTACCAAATGTTATAGGTGTGTTTTTTTTTGTGGTTTCAAATCTTGCTTGTTTCAAGCGTCTTTTTGTTGGTGTATACTATTTATTGCACTCCCTCAAGATTTGTACCGATCTACCTCCAGCCTCCTCCACTGAATGGATCTTATTAAGTATGTGTAGATCTTTGAAACTAATCCTATTTTTTTTTACCTATTGTCTTACTGATTTTTGGGATGTTATTTATTACGTTTAAATATGCAATTACGACCTTTTTATAGCCAAATCAATACTAATTCTGATACCAATTATTTTATTTGTTTCTTATTTATTTAAAGGCAGGCACTTTTAATCCAGACCGTCAATATCTATTAAGTGGTGCTCGTAATGGTTCTCTAAAAGTATGGAGTTATAATAATGGTTTTTGTATCAGAAATATGAATATTGAGAGAGGATGTGAAGTAACTTCAGTTATTTGGATAGTTAATAGGTATACAAAAATGAATAATGACCTAAGAAATAAAGTAACAAAATTTCTCATTAAATATTCTATACTTTAACATATAGAATATTAGTTGTTGGTTGGAATCATCGTGTTACTGAATTTGCTGATACTAAAGATAGACTATATACTGATGCTAAGCCATGGTATAGACTACATCACGATGATATTTCAGCAGCTGCTTATAAAGTTGGTGAAACATTAGTTACAGGAAGTTATGGTGGTGACTTAATTCTTTGGAAAATTGATACTGGTCAACCATATAGAAAATATGAAGTTGCACGTCCAACAGAATTTATTCCAGTATACCCATAAATGTTTGATAATTTTTTATGTTTTTTAATTAATTTCTTTTTTTCTTCTAATATGTAAAGTTACTTATCGATCCAAAATATGTAAATACATCATCTAACTCGGAACCAAAACCAGTGCCACAAGCATTAAATATGAAAAAGTTTGCCCGACATTCAGTATCAAATATAATAATGAAATCACATTTTGGTGAAAAACCAGAACCAACAGATACTAGTGATATGAATATAAAAAAGAATATTAAGAAAAAGCATATTATGAGACGATTGGATAGTCAGGGTTTTATAATGCCATTACCTGTTGTACGGGTAGAATCGGAAGAAATAGTTAAAGTAAGAATAGGCATTCAAGCAATATTAATGTTGAATACAAGACCACAGAGTAAGGATTATGGTAAATATATTAAATTTTATTACTTACATTTTTATTTCAATAGTTTTTATGAGTTATTTAAATTTTTATAGGAACCATTTTGGTGTCTTTAGATAATGGATATTTACAGGTTTATTCAAATCATCAATTAGGTGGTTTTATAAAGGAGTTTTATAGTATTCATAAATCTGGAGATAATTGTTTAACATTAGCTACTGATAAAGCAAATAAATATTTATTTACTGGAACTTCATTTGGTTATATTAAAATTTGGTTATTGCAGAATTATTGGTAAGAAATACAAAAAACAATAATGAAATCAAATAAATATTAAATTATAATGAATATAATAAATAGCTTCTGTGACGAATAAAAATTTGATAAATATTATACTATTTATTATCAATATCTTTGTATAAGTTTTCTTACTAAGTATATAAAATGTGAAACACAGTATCGTTCAATTAACTCGCTATAATTCTCGAAAAGTTCGAGACATTTTTATTCAGAAATATAGATTGGTCTTTTGGAACAGTTTTTAAGATTAATTATTCAAAATTCATTTCTCGATACGTATATTATGCTTAAACTCAGTTTGCAATATTTCAAGTCATTTCCTATAATCTAAACCGATTTTAAGGAATAATAGAAGTAGTAGATTTTGTTGTTCCCAATTACTCATTGTCATTAGTACGCATTGATTATATATAATTTTAATTTTATGGCCAGTACAGTATCATTTTAAATAAGAATATTGTATATACAGGGAATAAAGTACTGTAAGTAATGATACTGTACTGGTATGTCTTTAAGGAACATTAATCAAAATAATTTGATGGTGATAAATAAAATGTTTTATTGAATATTGGAAATTGTTTGGGAACCACATGTTAACCAAACTTTAAGCATCTAAGACTAAATATCGCGCTATACTGTCACTTTTAAAGGATGCAAAAGAGTAAAGCCCATAGGCATGTACATATCTGCTACAGAGCCTGATAACTAGTGAGTTTTGATGGCAAATTATTTCTGCCCAAATTTCACGTTATTTTATAGTCGGCGCAATAATTGAAGTTTAAATATGATAAAATATTTTTACGATTAAAATTAGTTGGTTTATTCAATATTTTTCCATAATAAAGTGTAACTGACATTGTAAATAAACTTAGAACTTAAGACTTGCTGGATTTATTTTGTACATCATCAAAAAGGTTTCCCAGTAACTTTTCTATTATTTGAAAGGCATAAATCATAAATGAACTAGTATTATTCTAAAATTACATCTGTCACTTACACCAACCATAAATTGGAATCTGCTAATACAAAATGACTTCAAATGTAATCATTCATTACTTTTGCTTTCGGTAGTTTTGTTACTTTTCATATCTTACATAATTGTTATTTTTAAGTCGAATGTTTTATATTATATTAATTTGTTCAAAAACATAAACTTCTTCATTTAAAATTAAATTTTTCATTTATTTGTATATATTTTTTTTCCACAGCATTCCAGAATATGAACAAACCCATGTTTGTATGCCATTATTACGTTTAAAATTCTTATTTTTGAGCAATGATCGTATATTAGGACGAGCTAAAAGG
The DNA here is from genome assembly GCA_963920725.1 of Rhamphomyia laevipes. Classification (NCBI taxonomy): domain Eukaryota; kingdom Metazoa; phylum Arthropoda; class Insecta; order Diptera; family Empididae; genus Rhamphomyia; species Rhamphomyia laevipes. The sequence goes on along the minus strand of OY987258.1, from coordinate 32,144,581 downwards.
GCTGCACGAAATAAAGAACCATTATTATTAAGTTCATATAAAGCACATCTTAGTGCAATAACAAGCATAATTTATATAGAACATTCCGAAATATTAATTACGTAAATCAATTTAAAAATTTGTATAAAATATAAATTTTAATTAAATATTTTTTGGTTTTGTAGTGGCAGCAATGATTATTCTGTACGTATGTGGACATTAGGTGGTCGTTATTTAGGTACACTTGGTGGTAGTGTACCAATAAAGCAATTAAATCGTAGTGTTCCAATTGATGAAGAAAACGAAACATTCCGTATACCACCAGATATTAATAAAGTTGGCAGTTCAACAACAATGAAAGTATTAAGTGGTAAAGCACAAGATAATTTTACTACATATATAAAACAAAGTATTGTAGCAGAAAAATTATTTAATCTATCAAACGAAACTAGAACTTATATAGCTTTAAATCCAGGATATTTAAAAAGTACTTCTAAAACGAAAACATGTTATGCTAATTTCTTAAAAGATCCAATATTGGGTAATAATATGAAATTTAATAAATGTAGTATTCTTAAAAATGTACCAGTATTGGATAAAAGTTTATCACATATACCAGTTTATACACATTTAAATGTACACGCTACTAAAAAAATTAAACGTCGAAATGAATCAGAAAAATTGAAAACTTTCAAAAATATGGATTTTATGAGCTATTACAAACATAATAAAAAAGATAAATAATTTTTTTATTTGCGTAATTTATGTTGTGATTCTGTATAAAATATAATAATATATTTAAATAAATGTTTGTGGTAATTGGAAATATCCTTTTAATTTATTTTATTTAACAAATTAATAATTTTAAAAATTTAAGATCTTTTAAGACCGTCGTAGAATATACTTTATCTTAGTCGCAATTTAAATAAGGAACTCGCGAAAACAACAAATTTTGCATATATAAAATAGGTCACGTATTCAACCTGTGTACTAAAATGTGATTGAAAGTGGATAATAAATAAATTCTCTAGAATAGAACACAAATCAAATATACTTCGGAAACTAAACAGCTCATATATTAGTATCCCATGAACCGAATAAAGCTACCGAGTCTAAATTTCAGGAACACCAACTAAATGACAAAATCAACCTGTTTGTTAAATGTGTGTTAAATTTGATTGAAATAGGATACTGTGTATTACTGGTGGCCAACTATATAATTCGATCCGAATGTATTTTCTCTCGAAAACGAGGAATTCGTACTGCAGAATTATTTGAACTGAAATAAAATTGAGGTTCTTTCATTTCATTTGTGCGATATTTAACACTATTCAAATAATAATTACTATATTCTCTAATACATAAAATATTACTTCGAAATATTAACATAAACTAACTGAAACCACTGACTTCTATCAACCTGTGTACCAAATTTCATTCAAATATGAGATATAATAATTTTTGGAATTTTTCCGGTATACTAAAATGAGGAATTCTAACATGGAATTCAAGAATAATTTATGATGAACCTGGGTGCCAAATTTTAATTAAATCTAACAAGTGGTTCTAGGAGATATTGCTCCTCGCAGGTTAATGTTGCGTCCGTACGCCTCGAAAATGAACTGAAAAAAATATTAATTAAATCCATTTTTTTAGGGTCAAGGCAAAGATTATATAATCATCGATCAAATCCAATGTAGCCCTTATACGTAGTTATTCTTTAACTACAAATAATGTAATAATCAACTGAATGTTTAAAAATACGATGCACGATATTTGATGTCGTTTAAATTTAATCATTTTAAATCCCTTTATTGTTTTAAATAGCTAAATCAACATTAGCTGTGAGAGTGAATGAACATTTTAGAATTACACTACAAGAAAATGTAACAATGAAAAAAAAAAAACACAAATTAACATATGCCAGACATCCTTATTGGACTCAATCCCTATTGACAGACAAATATGTCATACATATTGAAAGACCCATAGGTCATAATTTATGTGTCATATCATCTAAAAAACTCCTAAAATTTTTCTTTTCTGCATAAGATTTGCATCCAAGTTTCTATTCTTGTTTCAACCCAATGGTTTCACACAGCCCTGCGCTGTAATAGTGGCCGCCGGTGTGCAGATTTGAATTTGAGGCCTCTTCGAATTTTTACTGGATTTGATAATTTGTCAAGATTCATTATATTGATTTTTCTGTCCATCACTAAGTATTCCACTCGTAAAAATTTAGAAATTAAGAATTTTTATAACCCGATAAATAATTATAAAAATATTGCTTTAAAATTATATATTGGGGCGAGTGGAGGTTCGTGAGCTATTCTGTGCTGAATTAGCCTGAATACTTATAATTATAACTAAAAAAATGCTGGGGCATTAGAACCACGAAAATCAATTTTGTTCGTTAGAGCATTAAAAAAATTCAAAAAACTTAATTAAATTTTAAGAAAAGAATGGACAACATTAGAATATGTAATTCTAAAAATCAACTTTGTTTTAAAAATTTAAAAAAATTATGTAATTTTTATTTTTAAATATATATTTTCTTAAATATATAATGTCATATATTTTATATTTTGAATGTATACACATGTAAATCGAAATATATAACTTTTTTTTTATATTTTTTTATATTTTTTTTACTTTTTTTTACGTTTTTTGTACGTTTTTTGTACATGTTCTTTTGTTCCTTTACGTTTTTTTAAACTTTTTTTACCAATAAATTAAAAGTATTATAAATAGTAAATAAAAAAGCAAAAAAAAAAAAAACCAAAAAATATAATTACCAAATAATATATTAATAATGGCGGCAAGATCAAGTTATCAATATGATTCTGACAATGAAATTTATAATGATGTAGTTGATTATACTATTCATGATAAACTGACTTATGAACAAATTGCAGAATTACATAATATGTTGATTAACAAATCTTTAACATATGATGAATTTCGAGAAACATTAGAATCATTCAATTTGATAATGAGTGATGATCAATATAAAAAATTATTTCTTAAATTAAATCTTGATAGTGATAATTTAATTACTTGCGATGAATTTTTAACATATATGATATATTCATTTAAACATGAAGATTCACATAGTCAAAAAGAATCTTTAATATTACCAATATCAATGGAACCAATTGTTAAGAATGCATGTCATAAAACACAAATAATTGGTATATCATTAATACAAAATTTGGATGTAAGTGGTGTAAAACCTACCAAAAAAACAAAATAAAATAATTTCAATCTCAATAGTTCGAAGATTATATAAAAAGTACACTGAATAGAAGAAGTGATTATTTTATTTTCCGATATGATTACATATAATTTTCTGTAGACATTTAGACGATATATAAACTCTGTATGTTGAACTTCAGGTTGGCTAACAAGAGTGAATAGTAGAACATAGTAGAATTTTATAGGAAAAACCTAAAATGATATACTGCTATCATCAAAGTCTTTGCATACATGCGTCGCATGTATGGTGGCCGAAAATTACTCAGAAGACCGCCCAAATTTCATTTAAAAATGTAGCCTTGCTAGTCCTCATCCTTCTTTATTGCAGACCGAAAAAGAGGCTGAAGATCCCTTATTTATCTAATATAATCTAATCTAGTAGAATTCCTGACCTGCCTCTGAACAGAATGAAATATAGTGGCTTTCTTTTCACATATCTTTTGCCAATATCCAAAAACATTTTGATTTCCATATATTTTTTTTTTATTTTCTAATTTATTTTCATATTTTTTCACGTTAGGATACCGAAGAAGCATTTGGATCGTATTTAACAGTAAGTAAAGATGGTCTTATTAACTTTTGGTCACCAGATTTAGATATAACTAGAAGTGGAACAACGAAAAGTCGTAAGTAGCTAAATTTATTAATATAGCTAGATAGACAATATTTTCTTTAAAAATAAAATTTTTATATAGAATATTTAAAGTACACTCCAACTTGGATCCTTGCTATTTTGGCTTTATCAGATGTTCGTGTTATTTGTGTTAGTTCAACTGAAAGAGAATTAAGATTTTATGATGTAATGGCGACAAGTTTTCATTTACGTTTAATTATACGTAGCGTACCTTATGCAATATGCAAAATGAATTATTCTTTTTTAAATACACATGATAATGTAAATTCAAAATTATTAATGGGTGATATGAATGGCAGTGTCTATATAATTGAATTCTCACCAGAATTACGTGGACCATTTCAAAGTAAAGCTGGTTCTTTGCTTATGGAATTTACTTGGAATGAAATTTTAAAGGTTTGTTTATTATAGTTTTTGTGAATTTTAATAGTATTTCATTTAAATATGTATTATAAAAGATGTGACCAGTCATTTTCTTATTGTTTCTATTTAACGTCACATCCGTCGTATATTAGCAAAGTTTTGGTATTTAAATTAAAAAGAATTTAATTTTAAAGATAAAAATTCGATGTTGATGGTTACTAGTATGTTTAACAATCTTTCTTTAGCCAAATATTAATTGAACTGATCATGTTACAAATAAGTCTGCCCAGTACATCATGCTTCTAATTGATAATTTGATAAATACATGACATCATACATTGGAAGTGAAAATTGATTTTCCTAAAAATAATTGAATAAATTAAAAATTAAAGAGTTTCACATATTTTTCTATAGGTTCATTATTGTAGTCATTTTTTTAAAAATATTATTGAAATTTGGCTATATTTTACAATGCTTTTCTAAAATGTATTTATATAACGATCATTTAATTAGATAATTCTATATTTATTGAAATTATAGAAAAAATTACCATCAATAATTGCTACAGAATATCTTAATATATTCAAAGAAGTTATAACTGACCTAAATTATTCATATAAATTTGATACAATATATATAAGTGCTGAAGGACAAGGTCATACCGGTGGAGTACTAGCAATTGATGGTAGAGGAATGCGAAATAATTTTCATATGCCACAGGTACAATAAAAATATAATTATTTAAACGTAAATAATTATATAAGTAATTTTTTTTTTTATTAGGGTGTATCATCATTTGCTATTGATGAACAAACTCGTATTTTAGCAACTGGCGGTCCCGATTCATATTTACGTTTATGGGATCCATTAATATCAGCAAAAGCATCAGCAGTTTTAACTGGACATCATGCTGGTATCATTTATATATTTATACAGCCTGAAGAAAATAAATGTTATTCAATTGATAAAGCTAAAATAATTAAAGTATGGCATTTAATTGATTTAACATTACTACAAACATATTCAGATTTATTGTTAGTAATACCAAATGAAACTTCATTATATTATTTGTATAATAAAGCTGGACATGAATTATTAGTTGGTGGTAGAAAATTAACATCAATTAAATGTTGTTTAAAAATTAAAACGGACTTAACTGATGGTTATACTCATACAGCTGCGATATCAGTTGTTTTATATAATAAATTATTTGAAAATATTGTGACATGTGGTTTAGATAGCTATATTATTGTATGGGATATTTGGACTGGTAAACGTCAAGTAGTTATGAAAGGATGTCATACAGAAGAAGCATTAGGTGAAACCATTGATGTTGAAATCACAGTAAGTTTATCATTCAAACCAAATATATATATGATTTAATTTTGCTGCTTCATTTATAATTTCAGCTTCTTTTCTATTTGTTTATCTTCTATTCTCCATTTAAACTATGTCTTATCTCGCCGTACTTTTTTTTAATAGACAGTGACTCTTTACTCCTTTTGAGTATAATGATACTATGTCATTATCCAATATGTTACAATTATTTTAGCGGTATGTAGGTATGAATATTTTCTGTAATTTTATATTAACCAGACTATGAAATTGATATTTTGGTGGGGAATTTAATTTAATCTGGCAATTTATGGAATACACTTGGCACTGGAAAATCATCGATATAAGAAGCAGTAGATTTCAAATGTTATCTTAATATTCTTTTAAATCTTATATGTTAATATTCTTGCTTTAAAAATAGACAAAACAATCACCAATTCTGTTACCAAATATTTTAATTAATTTTTATTTATTTAAAAGGCAGGAACTTTTAATCCAGACCGTCAATTTCTATTAACTGGTGCTCGTAATGGTTCTCTTAAAGTATGGAGTTATAATAATGCTGTTTGTATTAGAAATATGAGTATTGATATTGGATGTGAAGTAACTTCAGTTATTTGGGTAGTTAATAGGTAAAAAATAAATAAAATAATTAAATTCCTTATATAATATTTAATTATTCAATATATAGAATATTAGCTGTTGGTTGGAATCATCGTGTTACCGAGTTTGCAGATACTAAAGATAGACTATATACTGATGCTAAGCCATGGTATAGATTACATCTGGATGATATTTTAGCAGCTGGTTATAAAGTTGGTGAAACATTAGTTACAGGAAGTTATGGTGGTGAATTAATTCTTTGGAAAATTGATACTGGTCAACCATATAGAAAATATGAAGTCGCACGTCCAACAGATTATATACCAGTATATACCTATAAATTTATATTAAATTGTTTTTTTTTTTTAAATTAATTTATTTTTTAACTTTACATATTGTTAAGTTACTTATCGATCCAAGAAATATAAATACAACATCTAACTATCAACCAAAAAGACAAGCATTAAATATATCAAAATTAGACCGACATTCAGTATCAAAAATAATAATGAAATCACATTTTGGTGAAAAACATGAATCAGTAACTCTTAATAGTGAAGTAGATTTAAAACAAAATATAAAGAAAAAGCATGTTATGAGACGATTGGATAGTAAAGGTATTATAATGCCATTACCTGTTCAACGGATAGAATCTGAAGAAATAGTTAAAGTAAGAATAGGCATTCAAGCAATATTAATGTTAAATACAAGACCACAGAGTAAGGATTATGGTAAATATATTAAATTTTATTAGTTACATTTTTATTTCAATAGTTTTTATGAGTTATTTAAATTTTTATAGGAACCATTTTGGTGTCTTTAGATAATGGATATTTACAGGTTTATTCAAATCATCAATTAGGTGGTTTTATAAAGGAGTTTTATACTATTCATAAATCTGGAGATAATTGTTTAACATTAGCTACTGATAAAGCAAATAAATATTTATTTACTGGTAGTTCATTTGGTTATATTAAAATTTGGTTATTGCAGAATTATTGGTAAGAAATACAAAAAAAAAACAATAATAAAATCAAATAAATATTAAATTATAATGAATATAATAAATAGCTTCCGTGACGAATAAAAATTTGATAAATATTATATTATTTATGATGAGTATCTTTGTATAAGTTTTCTTACTAAGTATATAAAATGTGAAGCACAGTATCGTTCAATTAATTCGCTATTATGAAAATATATTTAAGAAAAGTTCGAGTCATTTTTATTCAGAAATAGATTAATCTTTTGGAATAGTGTGAAGATTAATTATTCAAAATTAGTTTGTCGATAATTTAGATTTCAACATTACAAGACGCATTACAGAGCCTTAAGTAGGTTAGGATTTGGGGTAAGGGAGAGCCACAGGAAAGCCACACAGGAAACCAGTTTTGATTTTAGTTGGCTGAGGTCAAGGCTTATAATTTCGCTTGGCTGGCTGAAAATATGGTTATTGATTGACATACACCCTACGTAGGTTCTCGTGTATTCTCATATAACACGCAGATATTTCCGATTGAAGAACTGTGGATAAAGTAAATATCCTATGCTTTTAGAAAGATTTCATTGTGTTTTTTTTAGCTCACAATTTTTGGACTCAGTCCACAAGTCTTCTCGCAGATTCTTCTACAGGTCCAAAGTGATTTAAAAAGTCTACTATTTTAAAAAGACATACAGTTCCACGTTCCACCACGAGTTACGAATCACCACGGGGCCACCATGAGTTCCTGATCATAACACGGAGTACTTGGTCAGGAACTTCTACAGTTGCAAAGCTATATTATTATACTATAATATATTGTCTATCCTAATAGAATCCCTACAAGCAATTAATCCTTAAGTCAGACCCTCTATTTACAGAGCCTTTAAACCTCTTTATGTTATAATTCAAGTGTTAAAAGTTCGATTTTAATGTTCCTATTTTATTTCTTCTAATAGAAATCAAATTTATTATATAATTAGAATTTTATGGCCATTACAGTATTTGTGACGTATGCCACAATATAAATAATAATAACTGTATATATAATAATGAAAATTTAAATAAATATATTATATAATTTTTTGTAGTTTAAACTAAATATATATTCATAAAAATATATTAGTTCATTTAGTATATTTAGACGAAATTTATTTAGATATGATATTTATACAACAATTTCATATTCTGTCAATAAAGTTATCCTTATCACTAATTAATATAAATTTTCAAATTTAGCCAACTTAAGACAAGCTATATTTATTTTGCACATCAAAAAGATATAATTTTACAGGCATAAATCATAAATTAATTAGCATTATCTTAAAATTTCATGTAAATGAACATCATATGAGCATTTATCAGTTTTCAAAAAGCTTTAGTTACAATTACCACATATAGTATCACAATATTATTATCCTTTTGAGCTTCTTAATACAAAATGATGATATATCACTAAATTAGTATATTCACTTCAAATGTTCATGCATTACTTTTGCTTTCGGTAGTTTTGTTACTTTTCATATCTTACATGATTGTTATTTTTAAGTCGAATGTTTTATATTATATTAATTTGTTCAAAAACATAAACTTCTTCATTTAAAATTAAATTTTTTTATTTATTTCTATATATTTTTTTTCCACAGTATTCCAGAATCTGAACAAACCCATGTTTGTATGCCATTATTACGTTTAAAATTTTTATTTTTGAGCAATGATCGTATATTAGGACGAGCTAAAAGGGTCGCACGAAATAAAGAACCATTATTATTAAGTTCGTACAAAGCACATCTTAGTGCAATAACAAGCATAATTTATATAGAACATTCCGAAATATTAATTACGTAAATTAATTTAAATATTTGTATAAAATATAAATTTTAATTAAATATTTTTTGGTTTTGTAGCGGCAGCAATGATTATTCTGTACGTATGTGGACATTAGGTGGTCGTTATATAGGTACACTTGGTGGTAATGTAGCAATAAAGAAATTCAGACGTGGTATTCCATTTGATGAATATAATGAAAAATTTCGTATGCCACCAGATATTAATAAAATTGGCAGTTCAACAACAATGAAAGTATTAAGTGGTAAAGCAGTAGATAATTTTACCACATATATAAGACAAAGTATTGATGCAGAAAAATTATATAATCTATCAGAAGAAACAAAATATCATACAGCTTTTAATACATTATCATCAACTAAAATTAGTAATAAAATGAAAATACCTATTGCTAATTCATTAAAAGATCCAATATTGGGTAAACATTTTAAATTTAATAAATGTAATATTTCTAAAAATCTACCAATATTGGATACAAATTTACCACATATACCAGTTTATACACATTTAAATATACACGGTGCTAAAAAAATAGAACGTCCACGTACACCAGAAAAATTAAAAACAATCAAAAATATAGATTTTATGAAATATTATAAAACTAATAAAAAAGATAAATAATTTTTTTTTTTGGGGTCATATTTGTTTGTGATTCTGAAAAAATAGGAATATAAAAATAAATGTTTTTTTGGTAATTTAAATTTTTCTTCTTTAATTTATTTTATTAACAAATTAATGATTTTAAAATTATTATATTCTTAATTTAAAATCATTTCTAAAATCATAATTTTAAGTTTAATGTGTGTGTGTGGGTTTTAATATATAATAACTTTTAACAACAATTTTTTTTAAAAATCAAACATAATAAACTATAATCCTACATAGTGAAATTAAATTTTTTTTAGTCGATTGTCGACGATAGTGATTTTAATAACGAACAAGCATCAAAAAGTTGTCCAGCAATATGTAATGATTTTGATTCCTTTGATGATAAACAATGAAATGCTTTAGCTGCTAATGTTAACATAGGCTCTAATTCAATTTCTTCAGGCAATTCAGCCGTTATTTGACAACCAGTTGTTTTTGTTTTCTGTTGATTTTAGGGGGAGAAAGAGAAAACAAAAATGAAGTCTAGACTATTTCATATAGTAAACTCTTCCAACACTTACTAAATTATCTAAATAGTTGAGTAATTGTGGACCAATTGATGCAACATGACAAAATATTGATTGTGATTTTGATGAATATAAATTTAGACGACGGCCAGCTATTTCTAATAATAATTGACCAATTGATTCTTGATCAGCGATTGCTTCTAATAATTCTTCGGCATACGCATCCCAACCATGTGCATACATTTCTACAACCTGACGAAGAAAATTTATTAAATATTTAATTAAAAGTGTATTAATGCAGTGTCGTTTAATTGGTATCGTTTAAAGAAATTGGAGTTAATAAAGAACAGAGGCGTGAATCTATTTAGAGCCAGCTACACTGTGAGTTTCCGAACAAGAAGTTGTTGCTAGTGTCAACTTTGGCATATTACTATAAAACTATATTCTAACGATTGAAATATTCAGATATTGGAAGTATTATAATGGCATTTATATAATTTTTAAACAAAGAATCAAATAAAATCTTACTTGATGTTTTTTAATAAAGTTTTTTTCCAAATCCCATAAATTCGCTAATTCTTCAATTTTATTCATATATGTTGCATGTTCTAATACATATAAACGTTCTAAATCTTCACGTATTAAATCCATTGATGCTGATACAGTATGACATAAAAATTCTTCACGATTCTTTTTCATAACTAAATCTGATACTGGTAATTTATAATTTAATTCACGATTTATTTCAATAAAAAATGTTTGATTTGCCATTGCATCAAATAACAATGTTATTGGTTTTGTTAATTTTAATGAAAAGAATGCAATTAAATGTAATACTTTACATAATTCAATATGTAATTTAACAATATCATAAATTGCATGATTTTGTTGTAATGCTAAAAATGATAATGGTATTTGTTCATTTTGTAATATTTCTTCATATTGTAATTCACGTTTCTCATGTTCTAATGATGATAAAAAATGTTTTAAAAATTCCAATGTACATTCTAAAAATTCTGGTACTGATGTTACAGACATACCAATATCTTGTTGACATAATTTCTCTTTTGGTAAACGTCCAACTTTATGTATTAATTTTTTTGTTGCTTCAAGTGGTATTTTTAAATGTGCATTCCAAATCATACAACATAAACCATGTTTCAATGCTAAATCACTAATACAAAATGAATCTAGACATATTAAACCAGCTTTTAAATATTCTAATTTTGGTAAATTTTTACTCCAATATGACATAAATTCCCATGTCATTTGGCAATATAATATACCAGATTCTAAACTAAATGGAAAATGTTCACGTAAATGATGGTAATGTTGTATAACTGGATCTATATTTTCTTTACTAATATTGGAATTTTCGTCTGCATCATTGTTAGTATCAGTTTTTGTTACAGTGTTATCCGTTACATTTTCACTATCTGATAATTTTTTAGGATGAATACCAGAATTTGTTAACCATTTTGCAAATAATTCCGATACAATTCCTTTACCACCACATATAATTCTTTTAAGACTAGAATCGGGTTTTTCATATGGTATAATTGGCATTACAGGATTTGTACTTGTGACAGGGAAACTATAAAATTGTAAAGTTTTATTTTTTTATTTCAAATATAATATTATGATTACCTTAAAATAGCTCCAAGTACAGAAATGTCATCTAATTTACCAATTAATAAAGACCATTGTGCTGTTTCTTGTGATACTTCTTCAAACATTTCTTCACCATCATCACTTGAACTCTAAAAAATGTTTATAATTTTTTTATATAAATTTTCAATTTAATTTGATATTTTAAATTTTTGTTTACGTCTCTGTTCTTTCTCTTTAAAGAATGTGAAACATTTCTACAAACAATTCCAGCTAATAAACTTTTTAATGCACTGGAACTTTCTAAAAGCATTTCTCTAACATTTTGCCACCATTGACATATTGCGTTATAATCAACTTGAACTTTTTCACCAGCTAAATCACAAATATGTCGTATAATAATTGATAATCTTGCCATGTCATCAATGATTTCTTCACTAAAAGTTTAACAAAAATAATAATATTATTTTAAAATATATTAAGAAAATAAGAAATATTTGTTAATGTTTTTACCATTTTGTATAAGAAAACTGTTTTTCTAACCAATAATGTAATACCAAAACAATAAAATCTTCACTTGGTATATTAAATTTGGTTGTACTTTCAATAAATCCATTAAAATCATAACCTTTTTCTAAAAATCTTGAAAATAAATGACCACCAATATAACCATATAATTCCATTTTATTATCATTTAATATTAATTCATTATTTTCAATATTGAAAATACTTAAAAATTCAATAAATTCACTTGAATTTTGTTTATTATCTTGGAATTTAACTTTATTTGTATTTATATGTGGTGCTGATAATTTCTGATCAATTGTTAAATCTAATAATTTTTGTATTGTTTCTAAATCATTTTCGGTTAATGATAATTTTGGAAAATTTAACTTTTCACTTGTATCAGATTTAGTTTCTTTTAAAGAAATATAAAAATTAATTAATTTTTCATAATTTTCCAACAGTATTAATAGCCGGCTATGATGGTGTGATACATTACGATCAAAACTATTATTTAATTCACTTTGTTCAGAAGTCATTTCACAATTTATACTAGTTTTTAATGTTTCAATTGCAACTAAAAACATTTTTGGTTTTAGTTTTTTATTTTTACTTAACATTTCTAATAATTGTAAACGTATTTCATCAGTTTTAATATTACTACAAAGTTCTTGAATTTCTGGTATAATATCATTTTCATTTGTATCATTTCGTATATATAATTTCATACGTTTTAATAAATGTACATCTTTAGCTGTATTTGAATTGGAATCATTTAATGAACAATGAAATGGTATTTGGATTTCTTTTAATGTATCATCAGATGGATCTAAAAATAAACATGAATTTACATTAAATTTAACTTTAGCACCTGGATTTATTCCCATTAAACCATATGTTGTATATGATAATTGACCATTTTTACTAATATTAAATGCAGCAACTTTTGGACCATGTTGTAATGTCCATATTTCTAAACATGATCTACGTGGTGCATATATAATTAAAAATAATGATTTACGTTTCTCAGTTTTATCACCTTTTAATGTTTTCTCTTTAATTTTCATAAATGCACATTGTGCATCACGATATCCCTTCCATATTCGTATAGCTATACCACGATTACAATCAATTAATATAACACGACTCAAATTATCTGTAACAACAGCTAAATTATTATCAGGTGCTAACCATATATTAAATGCTTGACGTTGTATATCACAAATACCAAATCTGCATATCATTGGTTCACCAGATTCAATTGGTTGTTCATTTTCAGATATGTTATCTTTTGATGTTGTTGATTTAGTTTTGTTGGAACCAAAAAACCAACCCGGTAATGATGATATTACTTTATTTGCCATTGCTTTTGCAACATCACCTAAATCAGCATGTACAAAACCTTCTTTAGCAAAATAAAAACCACAATATGGTTTTACACCAACACCTAATACTAATGAATTTTGTGCTGGCGAACTACGTAGTTTAGCATAATAACCTTTTTCTAAACTTTGTTCTAAATAATGATCAAATATTGATTGTTTTTGATTACTACCAACAATACAAGCGTCATTTATTGAACTATCACTACGTGTCCGATATTCCCATTTACGACATTGTATCGTGTCAGCAAATTGTGTTAAATTTGTCGTTCGGGTACTAGTAGTTGATTTTAATGTTTTACTTAAATTTTGTTTATGACCTTTTAATGTGGAAAATAGCTCGGTACCATTTAGAATACATACACAAGATAAATAATAAATGTGTACTTCTTCGGCTAATCTATTACCAGATTGCGCTTTAACTGATTGAACATTTTCATTATGCCATCGTTGTGAAAATATTTGTAAACCAGAATCTGAATAAAATGCAACTAAACCAGATGCTAAACCAATTATTATACATGTCCAATCAGCACCCGAATTAATATTTGGTCCATAAATTGGTATACATAAAATTGCTGTAATTATATCATTTTCATTATCTAATTCACCTTTCCACGTAATTTGATAAGTTGGCAATTGTTGTTGATTAGATTGAGACCACTGTGCACCCAAAATTATAATTTTATTACCATGTCCAAAAGCAATAGTTTCACCAGTTGGTGAAATTGAATAATAAACAGCATTTAACCAATTTTCATCTAAAATATAAATTAGTTAAATTTATATCAAATTAATGCACATAACATATATAATTTTAGAGTGAATCCAAACCTAGAGAAAAACCAAAATGTTCTTGCACTTTTTTCAAATCAGGAATGGTTGCAAATGATTTTACTTCACAAGACATTTTTTTTTATATTTTAATAGCAATTACAATTTTTTTAAATTATATTTAATCACTTTCGTAGAAATCATTTATATTAATAAAATATTTGGCAACTTTCTTTATTATTTTTTATTGAACAAAGAATTTGGTGTTATGACATTTAGTTATTTAGCGGAGGAGAAATGATTTTCTTCTAATCAATTTTTTTTGGCATTTGGTACGTGTCGGAACGGAAGCTTTGTAGTAATAGTATTTGTTGGATGGATATGAATGTATCTCTGCATTGTTTGTTCGCCGATTTTTTAATTTTATCCTATCTGAGTATTATTATTTGAGTCACGATAAATAATATATCCACAAATTCAAAGTTTTAAAATCCAAGTTTGATACCCTCTGAGGTCTGAGATATATGATAGTTATAGATAGTACACCTCTCTGGATTAGTTGTAACTGTAACTTCAAAAAATAGTAAATCATAACTTCTAATATATGACACTGACACTAGAGTAACTAATTAATTAAATAATTGATTAGCATATTTTCGATTATTGGCGATATAACCAACCAGGCGTTTATAACAAAATTAGAAAAATTTAAAATATATAAAAAAAATTCAACCGAAAATCAATTTTTTAACTTGGAATCTTGGAAAGCATCATTGTATTTATTTTTGTGCGAATTATTTTCAAAGACAGCGCCACTAAAGTTATTGAGTTATTATTGAGTACTGCTGTACAATATAGATTTTCCGGTTTAAGACCATGATTATTTATTTATATTGTGGTTTGAGTCATTGTTATTGCCAGTAATAAAATTCATTTAAATACAAATCGTTATTAGCAATATAAGATTAATTAATCTAATTAAATTATGTATGATCAAATTAAAGTTAAAGAAACTGATGTGTTTTAAAACAATTATTTCTTCCGATTATTAAAGATCAATTTTAAATATAATTATAAAAACTATTAATTTATGTTCAAATATTTTAGTAAATAACAAGAAGAATTTTTTTTTCTTAATAAATTAAATGGAACTAATTCTACAAATTTCAACCATTAAAAGGTCATTGATAAAATTCTAAAGATTTTTTTTTGCTTAACACTTTTTTTGAAATAAAGTTTTTAGAATTTGCTTTAGTTTTGATATATTTTTAAATGACATTGCTATTTAATATTCAATATTACTACATATTTAAAAGCTTACAAATGCATTTACCAAATAGAAACTGCATTTGATATGTAAAACATTAAAATTTTTTATAATACTATATAAAACTAGAATCATTTTTTATATTTACAATTATTAAAATTTGAATCGTGGTACCGAAATAATGTCAAAATCAAATATAAATTTAGTTTTAATAATTATAATAATTAATATAATTTATTCCAATTGTGATGTATCAATTGATGTACATTTTCCATTAGCTAGTGATAAAAAATTAATATATAGTGATTGTGATCGTCATGATATATTTAAAAATATACCATTTCATCATGTTGTACCATTAGTTGCCAAATATATTAATACACATCCAAAAAAACGTAATATCGAAACAATTATTAAATCACCACATTTTACATCAATTGTTGGTGGTGTTGTTAAATCAATACAAAATCAACATTTATTTGGATTTTTAGTTGGTGCTGGTGAACATTTTGCTGATGTTGTTGATCATTATGTTGATGTTACAAAATCGGTAATTAATCCACAATCAGATGATGAAAATTTATGGGATAAATTAAATAATAAAAAATTAACTGGTAAAGAAACACAAAAATCAGAAGTAATTGTTCCACTTGAAAATATTGGTGGATTAATACGAAGTGTTGTTAGATATTTACCAGCAGAAGATAGTAAACATTGTTATGTAAAAAAATTAGAACCAGTAGCACAGGTAATTTTATATTAATGAAGAAATTGTAAACAAAACTAATTAATTTTTATATTTATTTATTAATTTTTTATTATATAGAAAATGAAAGATCAAATTAGTTCAAATGAATTTAAAAAGTTAATAGGACATGTTCATAAATCAAGTAAGAAATTTTCACCAACAACACCAGCACCGCCAACAACGAAAAAAGTCGAAGAATCAAAATATAAAAAAATGGAAAAAGAAATATTAGCTAAAAATAAAAATCTATTAGAAAAATTAAAATTTAGTAAGCAATTAGATTTTTGGAAAAATATAAAAAAAGAATAAAATTTATTTGAGTTTTTAGTTTTATTTGTCTTAGAATAATTAAATTTTTCTTATTAAATTCAGAATTATAAAGGTGGCTCACTGGAATGTAAAGATGCAAGACCAAGTAGTCAGTAACTTGATATTAAAAATAATACGATTTTTCTGGTTTCATTTTTTGAGAAAATATCCCCCTATCCTCTATATTTTTTCTTAAAGCTTTCATCTTGGTATTGGTACTCTCATTTGTAAAGATAGCATAATTATTAGGATCGCTGCATATTCATTAATAAATAAAAATTTAAATGTTATAGCTACCAACACCAACAATGTTGATAGAGTCCGTGATGTGATTGAAACTAAATTTATAGGGCGTATAGGCGAAAATTGGGGGTAACTCTAGGTCTGGTCTAGGTTATGATGAAATGTCAAAAATGTTTATATAAAACATTTCCTATCAAAGGAAATAAATTACATAATATTTAACTGATTACTGGGCCGTTTAATATAGTCTATAAAAGTTTACAAGTGTTTAATGTTTAGTATAGCTAAAATCTAGTGTACATGGTAAATTATATGGAATTATTGTATCTTAGTTTTGGCTGCTGGTTTTTCTTCATTTCTTTGGTTTAGTGATTATTTTAATATTCATCAATTTTCTTAGAGATTAATGAATTCATTTTATTTTTCATTTTGTTATTTATAAATTTGTTATATATAATGTTTTGATTTAAATTATTTTAAATCATCTTAAATATAGTAAATTTAATGATTTGGAACCATAAAAATTTTGTTTTATAAAATTGCATTTGCATAATCAAAGTTTTATTGTAATAATAAATGACTTTATTAAGTGAAATATTTGCTAATAAATTTATCAAACATTATATGTTAACAATATATTTGAAATATTCCATTACTATTTTTAAAAATAATTATATTTAATAAGTCAATATTGACTTATGAATATAAATTTTCATTATGATGTTGTTGTTAAATATTTTAAACAGTAAACTTAATAGTATATACAACATAATTCTGCATAATTATTAAAAAAACAATAAAAATTTATTGTTTTTACAAGTTTTGTATGATTTTTTTTTGTACCACGGAATTTATGTAAAAACATGTTTTTTTACATAATTTTTTTGTTGATATACAACCATTAAATGTCAGTTTTTGACTTTTTTTCAAGGTGAATTTTAAGTACTTTGTGGACTATAGAATTTGGAATCCTGTATTCTGTAATATGTATATTTAAAAATGCCGGTTTAAGAGCTTCAAAAGATTGGCTATATAGGGTTAATAAACCGATTTTTAGTAAATATACGAAGAAGAATGGATTTTAAAAGAATATAATTTGGTTTTTTTGTAACTTTACATTAGATTTCATTGTAAAATTGCATTTTTATTTAGGTCAAAATAAGAGCCACCATTTGAGAATTTTCTATTTGTGTGGATTAGTGGATTCAAATGCTATTTAATGTTAAAGCAATTTTCTATAAGTATGGGGCACTCCATAACAATTTATATTTTTTATTGGTTTTAAATATTGTTATCTAGCAGATAAAGGGTAACGATGGCATACCTTCAATTCCAGGCCGATATAGTTGATTCAGCTTTAAAGGAGTTGGTACAATGTAATTTTAAGACTGGGCAAAACACTAACGGTTGAGACAATTTGCTGACAACAAATATCTATCTATTAAAAGCCATTAGTTTGTTGCTATTAAATGTTTCTTCACTACAAAGAAACTTATAGTTCGAAAACCATTTAAAATTAGTATGACCAAATTGCAATAAAATATAACGAAATATTTTTGAGGAGCTCAAGGTTTAATTTAGCTTTACCGCCATTGCAAAGAAGAAGTAGCAGATCCACTTTGCATATTGCAAGGATAATATTAAAATTATTGCAGCATTAAATTATATATTTGATTTACTATACAGTAAAACATATTTATATAAAATTATGATTCAAATTTTTTGATTTCGATTATGCCAGCTTTTTTTTTAAATTAATATTATTATTATTAATAATACTATAAATTTTAATTTATGGTATTTATTAATAATATTAAAATTTATATGTAAAAAATATATTAACACAAAACTTATAGCAATTTTGCAACTTTTATTATTTACATGCTGAATGCTGATAACAAGGTTTCAATTGTTGGATTTCAATATCAAAACAAAAGTTATAGGGTCACCATAACATTACAAACAAGTTAAAAATTGTTTAATTTACAAAATTTCATGGTACAATAATTTTGGCAAAAAAAAATTACACATGTAATCTATAAAAAGCTGGGAAAATTTTAATATTATCTGTTTTAGTACATAATTTACTTAAATTTTATATTATATTACATATGCATAATGCAGTCATGGGTGAGGGGTTCAGAAACACATGCGCCATAGAATAAAAGTAAATAGTAATAGAAATTACAATATCTTAGCTTTGAGAATGCTTTTTTGAAAATATATTAGTAAAAAATTAATTTATAAATTATTAATAAATAACCAAACTTAATAAAATCATGTGGAAATTAAACTTTCAGAAAGCCCCACCCAGTACGAGACTGCATATAAAACCATCAGTGTAAGCTAGTAGAGAAGTTGATGAAATTAAATTACCTTGATAAAAAAGAGTTTTTTTTTGACAATTTACAATCTTGTTCTTTATTTTAATGTAAACTACTTTTTGGAACTTTCAAAATTATATTTTTTAATACTATATTGTAATTTAAATAAGTTAGTTCATGACCTCATTTAATTCACATGGCTTCAATTGATTAACTATATTATGTACATATAATATTGATAATAATTTACTATCATCATAATTGCGATATAATTATGTCAAGTTCAATCAGATTATTTACCAGTCTTAAAAATCACACAGGATGGTTACTAATTTTATTATTTTAATCAATATTATTCAATAATTTAATTAAGTAAATGCACTTATTATAAAAATAAGTTTTAAACTTTTGGATGAAGAATACATATTAAAAAAGTAAAATTATAAGAGAGTTGAATTGGCAGGTGTATTTAGGCTCCAACGAAAATCCAAATAAACTGGAATTAATGTCAATGGACAATAAGACTTAATTAAAGTGGACTTTATTACCCAATAAAATGGACTTTTAGTATTAAAAAACATTTGTATTAAAATTTAGAAGATAGCGTTTCCATACGAGGAGCCAACGACGCGAGGAGCCAACGATTTTATTTCACATTTAAATTAGAAATAAAACCATTGTGACATATTGGTTATTGAACTGCATCTAATAAATACATAAATATGGATACTTACATGATTTTTATAGGGAATATGAAAAATATTTATTCTTCTATAATTTTTTGTTTTACAAAAACTTAAATTTTTTGAATATTTTAGTTAGATGATGCAAAATCAGCTAGTAATTTTATTCTCATTTAGATTTTGTAAAAGGTTCATAAATTTCATGGGATTTTATGATCCTTTTGTATTCAACTTTGATTCAGTTTAAATGTGAACAGTAATTCGATTCGGATTTAAAGTTCATGGATTTCAATTCGTTGGACCTTAACTCATCCGTACAGTTAAATTAAGTCCATCGTAATATTGAACTTATATGTAAAATGTATACGCTGAAATAAATAAGTTATTAAATTTAAATATTGTTTTATAAATAAAGTAATATAAAAATAAATATAAATTTATTTGAGTTTTTTTATATAAGATTAACTTTATATATAATAATAATAATAATAATAAATGAATTTGTTAATAATATAACAATTATTACGAAATATCAAAATAACATAATATCTTTTACGAATTTTGCAATTCTAATAAACAAATTACATTGGTAACATCGAAATTTTGATCGTAAAAAAGAAATTTACATTGACAATTTGAAAACAGATAAAAAATTTGTCAAATTTTTTATACATAAAATCCGGGTACTTTTTTAAAAGTCAGGTAATGTATAATTTAATTACAATTGGAATATATATTTAAATTATTTTAAAGTATTTGCTCATTACTAGAATTATATAATATAATCTGTTTATTTCATATGTAAATTTTAACAATTTCTAACTAAATTTATGCTCTAATTGTCTTGTAAAAAAACTAATTATATATTCTACGCATTCATTATTCTATAATTCATTCTAAATAGATAAAAATAACATTTAAATTTACCATAAATAATTTATTATTTTCTTGACAAAAAATACGAAAATTATATAATAATTAAATCGAATCGATATCGGTCAAGATAATTTAAGAAAGAATTGTAAATATTAAGTCTGATTCCGCTACAGTTCATATTTGCATTTATTTAATTTACATTATGCTTTCGATGCATCAAGGTAACAAACACAATAAACGCCACCAGTCAGCAATGCGTTTATATTAAAAGCAAAGTGCAATCACCCACCTTAGTTATTTGAATATTTAATACCGCAAAATTGCCGGTTATTCAAACCAACAGACAGTTAAAAAAAAATCAATAGTTTTTATTTTATTTCGTTTTGTTGTATTGTGTAGTAAATAATACTGTGTAATTATAATTATTATTTTTGTTCTCTCGTCGGCAGAATGCTTGATTGTTCTATTAGAAAACCATTTTTATATATAGCTAATATGAAATATAATAGATTTAAGAAAAATATATTTAAATATTGTTGCTGAATTATGTCAAAAATATATTATATAAAAATATTTCATAAATCATCAATACTCAGTTTACGACCTAGCATAATATTTTGTCTTTTAGGATTTAATGTAACAAATTAAAATAACACATTAGTTAAGGTCTAATAAATCTACTATATTTCATTAAGTTTGTAAATTTAACCTAAATATACTACGTACTAAGAATACTTTGCGGTCACCACGATATAGTGGGATTGATGAAAACGAAAAGGAGGACGAATTAGCAAGATGTGGGGGTATTAACAATTAGAATAAACAATTAGCCATCATGTGGAGTGAACAGCAACAAATTAGCTAATATTGGGAGGTTTTGTTGACCTTTTCTGATTAAATTTTGTACATTCGGTTGTAATTATTACTGGAAACTTTTGGCCACACTAAGAAGTTACCTTATATCTAATGATTGTATAAAAATTGATCTCAATAATGATTTTGTATGCAAATTTTACATATATAACCAGCTCTCTAAACAATTAGTATTATTTACAGAAATAGTACTAATTTATTAAAACCATTAAAACTAAGTAATTTTAAAATATCGAATAGTAATGTCTGAACACAAACTAAAATTTTGACAAGTATG
Organism: Rhamphomyia laevipes; assembly: GCA_963920725.1. Lineage (NCBI taxonomy): Eukaryota > Metazoa > Arthropoda > Insecta > Diptera > Empididae > Rhamphomyia > Rhamphomyia laevipes. The sequence goes on along the minus strand of OY987258.1, from coordinate 32,122,602 downwards.
TTCAAATAATGTCATCTAATGTCACAAACAATTTCCAGAAAGTTAAAATTTGGCATTTATAGAACATACTAATGAAATAGTTAAATATATACAAAAATTATTGTTACCACCAACATATAAATAGCATAAAATCGAAAATAACAGAAACTCAGGAATTATATCACATTATCACATAAAGCAAACTACTATTCGACCGACGATACTAAACTAAATAATATTCTACAATAAATTTTATAATTGGCTTTACTCCCCGTCTGCTTATATATTAACCAGGTGGGGTAATTTTAAATATTTATTTTTAAAATTATTATTGTCCAGAGCTAGATAGACAACACTATAGTAAGATAAGCTAGCCAGAGAGCAGTAATAAATGGATTTTGAATTGTATATAAATATTTAGTCTGTAACTAGCTAAGCTCAGTTTAAGACGTGATTTTTTTTTTAGTAAACGTTTTTTTTTCGGTCTTAATAAGTTAAATAATAATTTTATATTTCATGTTCATGGTTTCAAATACATAAAAATAATAAAGTTACAGTACATAAAGATATAATATCTTAAAAAAGTTTTGGTTTATCGGCGTAGTTACGGTTGAAAGGAAGTACATAAATATATTTTATATGTTATTTCTGGAATTAAATTGAAGATTTTCTAGTTTTCTTCAATATATATAAGAAAAAGTGAAAACGAAAGTGCATTTTCCTCAATAGAAATTATTTAATAGTTTTTCGCTATATAAATAATGAATATTACATAAAAAGTACATTGAAATATTTAGTTGGAAAATATATAAGGAAAAAGTGTATTAAATTTTCTGTATTAATTTTTGATTTGAATATTTAAATTAAAATATTTTCTATTAATATGGATACCGATAATAATGGGTAATAAAAAAATGTTATTTAACAAAATTACAATATTTAATTTATTAGGTTAAATAAATTTCTTTAAATATAAATTTTTTATTTATATTTAAATTGAGTGAAATTATTTAACAAAAAAGATTATTAATTTAATATTAATTTTAATATTATTAATTTTATATTAAGAATTTCAAATTGTATACTAAGTTGAATGAGTTTAAGAGAAATGGAAACCGTTTCCTGTTAACCCCCCCTTAATCTAATTCCTTTCCAATTCTAAATTTCCATCCATAGCCAAATCTTGTGTTCACAGTAAAGGGAAAATGTTCTCAATATTTAGCTATTTTTTTTGAAAAAAAGTAGATCAAATTAATTGCAAATATTAAAGTTATTTTAATTGATTTTAATAAAATTTCAATTAGTTTACTAGGATATAATGAAATTTAAGTAAAATAAAGGCGATTTACAATTATTTTACGAGGTGTGTTATATGGACAAATCACAGTATTGTAATGGAAAGATCGGTTACGATTTCAAAGGTGGAGATTCCAAAAAGGAATAACGAATTCTTGCAAAGCAATATGAACTTAGACACATAGATATCCGATGGATCTGGAATTTTGTAAACGTTCCTGATATAATATTATATATTTTGGAGAAAGTGTTATTTTAGCTTTTTACAAACTCTTAGTTTTGAGGTACTCCTGTGTGAGAAGCTTTTTGATTACGTGTTTCAATATTTTATGTTATGCAACCGCAAATTTTATTGTATTATGTAGGGGAATATTTAAATACTATATAAAAGTAAGAATACAAATTTATTGTTTTCCAAATAGTAACATCGTCAGTTGAGAATTACAAGGTTTTTAGCTGACAATAATATGACAATAAGTATTTTTCGTACTAAGTGTATAAGTGAAATCAGGAAAGACTATAAAAAACCCAAATTTTAGTAGTGTAGAATTTTAATACAATAAAAACATCTAGATCTACTTCTACAACTGGTAGTTTTTAAATTATTTAATAGCTAATAAGAAATATTGACCACCACTACTAAAAATTAGTCGTATCGGTACCATAGATTATTCTTGTAGTAATTACTTTCTAACTAATTTTTTTTCAAATAAATGTATTCTTCTGGCATCGAATACTTGTTCGCTTTTGGTTGAGTGTAAAAGGATATTTTATAAATAAAAAGATATTAACTATTAAGCTTTAGATTTATACTATTCAATCTAATGAAAATTCCTCATATAAATACACAAGAACTTTGATTATTTACAATTTTTTTCTGTTAAATTTTTGTATAAATAAATTTATTATTAAGACTTTTTCACGATAAAATCGATACCACTAGAGTGAAATCAGAAGTGGATTTAACTTTACAAAGGGAACTCAATACTAAGCTTAAAATAAAAATTCATGATATTTTTTTTTTACAAATATTTTAGTGTAAAAAATAATGCAAATATAACAAGAAAGAAAATTATTATTATAGTGCAAAATTATATAATTGACAAGGTCTAGGTCGAATATATGAAAATTTGTTAAGCAAACAAAATATAACATAAATAAAAATTTCCGGTAAATTGTTGACTCCGCAAAAAAAACTAAATATATAAAATAATATTAAATAAATAAAAGTGTTAATTAAAAGAAATATTTGAAATATAATATATAAAATAAAACAAATATCTAAAAAATCGTCATTAAATTTACACTGTTTTTGGTGTGGTGTAGAAAATCGTTTTAAATTTAAATTATTTAATTTACTTTGAACACAAGTAAATCAATTTGTTATAGTATCTAAATTACCTTATCAAAAATAAATAAGAAATTTGTTGTTAATTATTTGATTAATATAATTTATTCAAATTAATTAATTTTTGTAAAAGAAAATTATGAAAATATTTAAAAGTCACGAAATCACTTATGAAAAATGTTACAGAAAGTTCTTAACATTTGATATTTGAATGTATTATCTTGTTTCAGAGGTGAATCTTTAAATTTATAACTTAACTCCGAAATTTAAAAACTGAAATCACTCAGTTTACATTTACTGACAGCTAAGTCCTGTTTGTAAAAGGAACAAAATGTAAAATATTTCTCCATTATTTGTATGATTCGTGCCTTTACCACCAGAGCTGAACATTACGACAATTTTATTGACAACAACTATACTGTCAAAATCATTTAGAAAAGTATAAATAAGTTATTTAATGCCTTACTCAAAAATCACCCTTTATAAAGCAGTGATTTGGTTAAATATCTTTTTCCAGCCACGATAATTTTATTATTTTTACTTTTGTATTTAACATTTCACTGTGTCTGTCTGTCCTTATGTTATCTTATTCTTTGGATTTTGAAGGGCTAGAAAGTTTTAACCTAAATCATTCGGAAGGTATAAGTTTAGAGTTGATCCTTCCAAAATTTGGTACCTACACCCAGTGTGATCAAAATCATTAAAATTAGTTTTTGTGAATAATTAAACATTAATTGAAATGTTAGATTCGCACCCTTGGACCTGCCATCCGATTTTATTGAAATAAATACTAGTGTGTTTTGGGTTATAAACTGATAGGCCACGAACCAACGCTTTAGCAAATTTAAATATTTGAATTAATTTAAAAATTTCGGTGATTTACTAATTTTACACTTTTTTATTATAATTGTAAAATGGATTTTATAAATTTGAAAATAGTCCTGTACAGTTTTTACACCCCTGGTCTCTAGACTAAAGCCCGTGCACCACTAATCTTTTTTAAAAGTTGTAATGACTTTTTTCTAGAAGAAGTTATAAATGTCGTTAAATCCAACAAAAAAACTGGTTGTATCCGGAAAAAAATTGATGAAGAGCAACTTTATTTATATAGTGTCTCTTTTCATTGTTGCTAGAAAACAGTCATTACCACTTTTTAAAAGACTAGTGGAGCGTGGCCTTTAATATTTATTTTTTAAGGTTTGACAAACAATTTTTTATTTAGATTTTTTTTAATTTTATTTATTTATGTCTATAGATTTAAATGTTTGATGAGATCGACGATTATTTTATGAGTTTATATTTGATACGTCATTCATAATAACATTTTGATGGCAATATAATTTAGTAATAATTTTAAAAGTAAATAAAAAATAAAAAAAAAAAATACACAATTTTTTATTTACATTTCTTTTCATGGTCACATAATTTAAAATTCATTTAGTGTCACATTATTTTTCTGAATATTATAATTAAATATGACAGTTCTATCCAATATTTCATCTTAAATGAGTTTTTATGACGATATTTTTAGTATAAATTAATTATTTTTCAGAAATTATTTTTATTAATTAACCCCTTCAAATTGAATAAACTCATAAATTCTATGAAGTCAAATATCATACTTACATTAAAATATAATATTGATTATTAAAATAATTGAATCTTTATGTATTTAAATTACAGAATATTTTATATAGAATTGTACAAATATTTATTAAGTAATCATAATTTAAAAAAAGATTCTAAAGAGTTAAGTAAATTCACTTATTGTTAATTAAAAATATAATTTAAATTACGTATGTCCATATTAAATAAATTAAGATTTACGCAAATTCAAAATTATAATTTTCTATATTTTGTAAAATTTCAGTCATAAATCCGATAATGGACTTGGAATTTATAATGTATTAAAGAATATTTTCGAATTTACATTTTTTGTAATTAGACTGATATTAGAAATGTTTTATCAGATAATAACAAAATTGATACCAGCAAATGAAAGAGACGTTAGTGGTGAAATCGTTTTGGTAAGTAAAATGAAATTGATACGAAAAAAAATGTTTTCAATTTAATAATAAATTATATTTTATAGATAACTGGTGCTGGTCATGGTATTGGTAGAGAAATAGCCTTACAATATATTGAATTAGGATCAAGAGTTATTTGTGTTGATATTAATAAAAATGGAAATGAAGAAACTGTTAAAGAAGCAACTAAATTGACAAAAGGAAAAGTTTTTGGATATATGTAAATTTATTATAGAAAAATCATTAAATATTTAATTATTTCATAATTTTTTTTATTTGTTTTTATAGTTGTGATGTAACAGATCGTGATGCTGTTTTTGATTTAGCTAAAAAAGTTAAAATTGAAGTTGGTAATGTATCAATATTATATAATAATGCTGGTGTAATGCCATCACATCCATTGGAACAACATACACAAAATGAAATAAAATCGGTTTTTGATGTTAATGTATATTCACATTTTTGGACAATACAAGCATTTATGCCACATATGACAGAAAAATCACGTGGTCATATTGTTGCAATATCATCAATAGCTGGTGTTGTTGGCTTATCAAATATAACAGCATATTGTGCTACAAAATTTGCTGTACGTGGTATGATGGAATCATTAGCTGATGAATTACGTTTTGGACCATATAATGGATTGGTTAATATAAATAATAATATAATTAATAAAATATCTTTATAGTATGTTGAAATTTCAGATTAGAACAACTACAATTTATCCATATATGGTAAATACTGGTTTATGTAAAAGTCCGAAAATTAAATATCCAAAAATATTAGGATTATTAGATCCAAAAGAAACAGCAAAAGCAATTGTTAAAGCACAACGAACAAATGTTTTTGAATGTACGATACCAAGTGGTTTGTTACCATTTAATAATTTTTGTCGTTGCTTACCAAATAGCTGTGCTTATATGTTGAAGGACTTTATTGATAGTGGTGTTAATTCAGATATTTTAGTTAAATGATTATTATATTATTTTGTAATATTTGTTTTATTATTTTATATGTAAATTTTATATAGATTTTATGTTGTCTAAGGTTTAACGATAATGTTTTGAATTATTTTTGTTCTTTTTATTTAGATTTTTAAAATAAAATGTAGAAATATTTTGTTGATTTTTAAATACAAATATATAATTTAGAAATTTATAGAAAATAAAATTATTAATGTCAAATATATTTGGTTTGGTTAGCTGACAGTATAAGAGATGCACAATCATCTCGTTCAAAATTACGATAAGGGTTTCAGAGTTAAATATGTAAACATTTTATAATGTGACGTTTTTATTTTCTATCGATTTCCAAAGGCATTACGACAGTCAGCATTGTAACCTGTAAAACGAAACGACTTTCATTAGTATCGCAAAAAGGAATAAAGCTTTACACAATTTATTACAATTTATGAACTTTATTAAAATATTTAGCTAAACCCAAATTTAAAATTTAATTAATTAGTGTTAAAAATGATGAAGTTATTATTACATATTGTGAAATATTTCTTTGATAAATCATTTAAAAAATATAAGAGGTACACATATTCTTTTAAGGTTACTAACTGCGACGAAACGTAAAAAAGCAGTATTCACGTTTTTAAAACTATCACCCCAGATTTTCAATGTGTTGTCAACCAAGTTGAATGGTTTGGTTTACAACTGTCATTATAATTATCAAAAATCTGTTATTTTTTTCTTGTATTTCTATGTCAAACTGAAAAAAATCACAATAAAATATATTATTTATTTTACTTAATTAGTTTTGATTTTAAAATCAAATAATTTGACATTAAACGTTAAGAAATGTCATTTTGGTTGTACCAACTTTATCATATACTATATACAACTTGCTCACCACATAAATTAAAATATTTTCATATTTCTTCAACCAATTTCTCAACTGTTAAAATTGTTTTCAACGTGTTGGAAACTTGCCCGCAAACGATACTACTTGTTCAAGTTGTCAAGACGAAGACGTTAACAAACTGGTTGTATATTGTATGGGCAGCATAAGAATTTGAGAAAAACTAACTCGAGTTGAAAACGATGTCTTAATTTGTTAATAAAATAACACAAATTTGGGAAAAGCAAAATATTTTCCCAGTTCATTGTGTATTTTGAAAATCAAAGAATTTAATTTAAGATTAATAATTAAATAATTTACATATAATTAATTACTTACAAAATATTCATTTTGAAACTCAGTGCCATCTGTCTTTAGTTAACTGAAAATATTATAAAATTGCATATTTTTAGGAGTTATAATATTATTTAAGATTTAGGTTATTGTTAATACATAAAATTTGATCAGTGGATTTTTATTTAATATTTATCTTTTTTGAAAGGAGTTTAAGGAAATAGAAAATCACTCGTGTCAATATGATAGCTATTAAGAAAATCTGTATAGTTTCCAATGAAATTTCTGTAAACTTTAATTTTATAATTTTAATATATTTAATTGAAAAAAATAAAACAAAGTAATCAAATTATTAATCAAAAAAATTAATTATATTTATTCGTTTTGTATTTTAATTTTGTAAATTATGTTTTGAATTATTATACATTTCGAATTGAAATTATTAAAATTATAAACTTTTTTTTTCTTGCAATTTCTTCATAAACATTATTAAAAATATAAAAATCACGTTTTATTTAAATTTACAAAAAAAAAAACAAAAAAAAAAAAAACAAACCAAAATATTAGCTCTAAAACTATCATACTAAAAGTATGAAAAAAAGAAACTCCCATGAACAAATTAGTAATTTGCATAATACATCAAGTGTACCAATAAGTGAAGAATCATCATCATCATCTAAAATAACTATTAATAATATTAATAAGAAAACTCTAAATAATCAAAATAAAAAATTTGTATGGACTAAATCTGAAAGTGATTCGAATTTTTTATATCATACAAAAAAAGCATATTCCGAATGTATAAATAATCAAAAATTTGGTGGTATTGTTGAACGTTCAAAAAGTTCACGGAATGAAGAAATTTATTTGGAAAGAAAACGTCGTAATGAATTATTATTAGATGATATGAATTTAAATTGGTCACAATCACCACCACGTAGTTTAACAACATCAACAATTCATACAACAACAACAACTGCTACTGATCAAACCGATCAAACAACAACAGGAAGAATTATTGGTAATCGTATTGAAACTGATTCAATTTCAACAACACCACAATTAATACAAAGCGATGGCGGCGGAACTGATAATATATCACAATTAACAAATTGTTTTATGCCACATTTTGTTGGTAATACTGAATTAAATTTTTTAGGTTCTGGTATGGTTGAAGTAGCACCAGATTTATATTTACAAAGTGATTATTATTTAATGACAAATATACCAGCATTAGGTACAATTGTTGCACCAGTTTATTCAGCTGATGAAACTGGTGAAATAAATGATGATCAATATTATAATACAATTAAAAATAGTTATAAAAATAAATATAATTGTAATAAAAATGATTTTATTGAAGAAGCACGTAATCGTATCCATGATATAACATCACCAAAAAATTTAAATAATAATAATCAAAAATTTAAAAGTCGATCAACAACAACATCATCAAATCAACAACAAAAACAACAAGAAAAATCATTAAATAATTTAAAATCAAATTCTATTAAAAATGATAATTGTAATAATAATTTATATAATAATTCATTTAGAAGACCATCATCAGTACCAGCAACACGTAATGAAAAAAATCAATTAATTGTTAAATTAAATGATAAATATGATGAAAATAATAAAAATAATCAAACAATAATTGATAATTATGATAATAATAATGATCATGTATCTAATAATCCATTTAAATATTTTCAAAAATCAGTTCCTATATCATATTATGGCCATACATCTGAACAACAGGAAAATTATGAATCTGAAGAGTATGAGGCAAAAACAAGAATAACTGCAGTAAAGTCAAAAATTATTAAAAATAATGATAATAATAATAATAATGATCAATTAATTTTACCAAATCAAATAATTCAAGTAAATAAGTCAAATGAGAAATCAATAAGAAAGGCTTTAATTGAAAAACAATTAAGTTCAATTGAACATTTTCCACGTCAAGCATTAATTAGTAAAAATGATTTATATTTGGGTAATACAACATATACAATTGATGGTACAACATTAGATGAAACAGCTGATTTTATTCAAAGTGCAATACATTTAACTGATTTAGAAACAAACAAATTAGATAAAAATTTGACTGTTTCTAAATCAGTTTATCAGAATGTTAGAAATAATAATAATAATAATAATAATGATAATAGTAAGAATGAACAAGGATTAAAGGATAATATAAAGAAGGGATCATGCTTAGCATTAAATTGGATTGGTAGGATTTTCAAAAGGAAAAAACCATTAAATACGAAAATAAGTGTTTCGAAAAAATATTTTGTTAAAAATGAAGAGTAATCTTAATATTATTAAGAGTAAGTCTTATAAATATAAAGTAAAATTTTTTTTTTTTATATCGACGCAGATTACGTAAGAATAAATCATCAATAATATTATATATATAATAATTATATAATTATGAATTTGAGAAAATAATGAAAAAAGTATTTTTTTTTTTTTTTGTTAAACCCTTCCATACCAATATTAATATTTGGTATAATATAAAATAAAATAAAAGTTAATATAAAATTAATTAAATTTTATTTATATGATATAAATAAACTCAAAATTTATAGTTATTTTCTTCAAAAAATTAAATAATTCTATTTACAATATTTTATTTTTTATTTATTATTATTTATAATAATTATAAGTTATAAAATTATAGGTGCTCTTAAGTGTCAATTAAGAAGTTAAGTATAATATAAAGTCTTAAAATTAAATTTTGGAATTTTAACAGTGATTATTTATATATTTTATAAAATTTAAGTGAGAAATATTTATTTACAAAAAAATTATTTATTATATAAATGTTTCGATTTAGATTTAAAAAGTATTTGCAAATTATTTTTGTTCTAAAAAAAACGTCGATAATGTTTATAGGGTACGCCACTGACGTTTGGTGCGTTCAAGAATTCAGCCGCTGCGCATCTTTTATTAATAATTATAAACAATTTATTGGTATACATATATAAATATAAATGAACGTGTATAAAAAAAAAACGAAATGAAGTTGACGAAATGAATTTTGCAGCCTATTTTAGTTGACTACGTTAACTGCAAAGGTTGTGTTAGTAATCTGTATTTTAAACTGACAGATTGAGCTGTCAGTTTAATTACCAATTTAAATTAATGACTCACTTATTGGGACAACTTCACATTACCCTATATTGCATTTTTTTTCTTTAGATGAATTTATTTGATTGAATCCTTCGATTTTGGTGATGTTATATTATTTTGGAAATAAAATATTTTGAAATATTGACGAACCCTGTGCTTAACCATTAAGGTCTACTTAGTATTAATTGTATTAATACTATAATTCAACTGACATCTAATTATTTCTAATATCTATAAAATGATTGTGGCATTCCAAAATTAACAGGCCATGAACCAAAATTTTGTTGAATAAATGGTCCAGTTGCACCAGTATGTGATGAATTATGATGATGAAATTGTAAATGATGCGAATGATGTGGATGCAAATGATTTTCTAATGTAGCACTTTGATAACTATCGGGAGGTGAAATTGATGAAATTGGACGAGATGATCCTGAATTAAGAATTGAATTTGAAGAACTACTATTCCATGGTGTATAATTATTATTGTTGCTACTACTATGATTATTATTATGACTATGACTGGCAGTTGTTGATGCAATTGAAGTTTGTGCTTCACTAGTTTCCATATCATTTGATTGAATACCATCATTACTATTACTATTACCAGAATTTGGACCCATTATTGTAATCATACTATTTGGTGTTGGTGGTAATTGTAAACCACCCGGATAACCATTATTATTATTATTAGGACTTTCATTTGTACTACGTAGTGATGCCTGTTGTTGTTGCTGCTGTTGTTGTTGTTGTTGTTGTAATTGTTGTTGTTGCTGTTCAACTGTACTAGTTCCACTGATTGTAGATGAAAAACTTGTTGATCCTAAATTTGACATAGCATGATGACTATGATGATGCGGATAACTTGGTGTTGGATTATGAATTTGATGTGGTGGTGTTGCTGGTCCAAGATGATGAACTGGTGAAACAGCATGTATATGATGATGTGATGTATAATAATCATGTACTTGATGTGATTGATTTGATGCTGTAAATGCTGCTGTAGCTGCAGCTGCTGAATCAGCAATTGATTGTCCCATTAATTGTGGATAATTAGCAGCATTTGCAGCAGCAGCAGCAGCTGAAGCATATGATAATCCTTGGTGTGTTATAGCGGCTGGTGATGGATAACTATTTGATGAACCAGAACTAAGTTGTTTTCGAAGACGAGCACGTCGATTACTAAACCATACTTGTATCCTAGCTTCAGTTAATTTTGTACGTTGTGCTAATTCTTCACGTGTATAAATATCGGGATATTGTGTACGTTCAAAAGCACGTTCTAATTCATCCAATTGAATGGCAGTAAAAGTTGTACGAGATCGACGTTGTTTACGTTTCAATGGAATTCCTGGTTCACTATCACAATCAGATAATTCACCATCGGATTGTTTCATAGAGTCTTCGGAACCTTTTTTTTTGTTAGCAAATAAAAAAAAAGAATAAATTAATTAAAATAATTTTACATTTAATTTATTACAATAAATAATATATATATAATTTTTTTTTCAAATTGAATTTTAATAGTTTTTATATCATTCTTTATTTTGAAATTTATGTCAAGTCATCTAAACATTAAACATTCATTGATAGAATATTTTCCCTCAAGAAACTTTTGTAATATCACTTAATAATCATTAATTCTAATTTTCATTCAAATTATAAAAGAGTGTAAAAATACGAATATAATTTATGACGAAATTAATTTTAATTATTATGGATTTAAATTTTTTTTATTTAATATTATTTTTTGGGGAAATTTACCAGTCTTTCGATGATCATCATCACAACCATCACGGCCACGTAATAATCGCGATATTGCTGAAACTGATGGTGCAGTTGAACGATCACATAAACCATCTTTAATTAGACGATCACGTATTTCCCATGAAAATATACCAGGATTTTCACGTTTATATTCTTCAATACGATTTTCAACTTCTGGTGTTGCAACACGTGGCTTAGAGCCACCAATAACACCAGGCCGTATAGAACCAGTTTCCTAAATGAATGAATATATATAAATCAATAATGATTTTCGAAATACAAAAAATAATAAGATGAAATCATTACCTGGTATCTATTTAAAATTTTTGATACACATCCATGACTAACTCTTAATTGTCTTGATATGACACAGGGTCGTACACCGGCGGCAGCCATTTCAACAATTTTTAACCGAATATTATTTGGTAATGGACGTCCGTTTATAAATACACCACCAAGTTGATTAACACGACCTTGGCCTGCAGACATATCACCTAAAAATTGAGATTCTAAATTTTTAATTATATTGTTTTAATCGATCATTAAAAAAGTATTTTTTTTAAAATTAATTCTACAAAATTCTAAGGACTATCAAGAAATTATAACCTTTTTACTATTAATGCAATTATTTTCGGTTAAATCAAATAATTAACCATACAACCAAGTTAAAATTATTGGAAAGGATTAAACGCCTTTTTTTCCTTTTCATATTTTTTATACGATTTTAAAATATACTATTCATCCCATATTTTTTTTTTTTTGGTCTGGTCAACACCAATAAACGATATGACAATATTCTTATAAATTCTAATCCAATTTTGTCCTTTTTCCAACTAAAAATCCCAAAATATTTACATAAAAATAAAAGGATTAACTGAAAATTTACAAAATCTTGATCAGTTTACAAATGTTGATCAATAAATGTAAAATTAGTTTTAATTTATTACAATATTTAAAAATCCATTGATAAAAATGATCCTCCTTAATAGCTATTTATTATACCCAAAGAAAACAACATCAACTTAACCCTTTTAGGCTAGAAATTCTATTCTCTAGCAGCCTTTATTTTATTGACGAGTCAAAAAGTCAAATAAAACGAATACAGATAGAATATCATCCTAAAAGAACCTAAAAGAATCAGGTAGCAGACGACTTTAGTGACGATGGTTTTTATGATTTTATTAGGATATTTATTATTATAACAATAGAAAATAATTTTTAGATAAATATTCAAATTATATTTATTAACAAGGACGAAATTTGTTAAATTTTTCTTACATAGTTTTAATAGAATTTGCTGGTGAAATTTTTGAATGATTTATGATTTAACAAATTTTCAGAAAAACAAATTCATTTTAAATAAGGTTATAAATACATATTCGTTGAAAAATATATAGAAGAAAATGACAAGGACAAGGACATTAAGAGTATAAATAATTGTATTTAATTTTAAAAAGAATTTAAAAATTAATTTCGAAATTTACAATTTGGTTTTTGTAATTCTAGTTGGAAGGAATACAGATTTTTTTGTGTTGTAAAATTACCTTGAAAAGGATATCCATTAAAACAGGGCCTATGATGCATTGCTGAGAAACTGGTAACAGTCATTTTTAAATATATTAATTTTAATAATTTTTATTTTTTAAAGTTTTAAATTAAAAAAACATTAATAAATTTTCATTTATTTATTTAAATTTATTAATTTAATTATAAAAAAATCACTTTTTTTATTAATCACTCTTAATCACTCTTTGTATAAATGTTGCATAATTAATTAATATTTAATATTTTTTTTTTTTTTTTTCAAAATGTTACACAATTCTTTTTCCACTTAACTTTCACAAAAAAATATCCTTTAATTTATTTATATTATAATTTTAATATTTTCTTAAAATATTCTAAAGTTAGATAATTTCTTATAATGATATCCTTTAAATTTTAATTATTCCTTATCAATGATTTCTTTTCCGACAAAATAAAATATTTCAGTCCGATCACGTCTGAAGAACTTACTTAACTGAATTATGTTCAGATCATTCGCCAAGATCATAACTTTTCAACCATATCTTCACAGTGTGTAAATTATTATTGAAAGTATAGTAAAATCGAGAAATATATAAAATATTTTTGAGACAGCATTGTATTATAGCAGGTAGGAAATTTTTAAATGTTTTTTTAACCAATCCCAAGTCGAAATGAAATATAATTTTCAGATAGGCTCATTTTTTAAAGAGCTGATTTTCTTTCTCATATTTTTCGTTGGTAATGTTTTTTTTTCCAATGACGAAGCAGAAATTTTTATAGTTTAGTATAGTTTTAAAAAAATTAGACTGAAATATTGAATGTAATATTGGGTTTAGTTCAGTTTATCGATTAGTGAAATTTCAATGATAATTTAAACTTGACTGTTACCAAAACAAATATTTCTGTAATATGTCAAATATTTTGACAGTTATATATATTTGCTAGATCTATTTATAAGCTAATTTGACAATTTATAGACTACTATAACTGGTACAAAAAATCCTTGTATTTAGGATTTGAATTATGTCTAATTCTAATTATGTAATTGATGTACTTACGATGAATGTAATATAACTAATCAAAATTGGAGGGATTTTCTAATATCTAATATTAATGCTGCCCATACATTATAAAAACATGTTTATCAACGTTTTGACTACTTTACTTGGTCCAGTAGTATCGTTTGTGGACAAGTTTACAACACGTTGACAACCATTTTAACAGTTGGCAAATTGGTTCAAGAAATATTTATATATTTTAATTTATGTTAGTTTATAGTTGTAAGTTGTATAGTGTAGGCATAAATTGTACAACTAAAATCCTTGACGTTTTATGTCAAAAAATATATGTTTTTATAGTTATCAATATTTTTTATTGATTGAAATTATATTAAATTTAAAATATTTTCCAAACAAATTTCATTAGAGAATTTTATTGGACATATGACATTACCCTGAAAATGACATTTAACATTTTACTGAATGTTTTTCAAAATTAACAATATATTTGACGGTTGAAATGACAATTTGAATTGTGTTTATAGTGAAACCCGGTGAACAACACATTGACAATGACAACCAGTTTGTAAAATTTATGGGTAGCATTAGACAAATTTAACATTTTTGTAATTATGTATTTTAGGATTTGAAGTTTTGTTTAAAATCCTCATAATATATAAAATTAAAAAATTCTATATTTTCCGCCTCTTTTTCTAACAATATATAAAAATAATCAAATTTATTTATTATTGTATTTCGTATAATACTTTGGTGCCTCCTATATGAAATTATTTATGGGGCATGGCTTAAAATTAAAATTACTTAGTTTTATGGGTTGCTATGAAATATTTTTAGTTTCCTAAACAAAAATTTTATATTAATTTGCAAAATCATTGAAAATTATGAGCAATATAAAATTTTTAATAATATTTTTTTAAGGTGCTTCTTTTATACTAAACAAAATCAATTTTTAATAATCAAATTTAACCATTAAGAATTAAATTTTTTCACTTTAAATCAAATATGTTCTAGCAAAGTGGCTTTCTAACTATATATACATAAAAATTTAGTTATGGTCATTTAAAAAAGTTATATGCTTTGATTAGCATTCATAAAATCTATGTAAATATTATATAATTAAAATTTTTATGATATGTCAAAAGTTTGTATAAAAATGAATCACAAAAATTTTAGTCCAAAACAATAAAGTTTTGATGGATCTTGTATAATTATTTTATTGTGGGTCGAAATTGAGTAAATTGATTTTCAAAATTTTTAAGTAGCGCGAAAAAAACACCATTATTATTTTTGATGGCTGATAAAATGGTTAATAAAATTTTTACTACCTGTACACTGGTGCAATTACTGCATAAATTGAATTTTATTTGTCTGATTTATGACTGTTAAATATTTATTTTGCGGGAAAGGAATTTTTTATTAATTTCCAATTAAATGATAAATTAAAAATTTATATTAATATTAAATATTTTGGAATTTTATTCCAAAATATTTAATTAAAATTACTTTATACTTTTCTTTAACTTTCAATTTCTAGAAATAAATTTTGGAGATATTTTATAGTTGAAAATGGAAATTTGATTAATTTATTGGCATTCCCACGTCATTAGATTGTTAATAATGATATTTTCATTTATGTAGAACTAATTAACCCTTCTACAATTTGAAAATACATAATATAAAAATATCATTATTTTATTCATTTTTAAAGATGAGGTCCAGTAGCATTCAGAAGCTGATTAAAAATTATCCGTGAAAGAATGTAACAATTGAAATTTTTTTCGTTACACGGCGAATTCTAGAAAGGATGCCTACATTCACGGATATTAAACTTCAATTTAAATTTTTTATTGAAATATTTTATTTGTGGATTATTGGTTTTGAGTGCCATATGTTTCAGGAATTTTCCCTACATTTCCTTGAAAATTTCATAAAAGAAACTAACGAGATGCGGAAATTCAATAATTGGTCCCCTGCTGATTCATTAACCAGGATCTAATTTTGTTAGATATTTATAATAATTTAAATTTCTAGTAGCAAAATAATAATAATTAAAATATTTCTTTAAATAGAACAAGTCAAGGTATGAAGTCGGTCATAAGCTACATTTTTTATATAAATTTGAAACTTGTTTAATTACTCAGTTTACGAATTGGTAGTTAATATTCTTAATGGTTTAAATTATTTTATAAAATACTTTCAAGACAATTTAATTTTCTTCAATCAATTTTGATAATTAATTAAATTGTACTAATATCAGGTAAATAATACATCAATTATGAAAATAATCACCAAAGTTAGAGATCTTCAAGACTTACCTGGAACATGAATTTATTTTTTACCATAAAATTAAAAAAATCTTGATTTCCATGTCAAAATGTTTTCCTTCACATGTCGAGTTTTTCAATGTAAAAAAACTTTTCTGTCTTGTCAACAACTATTTAAATGTGACAAATTGCTGAAAATATAAAACAAATAAATTCGAAGGACTCAAAACTGTAGGAGGCTAAAAGGACAGATAATCCATATGACTTTTTCTAAATTTCTCATCCCATTTTTTCGGAATCCATAATTTCAGATCATAGAGGCGAGACTCATAAAACTATAAATTGACAAACAGAAAACTAACTTGCAAATTTACAAAGGAGCAATATCTTCACCGTAGGATCTCCGTGCATACAAAAGGATAAAAATGTTGACTTTAAGAAAAATATTTTTATGTTAATTGGTGAATAGAAAATATTTTCACAATTTTGTTTCAAACAAATAATTTTTTATGGTCTCAAGAAGAGAAAATGATCGCTACTAAGAGGTATTTATTTACCAGGAACTTTTGGAATACAAATTTTGTTAAAGATCTAATTTTGAAATAACCCAGGAGAAGATATAAAGAATATATTGTTGGTAATTGGTGATAACTAACTTAAAATGAACTAAAAATTACAATTAGTGTCATTATTTCATACTGCTGAAAATTATTACAAAATTGTTTATAGAAAATTATATAAAAATCGTAAAATAAAATGAAAGTGGTACAAAAATTTAGATTGATCGTAAAGGATATTAGGTTTAGCTTAGTAACGATATACTGAAATGTATGTCGAAAAATTACAAATACTTTACAAGTTCTTTTAAGTGCATCATTTTTGGCAACTGTCACTAAACGAATTCAAAATCAACTTAAATTGTCTTTTCTCATTTGAAAAAACTGGCGTTAAATACGGAATTTATTTCAAATAATTTATTTATATCGGTTTTACTAAAACTAGAGTTTCTCACCTCATAAAAATTTGATTCTCATGAAATTCATTAAATATTAATACATACATATAACTTTAAAAATAGTAAAATATTCTCAGTTTGCGGTTGATCTACTCAGCATGGTGGCAATACCTCAGTAGCTTCCATTGTCAATATCGATAGATCAATCGAACTTGAATTTCTTAATTTATTTCACTATTAAAATTCACATGTTATTTAATTAAAGATGATTTTATTGACGAGCAAGAAGATCACTGATATAAATTCTGAAAAGTATCTAAGATCTTCAAATAACAATGCCGAAAAAAGAAGCTGATAGTGAAACAGGTAAAAGAAGCTAAAATTGAAGTTAAATTTATATTGTTAATTATTATTTTTTGTCGAATCATTAATTTGCTTTACTATTGTTGAACTAAATTAGGTTTCCGGAGGTGCCAGGATCAAAAGAATCGATTTTTGAGGTGTTGATATTGCTGTGATTGAAAATGTTGTTTGCTGTTAACGAAGGTGCTAACGATTTTGTTGCTTAATCATTTTTTTATTACTGAAATTGTAAAAATACTTTTTCAATTTTTATTTATAAAGAGAATCTTGAATATCATTAATTGAAGAAGTATTCAGGACCACCAAATTTGATATTTATGAAAATATATTAAACAATTTATGTTGTTGGGTAATAGTGTAACTAAAATAAATATGAAATAGTTCTAAAAATTTTAAAATATTTTGACACTAATTTATTGATTTTAACTATTTTGCTATATCAACAAATAAATTTGGCGAAGCAACATAAATTATAAAAACATCATACTAAGCAGATAAAATACCTTCGAATCTACTTCTTCATTCTAAACTAATTTAATGTGGAACCTTAACCAAAAAGAAGTCCATTCTAACCTTGAAAAGTAAATTTCAAATTAATTCTTCTTCCACTAACCAGGAATAGTTTAGAAACTGAAGTCATTAAGGCGCAGCATGCTATCACCCAATCGGTAGAGACCAGCTGAATGTCCTCCAAAACTTGCTACTAATTTTTTTAAAGATCTCTGAAGAGGCAAAAACTTTATTAAGAAATCATCACATTTTAGTATCCAATGTCGAGTCGTTGTAAATCTTTAAATTGAGATGTTAAAATCATAGGAAAACTGCTTTGCAAAATAAAAACGTTGTTATTGCTTCACGCCTAAAGATGGCATGAATTTTCCAATTACCATAATAGAAATTCACTGAATAAATTTCTATACCTTTAATTAGAGGTATGAAAATTTTATGTTTACTTTACAGTCGATGCAGTTACTCTGATTTAGTTAATTTCAGTGATTATTTTAATTGTGCAAAAAAGTAAATTAAATTTAATAGCCAACCTGTTGTTAACGGTTAATTAAATTGTAACACCTTCAAATTTTCAAAATAATTAAAGCATTTTCAGATAAATGATTTGGCTCGTTGATAAGAATTTATTTTATGTAATTTCGAATAGCAAGTAATAACTAAACAATTGAAAATATGATAAGAAATTCACATCTCAAAAGTTATAATTATACGTTAAAACTTTTAAAAATAGAAAAATCATTAAAATTTTCTTTCAAATTTCAATTCTACAAGAAAAAAACTTAAGAAAATGATTTTTTCAATTATATTTTTCTAAATATTTTTACGATATAAATAAAATAAATATTTAATATTAATTGAAAATTGTTTGTAATTGGTCTTTTATTGACAGTATAACAAATTTAATTTTCAATAAAACTTTTATTTTTTTGCACTTTTATTTTCATTCGATTTTTCGGTTAACTTTTTTTTGTATTCTTAATCAAATTTCACAGATAATTCGATTATTACTCGCGCTAGATTGCAGTAACTTGGAAAAATATAAACAGCGAAAAGATTTTGAATGGTTCAATGTTCTACCTGATTATATGCACTGTCCTTGACCTAATTTTCAGGTTAGAAAACTAACAATTGAAACAAATATTAGGAAATATTTGAAATCAAAATGAATTAATGTCAATTTATAAATTTCAAGAGCAAATTTTGTATTTCCATTTCAACAGAATGTCAATTGCTGTCAACAGTGAAGAAAATTTGGGTTTCTACTTTAACTGAATTTTTATACCAAGAATAGATTTAAAATATTAAACTAATAAAACACATAACAACATAAAAAATAAATATATAAGGCGTCAGAAATTTTTCAGTTGATCAAAGAAAGTGCCTCCAAATTTCCATGAAAATTATGCAATTTGTCATCAATTTATTATGGGCCACCCATACAATGTTAAATGGCCCCTGGAATTACAATGTGCCAAATTTTTTCAACTTGTCATCGGTTGAGTGTTAATCTGAGATTTTAGGTATATTTTGATACTCAACAGTCTGAGTTGAAGCTTGACTAATTGCTTGGCAAATATTGGCACATGAATCAGTTCACACATCATTTATCGGTTAGTGTGAATTTTATTTAAATTAAACCGACATCAAAAAGTAGTTTAATTTTCCATTTTACTTGAAGGGAAAAATTGTTGTTTTTTTTTTATAATTCTTTTTTTAAATAAAGTTATTTTCATGATATTTTAATGGAATTTTCTGATTGCTCTGCTATAAAAAAACGAAATTAGATAGAGATCTTAAAAAATACAAAATACCAGAGCGGAAAATTCAAAGGTGTGAAAGTCGTAGAAATTATTTATCATCAAACAACAAAAACAGTAAAATTACTTAACCTTTGGTGGTCCGTCAATTCTCTTTAAACATAGTAGAAAGCCATGATTGTTTCCACAAAATTTACGTTCCCTTGTGAATGTTAATTAACGTGCCTTCAAAAGTGTAAAAAAACTTTATCCAAAACCGCATAATTGTTTGTAGAATACCAAATTTTTAGTTATTTCTAATTTAGAGAGGCGAAGGGTTAGCGTAACAAAGGCAGCTAAAAAAAACTCCAGTAGCAAATCACCTGCCGACATTAAAATAATTTTTTTTTCATTATTAAAATTGAAATGAAAGAAATTTTTTTAATCAAATTTTATCGATTTAGAATCAATGGCGGTTTTTGTTACCTGACGATAATTTGGACTCGATTAGATTCGCCATGTTTTTGGTGTTGGAAAAGGCGGAGCATAAATAAAAATTCCTCGTTTTGTTAGAACAATTTTATTTTATCAATGAGTTTTCTATTACCAAATTTATGTAATTTATTTGGTTTCATGGTGAAATTTCCAAAATAAATAAAATATTCGAAACACTAAGAAATGTTCGGATGTTAAAATGTTTTTATTTCGTGGTACGCAGTGTCATCCAGATCTTTAAAGACCGCCATAAATATGCGATCGTAAATAATTCACTAAGGATTGTAAAGTTTTATTAGAAAAATGATTTTTACTAAGAACTTAATTTAAGAAAATAATATAAATTTCACGGTCACTCATAGCATGAGTTTTTTCTCGTTCTGTTTACAAATTTGTGAAATTATTAGAAAATTTTTGGTTTTTAGAAATTTTACAATTTTAAAATTTTTATTTAGGTATCGCGATTTAGGATCAATTGTTTTGAGCAGATTATTAAGTGCACACGCAGGTTTTTAAATAGAATTTTAGAAGTAAATGGATCTAAACAAAATGTTTTAATTGTTTAGTAGGTAATAATTTCGATTTAATTATATTAAATATTTATATTTAATCTTGGAATTTTTATTACTCCTCTCCTGGCAGATCAGTTTAATTTTAATTAATCTTTTCGATGCAATTTTGGCAACAAAATCATTTGTTTTAGTTGAATACTTTTTAGAATTCTTAAATATAAAAACAAATTTTAATTAAATTCTATTAACTCTACTAAAATTCGATAAATTGTAAAATAATACTCAAATGAAAGTAAAAATATAACAAGTAAGGATGAAAAATCACACTTCATTTCAATATTTTGCAACAAAATATAAAGTGTTAAATGAAAATCTTTTGTACAGTCAGCGTGAGTTTACTGAAGTATGAAAAAAATAGATTTTCAATTACTAAACAATTTTGTTTATATTTATCATTGCAAAATGTGAAAATACTTTTGTGTAAATTTCCCAAGACAAATATTGTTTTCAATCAACAGTAAATTTTCCAGTCGATGAACAAGGAATATTTTTAATCAGAATCAGTTTTTTTTTTATGTGTTTACATACTTAGGAATATCTGGATTTAAACGTCAACAACTTAGGAATAGTTGGCGGCAGCCTTGTCTTCGTTGAATGCAGTAGGGGTTTACATTGGAGAATAATCAGATATGGTGATAGGGAATTGCTAGTATGTGAATACCTATATAAATATTGTGCGCGAAGCATTTAAGTTACAGTATGAACTTGGACTGTTATCGACCTATTATACTACCTCATCAATCGCATATCCAATAATAAAACCATCACTAATCCAATTAATTTCTTTAGACATCTAAAATAAATTTATTTTAATTTTATAAATCTGACTTTTGCTATGAAAATTACATTTCATAAATGGTCTTGTTCCTGGGTTCCTTTAACTACGATTAAACATTATTTCTTTTATGTTTATGCAAAAAAATAAATTAATTTAATTACATAAATTGAAGATTACCTTGTTTATTTTTTATACCTTTTTCTAAGTTGCTTAAGGCAGTTAACGCAAAAAATATAAAAAATAAAAAGAAATATGAAAAATCAGACAAACGAAAATTTAATTTTTAATTAACGTAATCTTTATTTTCTTTAAACAACCCCAAAGATAAATGAAGTTAAATATTACGAACCAGAAAAGCATTTTAAATTTTGTGTTTTCTTTTTTTTTTATTATGCCTCCAAGCTGTTGATTTTATGCTTAGACACGCTTATACAGTAAAATT
Organism: Rhamphomyia laevipes; assembly: GCA_963920725.1. Taxonomy (NCBI): domain Eukaryota; kingdom Metazoa; phylum Arthropoda; class Insecta; order Diptera; family Empididae; genus Rhamphomyia; species Rhamphomyia laevipes. Next base: position 32,100,244 of record OY987258.1, on the reverse strand, counting down.
TCCTTTTAAATATACTAAACGTAAGTATTTTAAAAGGATACATTTTAAAAGAATATAGCCAGAATTAAATTTATAGAATTTAACTTTTGGTTCTATCCAGACAGGCAAGAAATACAAAAAGAAATTTTGTAATTAAATTTCGAATTTTCTATCTGTCTACAAGGAATTAACCTAATGGATAATATAATTTATTTAGAAATTAAATAATAGGCTTTTAAAATACAGTAAAGCATTATTTCATTTGCCAAAAAAAAAATCCTTAAACAAAATACATTTGTATAGTATTTGTTAGAGAGGACTCCTTCGAAAGAACTTTTTAGGATTTGAGCTAATATCAAGTAGAGATTTGGGTTAAACATTTCAACTGGACCAAGTTAATGTTCGAAGAATCAGAGATAAGTTCTTAGTAATGCTTTCATACTACATATTTTTACAATCATTTGATATAGACCTAAAGCTGACCTATTTTTCATAGGAGAGATTGTTCGGTCATGGAAAAACGTTCGAAGAAGAAAAATGCAAAAATATAAAAAAATATAGAGTAGATATTAGTGTAAAACTAATTGACAAACTTGCATATTACTCAACTCTTATGTTTGGGTTGTTAAAGTCTCGCTGAAAGAACCAATGACGACGTCTTTTACGGTAATTAACTTATATATAGTTAGAGTCCTTACGAATAAAAAACCGCATAAATTTGTAAATAAAAATTTATAATTTCAAATTTATTATATTGACCTTAGGTTTAGATTATCATATGGGCTGTTAAAATAAGCTGTTCGACACCCTAAAAAAATTTTTTTATACATATAACTTTTAAAAATTATGGTCCGTAGATTATTTGTTTTTGAACATTACCATCAGATTGATAAAATCATATGAAATTACAAACTGGATTCTACATCCAATCTTTTAGTTTTAAACAAATTTTAAAATATTACAAACATTTTTTATAGTTGTCTAGTTTCTGTATGATACATTAAGGTATAATCAACATTTCTTAATATCGAAAATAAGAAGTATTATAAATTTTCTTTTCTTTCATTGAAAGCACTCAGTAACTTATATAATTTATTCAAAAAATCCACAAAAAAAGACTTTCAGATCAATTTAAAATTTACACTATTTTTTCATATACATTTAAGATATTAAAAATGCTAAAGTTACAAGTAAAATATAAGCAAAAAAGAAAAACTGAAGCAATGAAAAATCTATGTTATTTCATGTTCAACTAAAGAGCACAGATTATGTATCTGAATAACAAACTTTTTTTTCGAAATTACAAATCTGGAAACACAATACCCTAAATATAAGTTTTTTTTAGAGTAAATATTCATTAATCATTGCATATCCACTGAACCATGAGGATTTATAGGTAGTCAAAAGTATTAATTTTACAAAATGAGAAATTTAAAAAAAACTTTCATATAGGATGTTTTTGTGAACCAATCTGGGTATAGGAAATAATTTATTTCAAAGATTCAGTCAGAATATTTTGAATTATATGATTTTTCATAGACCATGAAGGATTACTCCTTATTGAGATATATTGAAATTAGAATAACAATTGTGATGTATTACTAGAAATTATGTATTAAAACAATGATTGGTTCAACGATAAATCGCTTTGAATCAAAGTTTTTTATTGAATTTTTAGAGAAATTGAAAATGAACCAAGTTTTATGATTAATTTTATAATTTTTTTTAATTTAAAATCGAATTTCTATGGATGGTTGTATGCAGCAATGTATTAGGCCATTAGTTCGACTCCAGATAGAGGCATTGATGTCACTCTAAGTTTACTTAGCTTGAATTCAGTACATCTCATAAAAAATTTGCAATATGTAATTGTGATTTTAAGGCTGTATGAACTGTTGGAATTCAAAATTCAATAAAATATCACAAAATATCTATTATTGAAGCCATATCCTATACCAAAAAATGTATCGTAATTATACAATTTAAGGTTATCAAAGAAACGGTTATAATCCTTTGCTTTAGGGCAAACTAATACTCATACAATGGAACATGTTGTGTGCTTCCTATTAATGAAATTTCAAAATAATGAATTATTTCTCAATAATTAATTTTATGAAATACCACATCACAAAGGATGCAAAAGAAAATTGCGTACCACCAAAGGCTCCTTCGGTATTTTTAACTATTTTCATGATATTATATCATTATACGTCACTATATTTACCTGTATAAGAAAAACGTTTATTTATAAAATATATTTACATGAATTTCTATATAGTGAAAATTAAAATTACCACATGGCGTTAGGATCAAACCCGAAAATTTATTGTATCATGTATAATTAATTGGAAATTGTATTATTGAATAGTATTTCTTTAGTAATAAAAGAGCAATATATTGTGGAACATTAATAAAATATAAGTATTTGTTATTATACATATATACAAATTTAAGTAAAAAATTATATCATTTCATTTTTCAAATGTGTGAATATGATTAATGGTGGTAATTTCACGGCACAACTGGACGATATTTAGTGAATTTATTACATTCATAAATATGTATTTGATATATAAATTCAAAAGGAAAATAAAAATAAGGATAATAATATTCACATTCGTACTGCGTTACGTTATAAGATATTTAAATCATAAAATTTTAGAATACTTTTTAATTTTACTCTGAATGTCTAAATTCTAATCTTTTCAAATTGTCTGCTAAATTTTTGACACCTGAAATTTTAAGGATATAAAATCATTACAATATGAAATAATTGATATTTTTGAATGATAAGAAAATCAGGAAAAAAGAGTATAATTTAAAATTTCTGAATACATCATAATTATATAATAATTCTACAATTGTCACAAGTAAGAATTTTCTAATTTTTATTTAAAAAATATAAAATTTTTATAAATCCATTTATGAATACGACATATTTTAGTTAAGACAAAAATAGAATTTTTCGAAAATATATTTTAAATAATAGTTTTTCATATATTATAATTTGATATATAAAAAGTGCCACCTATCGAAGAGGGTGGGATAAAATTTGTTGTAATTGCCGAAAGCTCAAGTTACAAGATCATGTACCTCCAATATTATTGATTTTATGAGTAATATTAATTTTGTGATGGAAATATTCAGATAGATTTCAAATATTATGAGCACTATCACCCCCTTCATAATAAAGGGTAGCTCCATCGTATAACCTTTAATTTTCTTTATATTGTCTATGTATATCACGCTATGAAGTACACTTTCATTTAGGAGTATTTTTTTTAATATGTTCAAAATTGATAGTTTTTTGCCTCCTGCTATTGAGGTTGTTGGTAAGAATTGTTTAAGAAAGAAAATATAGTTTCCTATTTACTCAAATCACAAAAGATTTATTACTATTTCTAATCTTTTGAAAAATTTCGTACAAAATATCGAAAAAATATATTTTGTAGTTTTACTTCAACCTTTGTTTACTTCGAACGGATAAATTAAAATTTGTTAGATTAGATTATGCAGTAATAATATATTAATAAATTACTCCGCCTTCGCAACTATATTCAATATGGCGTAACGAATTAATTTTGTCATAATGTCTAGCCGCCAGCATCAAAGGTTAACACCCTTTTTTTTATTATGTATTTAGCTAGTTTTTATCCAAATATAAATTTAATGTATTTTTTAAGAAATAAAGTAGTTTTTGAAAAATTATATATGAAATCAATCAAACTTATAAAACCCATCATTTGTATTTAAAATTTTATTGAGTTTAGATTACTACAATCAAAATTCATCTAGTTCAATCTGTATAACTTCGAAATCTAAAAGAAAATTGAGGTTTTAAATAAAATTCTTGTATAAAATAAATAAGAATTTTGAAAAAAAGGATATACAACTTGTGAGAATGTAAGAATTTATTTTATACATTAGTTGAGTATTTTCTTTTTTATAAAAAAACTTCAACTTTCTTTTATGTTTCGAAGTTCGTTATACGATTGAACTATCTAAATGTAGAGTAAATAATGAACCATGAAATGAACCACAAAAATGGTCAATACTAAATATATTTTGTTTAAAAATATAATATTAACTCTAATTATAAACTATATTAAATTTATCTACATGTATTTATTGTACAGTAAGAAATTTAATATCCTTGCACAAAAAAAAATATATATCTCAAAAGTCCTTCAAAAATTATTACGAAAGTTAAATAATTTAAATAGTTTAAACAAAGCTTTTTAGTTTTATATGTTATTTTGTTGAAAATTATAGTATATTTTAATTACAGAGTATACTTTCAATATAATTAAAATACTATTTCGCAAAATCTTATACGTATAAATAATATTTAATTGGATATATATTTTATATCTTATATCTACAATACTAACACTAATAATGAACCTATAGAAATGTAGAAATTTTAATTAAAAAAATATGAAGGAATAATTTTATTGATGTATTCAAAAGTTCAGGTGTCTGATTTCACATTGCAAAATATTAATTATAAAACTATGCAGAATGAATACAGAATGCAGAAATGACTTTTCAGTAAATTGTTTTTAGTGTTAATCACTTATAATGCCTTAGTTATGATCTCGACTCAGATATAAACACAATTGACCAACTACAAAATCTTCTAAACTCGAAAACAAAAAGCGTCGCTCAATCATAACTGAAAGTATTGACTTTTACTTACATAGAAGTTTATAATTGTATCTGTATCGGAGTATAGTGAACATAAATCAAAGCATACATTAATAATTGATTATAATGAATAATGCTGGACATATAATTAACTATAAAAACCTTTAATTAATCAAAGAAACTATTACGTTTATATTGATATTATAATTGCATTAAAGAATCAATAAAAATTATGAAAATTTCTGTAGTATTTAAAGTAATCTAAATGACAATTTTCCTCCAGTAATTTCAAGTCCTTTCAACAATCATGTCTAAAAAATTTATATATGTTCCCGAGGATATATTTCAAAATGATTTATTTGGTTTTCATATAAAGTTTTTCCGATTTTTCGGTTTAATTGTACCAACAAATGAAAATTTTCGATTTATTAATTATTTTCGTGGATATTATTTATTAACTGTCATTATAATAATGGCTTATATGAAGGTATAAGATTTTTAAATAACACTTTCTTTAATTTCATTTAATTTATTATGAATTTTCTAGATACATAAATTGTATACAGATTTCAATGGATTAGATCAAATTAGTGTAAAAGATGCTTCAACACTTTTATATATTTATATTATTATAACAATTCTTCATAGTATTTATAATCAGGAAGAATTACTAACTCTTCTTACCGATATTCACGATGACATGATACAATACAAATATTCGGAATCACTGCAAGAAACTGACATTTATAAAAATGTTCTTGAATATCCAAATACTAAAACTAAACGGACTTTTTATCAATGCTCATTTTGTATAAGTGCAGTTGCATGTGAAGCATTTTATTATATAATTTTTAAACCTGATGAATATGAAAAGTCCTTTTTATATTTTGTATATCCTATAAAGGATTATATACCAAATAAATATTTAATGTATTTTATTCAATTTAATAGTTTAGTTTTTAGTATATTATTTATTGTTGCTTGGTTATTATTTGTTACATCGGTTATGAATCATCCAATCTTATTATTGGAAATAATAAATTATCGTTGGCAAATTTATAATTATGAAAAAGATGGAAAGAAATTTTTAAATTATACTAAGAAACAAGTTCAACAACAAATAAAAGCATTTAAATTTATTAGACAAATTGAATCATTTGTAGCTATAACGATTTTGTTATTATTTGTATATTTTTCAATTTCATTATGTTTTATACTTTATGGACTGACAAAGGTAAATATATTTAAAATATGCTTAAAAATTTAAATTTAATGTTTTATATATTTAAGAAAAATCGACTAATAATGCATATTGTTTCAATATTTTATACACAAACTAAGTTAAAACTTATATTTTTGTATGCTAATCAAGGACAACAAATTTTTAATTTAGTAAAAATATATTTATTAATTTTATTAATTAATTTTAACATTGCAATTATTTTTTTTTATAGACTGATGACACTGTTAATTCTATTTATCGTACTAATTGGTATGAATTAGGGCCAAGGGAACGAAAGCACACTGTATTAGTAGCAATGACTGGTTCATCACAACCAATTCAAATGAAAGCATATTTTGTGAATTTAAATTATGATACATACGCTAATGTAAGTTTAGAAATTCGTTAACAATTTTAATGCTAGAGTTACACTCAATATAATGCAAGGGAAACGAATATTTACAACGTCGTTATAAGCATTTTCAAAGTTATGTTAATGCATTAAAGATATGAAACACAACAGACAATTTTCATCAGTTTTTTTATATAATTAAAAAAAATTTGAATTATTATTTATTATAAACTTTTCCAGGAAGAAATTTTTGTAGATAGCCGGAGACCGGAAACCAAAGAAACTTAAGCTTATTATTGAGTTCTCTGTGAAGCAAATTTTCATTCAAATTTCTATCTAATGGTATTGAATTCATTCGTCAATGCTTTGAACATTATTTCATTGCCGAAACTTTTTAAAATAAAACAGAATTTTACAACTTTTTCACAACTTTTTCGCTATGAATTCGATACCACTAGAGCGAAATATAGGTTGAACTATTTTATATAGGTTGAACTTTTTTTTGACATTGCGTTGTCTTTGCGTATGTTGAGAGTAACTGGGTGGGTAATTAAATTAAAATTAATTTTAATCATTTTATTTTTGTACAGCTACTACGATCATCTTATAGTTTCCTGAATATGATAATAACGATGGCTGATTAAGTATTTTTCTTTTTAAATATTTATGTAATGCTTCTAGTTTTGAAAGATGTTTTTATCATAGTTTTAATGCATACATTTTCTATATCACTAAACTTTTTTAAATTAATCGTATATAATACAAAATTCAGAATTTTTTGCTAGTAAATCAATTTACTGAAATAATTATATATATACTTTTAAAATTCAATAGCGTTTTCAAATTAAAATACGTATTTAAAAATTGTTATATATTATAATTTTTATTAATTAATTATTTATAGTTTACTTTTGAAAAATCAATAAATTATTAAATTGTTAACAAAATATCAATAACTATTACAAAATAAATCAAATCAAATTATTAATAGAACAAATTGGGTGTTAAAATACACAAATATTGTAAAAATTGTAAATTTCATACTTTTAGACGATATATTAGTGATCTATTGGCGTGATAATTAAATTGTAAATTATCACGCCAATAGATCACACTATAGGTCAAGGTATTAAACAAACAATAATTCAATTTAAGGTGGTTTTTTTTATCTATAATCAAAATATAAATCGATTAAATTATTAATCGGCATGAAATTAGCAGAAAATTTTAATACATTTTGTTGGAGAATAAAAATTTAATTTTAATGATTTCAAATAATTTGTAAAAAAATATTTATTCTTTCCAGATTTTATAAATAATAAATAATAATAAAAATAGAAAAAAATTGTTAATTGTTTTGTTTAAATTTATGAAATGTCAAAATTAATTAACATTATTCGGTTTTTATGTATAAATTATTCAATATTAATTTTAAATTATTCAATATTAATTTTAATAATTACCTTTACATATTTGGTTATGATTATTATTATACGGAGTAGAAACATGAATCGTAAATGTAGCAACAATGAATAAAACAGAAGCCTTTGATATGTGGTATTATCGAAGAATGCAAAGAATTTCTTGGATACCGAGACTGACTAATACAGAAGTTTTACGAATATTCGTGAGTTATCGGGTACAATCAAATATCGGAACTTAGCTTTCGTTCAAATGTTAATTACTCCAACTAATTGTAGAAAGTAAGATAGAATTGTAGAAAGTAAGTTGCGGTTGCGTCAATATTGATTTGAAATTGGACCGAAATAAAGATTATAGAAGAATTGATAAATGTAGCAAAAAACAAGGAAACGTCATCGCAAATATTCAGTAAACTTGTTATGTGATCGTCAGCATTTAGACTTTGATAGGCAACAAAAGAAGTAGAAGTTTTATTACAATATTTTTAAATACCGAAATTTGCTCAAAACAATTTATTACCAAAATTTTTATCTTTCATTTTGTAATTAAAGAGAACTTTAACATAATTGATAGATTTTCAAAAAATTTAGCTATATTTGGAAAATATGAAACCAAAATTAAGTTACGAAGATTTCTAATAAATGTTTACCAGATTGTTTTTGATAAATATATTAAAATATCCAAAACATTTATATCGATACTGATTAACATTAAATGCATGCCCAACCAATGATTATTATATGAAATTCACTTTTCTTGAAAACTGAAAGAGAAAATAATATATATTAAATTTTTTAAGATACTTTAAATAATTTTTCATATATATTTAAGGAAAATTGCTTAACTAAAGTTTCATTTAAAAAAAAATGTTCATTCGAAATCATCAGAGAAAAATTCCATATTAGAAAGCCATATTAGAAAAATGTTCATTCGAAATCATCAGAGAAAAATTCCATATTAGAAAGTTATATAATATATAAACAAATTTCAATCATTGATCAAATATTGACAATTTTATTTATTTGAATTTCTTTAATCTTATGAAAATGAATTGAGTTTTTTGAATGATAAAAAGGTGAATCACAGGTGTTGATATCATTTGCCCTCTTCAAAAATATATATATATAAAAAAAGAAGAAAATAACAAAAATGTAATCATTTTGTGAGAAAATTTGATAAAAATGTTTTGTGAATACTCAAACAAGAATGACACGGATACGAATAACAAAATTGCGAACATGTCCTTTTAAGATTAATGTTCGTAATACTCGAGGGAAAAATGTTTTGGAAAATCTACAGAAAATTATTTTCTAGCATAAAATTACCAAAATTTATTGCATATTAAAGATTTTAAAGATATAAGTTGGATAAAATTCCAAGTGCTTAGCAAGGATTCACAAATTTTATATTAATGTCAAATATAAAATAAAATCTTGAAATTTTAATTGAAGATAATTGTTAAAAATGTATTTACTTTTTATTAATTAGTTAATATATTTTTCTTCTTCTTCTTCAGTTACTGAATCGAGGCATAGGGAGTCCACTACTCTTGTTATATTTCTGGCATATATATTTTTCTAGCAACATTAAATAATTTCAATTTGATATAAAAAAAACGATTGTACTTCTTCAAAAAGCTAATTTATTAAATTGTTGAAAAAGGATATTTTATATCCCTTTAGCAGAAAAATTCATGATAATAGACCATAAAAAATAATTTAGAAAATAAAATTAGATGACAAAAATTCATAAAGAATTTTCCACATATTTAGGATTTTTTTTTTTTTTGTTGTAAATGCTTTGTAATCCCACCCGGTAGAGAAGTTATAGGTTCCGTAATAAACTCTAACGAAATATTCTATTTTCTGGTCCATTGAACGTTATTGAATTTAAAAGGGGAAACATTTTTTTATATAATATTTTTCCAGTTCATAAATATATCAAGAAAATTGTCTGGAAAATGTTTTATAAATTTTCTATTCTGGGTATATAAATATAAGAAAAATCATTTAAAGTTTTTGTATCGAAGTCGTCCTTGCCTTGAAAATGAAAAATGAAAACTGTTATGGGTTTAATAATTGATGATAAAAAAAAAATCTTATGTTAAATGTTGTTTGTTTGTCTATACGTCGTAAAGCTTTATTCAAGTTGCTTAATTTCTATTAATGTGCAGTGTGAAGCTGAATTTTGGGAGAAAATTTTGAAAATTTTCGAATTTAGACCACAAAAATCATTAAATTTGCAGCGCAATTTGTGCGTCTTTTTAATCATGAACTAAGTGGAAAAGGTTTTACAAAACTTGGGAATAAATCATTTAAAGATTTCTAGGACATCAATAATGTATTTAAATTCGGAAATTTCGATAGGACTTACTTAACTTACCGGCCTCAAATATTACGGGTACAAAACTTCTGTTTATTACATAATTAAACTTAATTAATCAAATTGACTTAAGAAAATTTTCGGAATTTTCAATTCACATACAAAATGCTAACTTAAAAAATGAGTTATTTCTTTTAGATTTATTAACTTATCGATGGGATCATCCTCCTTCTCAATATATTTTAGAATTTTGGAGGAGTAACCAAATGAATCCCAAAAAAAAAATTCTGTAACAAAGTTTAGATCGATTTGGACAAATTACTTTAACTCTTTTTTTTTTATTATATAAAAACTTATCTTTAAAGTGTCGAAATTAAAATGAATTTGATTAATGATATCAAAATAAAAAAAATTAATGATTATTAAAAAGAATCGATCAATTTGGCTTCTTAAGGGTCTACAAAATGACATTGATAAAGTTTCAAAGTGCAGAAGGTTAAAAAATTACAAAATTATGTATAATAATTAACTTTCTATAATAAATTTGATCTTGAAAATAGTTTAAAAAATTCGATATTTCTAGTTTTTTTTTTACAAATATTCCAGTGGGTCATTAAAAATTGTGTAATTTTCAATATTAATTTTAAGGTTAATTCAAATTTTGAAATATATACGTACACCAATTTTTGCATAATTTTAATTTAATTAATAATAATTCATTTAATTTTGAAAATTTATAAAATTTATATTGGTTTTAACAAAATTTTTATGAATTACATTGGATAAATTAAAATTTCACCAGCTCTTTAAAAAAGGGCCCCACAACCAAAAATTAAGTATCACTGAAATATTAAGAGTGGTTCAATGTAATAGCCGATAAAGGGATGTTAATGAGACAGTGGTCGAATTCTAATAATATTTAACATATGGTTTTGTTTTCCATTTTAACGAATTATATTTTACAATAATAATTTATATTAAACTTTCTTCTTATTACACTATACAAAAAACTTGATATTATTTTTAGGTATTTCTACTAAAACAAAAAAAAACAAGGCGGTTAAAAAACTGAAACGGCTAGACATCATTGAAAACTGTACAATAATTCGATCTGCCATGTTTAATATCAAAGATAGGCGGAGCAGAGCATAAATAATTTTAGTTTTATATTTTATATTTTTTATTCTAAATAAAGAATTTTATTCTAAATAAATTTCATTTTTTTTTTTAATTTTTGCTTAATCATTTTAGTAATTTTTATTAAATCTATTTTTATTTTTATTTTTTTTTGGTATCCACTGTAAAACTGAATCTTTTATTTTTACAATAATATATAATTTTAATTAAACAAGGTGTGCAGTCGTTAAATTTACAGGTAAAATTATATATTTAAAAGTTTGTGTTTTCATAAAAGTCAGACTTTTTTATTTTAATGATTTTTGTGGTTTCATTATAATTGCTTCATTTTTTGTTTACAAAAATTTAAAGATTCTTTATGTGATTTTGATATTTTTTTTGCACCATTTACACAAATATATATTAAAAATTTTTGTATTATATTTTTTTCGGAAATTTCTTTTGATTGACCACGAAATTTTAATGAGATTTTTGCATGCCCACTTTATATTCTGATTTGTAATTAAGCGGCTTACGACAAAGTATGAAATATTTCATTATAAATATTTATAAATACACTTCTACAGATATCGATTTCTGAGCTATATATTACTGATAGATGGATGACCCCATATATTATTTATAAATTTGATCATAGCAGTTGTTTAGCAATTAATCATATTCACACTTAAGTTTTTTTTTTGTATTTAGTTAATTGTTGATTACTAGTAAACTTACATAGTTTTTTATGGCTATATAATTTAAAATGTCGAAATTTTAAAAGTTGATTCGCCCCTATCGCACTCTCTGTAATTATATAAAATATATTAATAAAAATGTAAGGGATCTGAATAAAAACCGTATGTCATTAGAAAATTATTGATAGTCCTTTTTATTATGAAATGTTTTACAATATAAATTGATTTAGGATAATTGCGCATATAGTTTAAAGAAGTAGATAAATATAAATTCAAATACTTCTGTTAGCTAATAAAAGTTATTTAGAATAAGATCAATAGGAAATTATAGAATCTGACTTATATTTGGTAGAATCGGTACCTAGTTCTGCAGCTTTTTTTCAGTTTCTACGAATTTTTAGTAGCTTCAACGACATCTTGCCGTTGCCATCGTAGAATTGATTATAAAGTATTTTATCCAATTTTAAAAATTGAAAAAGTCATTTAGATAAAAAATTTACAAATAATTACAAATTTTCATACTACGATATTTTGGTTTATTATTTATATCAAATATCGTGTATCGGGAAATTCGATTAGAATGAAAATTAATAATGGAAATCGAAAATGTCATATTGGTATAACTGACAATATTTCGATTATTAATCTATTTGCTCATTTAAAATCCTTAATTTACCAATAAAATAATAACAAGTCAATTGATTATTGACAATTTTCATAGTAATCTGATTTATGTAATCAAAGATATTTACACTTCTATGTTGAACATATAAAATCTGAGTCTATAAGTTGATAATTAATAATCCCAATATCCAAATTTATAACAAGGTTACGTTACCGTCGAAGGATTTCGTAATTGCAGCAAACTTGAGTAGTTTCCTTTTGTTTAGCAGTTTCTGCATTGATCATGCAGTATCCAGTGAGGATGCATTGGTACCTTGCATTGTGGGCGAGGTATGGTGATTAATAGGATCGTTTTTTTCTAGTTGTAGGTAACCCACATAGTTTTACTTATTTAGCACGTAGATAACTCATTGTGCTAGAGTCTAGTTATCAAGTATATTCAACAGTGTTAATAATGGCAATAAAAACCGTTTGGGGGGTTCCTGCTGGAGGTTTGCTTCTCTTCTGGCAAGTTCATCTACCTCTTTGCTAACCTTGATGTTACAGTATCCCGTTACCTAGCATAACTCTACATTTCTGTTTATAAACAGGTTTTGTAGTCCCAAGTTAAATTCGCGCATTGGAAAAATTTATAGTCAAGTCTCTTCAAATTTATTTTACCCATTTTTTTCATAATCTAAATGTCTCCCACAGTAAAAATTCCTTATCTCAATTTAAAAAATATATATAAACATATTGTACTACAAATATTTTCACCATATTTTTAATGTTTTAACTATATTTCAATTATTGGCATTTTCAATTTTCATGCTACTAGATAAATTACTCAATATTTTTAAAAAAAACTGAAATATCTGACAAATCACATCTTTATTTGAAAAAAATTACCCTCATGCCAACTTCTAAAAAATCTCATATTACTAAAAAACAAAACTTCGGTACAGAAAAGATCAACAATATCAAATGATGCCACAAAAAAAAAAAAATACAAATCTAAAATATAGTAAATAACAAACCTCAAAACATAAACAAAATATTGTCCTTCCCATATGGAGTTCCTCATTGCCAAAACACCATACAGTTAACAATAAAAACAAAAAATAAAATGTGACAAATTGCTAAAAATTCATAGTAAAGAATCAAAGTCTGAGGGACTGACAAAAACTATGGGAGGCTAAAAGGACATAGATAATATAGTGTTTGTTATTCTGTCGTTTTAAAGGAATTCATGATAGATCTGAGAAGCGAGACTAAGAAAACCATTAAAAAATAATTTAACTTTGCAAAAAATTTGAAAATTTATGAAGGTACAATAACCTCTCAACAGGATTCATAATAAAATAAGGATAACATTTTTATTTATTGAAAATAAAAATGTTATTATTTGTTAATTGCCATATAAGAAAAATATTGAAAGTATTATTAGAATAAGAATTCTGTAATGATTTTACGAAATCTGAATACAATGAGCTACTTAGAGGTGTTAAGTAGACAAGGATGTGAAAATTAGGTACAAAAACAAAATTTAAAATTTCTTTAAACATTTTTTTCAAATTTAATCTGAAATTAAAGTAAATTATTTTAAAAAAATAAATGATTTCCGGAATAGTTTTTTGTAATAAATAACAGCAATTGGAACTCATTACAGTATTGAAAGCAAAAAAAGTAATTATTTTCATCAAAAATCATATTCATATCATAATAAAATAAAACTTATAATTTTCAGTAGCAATTCCAAATGTTCCAGCAATCTATCATTATATACTCAGTGGGGAGTCATTTATCGTAGATTCGTAAAAAATAATATTACTCTGTGAATCTTTAAAATAAATTACTTAATTCAAACCAGATGGGTTCACCACAATAATAAAATATAGACTTCCATAAATTTTTGACCTTAAATTAATCGATTTATCAAATAAAAACCTCCAAAAAAAAAAAAAACAGAAAACAAAAAAAAAAACCATATTTTTTAATCTGCCAAATGTGAGGGGAGGTGAGCACTATAATTTTGTAAAACATTTTATTACCAATTAATTTTCTCTTCATCTCTTTTCGACTACCCAGAAGCCATCAGAAGCTCCACCATTATTTCGTGGTGGTTTTAATAAAAAAACAAAGTTTCTTAAAATTTCCCAGTGACAGACAATAAGATTACCGAAATAATAATAAAAAAAAAAATACTCGCTTCAATGATCCCATAATGATTAATGAATTTCAAACAAAAACGTGCGCGCTTCTAACTTATAATGTTATTCAGAAGTTGGCGGTTTATGTTTGTTGGGGTACAAATTGGATTTTCAGATGATCTGGCCGTTTTGTTTAACACGAAAAACACTGCGGCGTGTTATTTTTCAGATTGTACAAAATACAAATGAAAAAAAAAAACATTGGCTTTTGTTGGTTTCAACATTTTGTTTATTTGTAATTTTTCATTTTTCAGTTTTTTATTAAAAAAAAAACATATTTTTTTTATGTTTTTTAAGCGGTTGGTAAGGATTTGAATGTGAACTAAATATGCTTTAGAAACTGCCACCGTTGATTCGATTATTTTTTTGTGATGTAGATAGTTTCATCATAATAAAATACTCTGAGGGGTGATAAATGATATCGAGAAAATGTTCATCCCTTAATTTGTTTGATGTAATTTCGGGATTATAGATAAAAAAAATAATGCTTTGATGTTTGCGGCTTTTCTGAGATGAAACCAGATGATCCTCACGATTTTGAAGGTGTTGGAAAGAAATTTATTTTCAGATTGATTATCTATATGAATTATAGATAAATTTAAGACTGAGATAAAATACAGAATTGTAAATTTAAGAAGTCATTATCCGAAATTCATGGGTTTAGTGTTTTAAATAAAAATTTACAAAATTAGCATATTAAGTAACTTTAAATTTAGGTGCTATATTCTTCGATTTTAAAATTCCACTATTCCACTAAGAAAAACCATTTTAATTTTCAGCCCAGGTAGCAACACCTAAATGAGACAGATTTATTTAAAGATTACCGCTAATTATTATTTTCTGTCGAATCATCAATTAATTTTTTTCATTTTCTTGTTTTTGAAGGAACTGTGGTTTCACTAAACTTACCATCAGGATCAAAAAGAACCGAAATTTTTGGAGGTGTTGATTATATATAAAAAAAATGTATTGATCATTTTATTTGGTAGTTTTGTGAAAGTGTAAACAATTTTGTTATTTCGTCATTAATTTGAAAAACAAAATAATTATACACTGTTGAAAAAATATATTTATTTCAAATATAAATTAGTAAATTAAATATTTGTACAAACTAACTATAATTTCTAAATCTATTAATCTTTTGCTATGCCAACAAATCTAATTTTGGGAACTAAAATTACGTATTAAATTTAATGTAACGAAAATATCCTACTAAGCAAATCTAATATAAAATAATTTCGGTTTCGAATATCTTTATTTATTTTTAAATAATTTTGTATTCAAAATAAAAAGTTCAGTCTTTAGCAATTAACCTTGAATAGTAAATTTATCATTGAATCTCCAACAATTTTTTTTAAAAAAAAATCTGGCAGGAAAAATTTATATAGCACAGCACGTTATCACCCAATCAGTAGAGACCAGATGGAAAGAAGTCCTTGAAAATTTGCTACTATAATATTAAATTTTTACATATTTTTTTTATATCCAAAACTGAGTCGTAATAATTCACTACATGAGCTGTAAATAAAACTTATTTTGCAATATTATCAATGCATTGTTAATCTCTTCACGCCTGATTCTTTAGAATTTTCCAATTAACTTAGTTACCTAATATTGTAGATTGAAAATTGCATTACAGCAAAAATGAAGTTAATTATTTATCGTGTTAAGTTAACACTGATAGGAAAAACAGTGCAAGAAGAGATTACTAAAATTTAACTTGTTTGTAACGCTGTAGATTAGTATTCTACTAGCGCCTGTTTATAATTTATAAATATTATAACTTATTACTCACAATAATGAATGCATTTTTTCTTTCTTATTAGGTTATTTAAAAATTTTCGAAAAAATAATTGCTTGGGTTAAGAAGGTTGATAAGAATTTTATGTTGTTACAACTCTAATAGAGGAAATGTATACATTTTATTCAATCATATTTAAAGTTTTTGCATCACATCAATATAAATTATATTATATAAGGTCTAGGTAGGTCCCATTATCACAAATCACTGTATATTGTGATATATCGGAATGGGCTGGAATATTGTGGAATTTACTCGCAAGCGATCCTTTACTCGGAAGCGATTCGACTGCCTCATTGCGTTCAATACTCGAATGTACTGGCACCCAAATAAGTGTGACTCTGTTCGAGTTTGCCGGCAGGTTTATAACAGCTTGAAGTCAGATAGTATATGAGTTCAAAGTTTTACATCTTAAATGAAACTTTGTGGTTGAGTCGATAATTCGATTATTTGCAATTTTGTGTGTTTCAGTCCGTTTCTGAGATCAGAATCCGAATCAGCAAAAAAAATATTTTGTGCGGTTTAGATTTCTTGAAATAGTGATTATAAATAATATGCTTTTACCTTTGGATGATATTTATGTGGTGTCGTTTTTTAAATTATTTCAACACCAACTCCTCTGGAAAGGTGTTGTAAATGCCCAGTTTTCAATAAACTTCCAATAGATGAAATAAGTTATATTGTTAACGCCATTTTACAGGTCTAAAAAAAAGCTAACCGTTGCAGAATACCAAAATATGAAGCTTACGGAAGAATTTTATATAAGGGAATGATTCATTTTTTTAAGTTGAAACCGTGAATATTTGAGATTTGATTTTGTATTTTAAACATTAGGAAATATAGATTGAAGTATTTGCGAATCACGAAATAGATAACCCGTCGCACTTTCTATATAATGGTGAGGATATAATTTTATAAAACAAGAAGAATCACGTCTGTGTGATTTGTAAAAATGAGTAAATACTTCTCCATTAAAACTAACTTTTACATATAAAATTGTAATCGTTTTGTAATAGTATTCTTAAAAGAGTATTGTCGCATTGCCGGTAATTTCCCATTTAGTCTGTACCAAAATATATGTCGACAGTCCTAGCTGGATCGCAAAAAGGATACGATGCTTGCTACCGCACTATTAGTAGTTTTTTTGTTATCTATTATGTTTTAAATTATAATTTTCCAGTTTTTTTGTAATAAAATTAATCTTCTAGGCAAAAACTAATTTAATTATATTTCCTAATTTCAGCTTCTTATATTTATAAAATTGAATTAACACAATTTCGATTACATAAATATGAAATCGTCCTACGACGATGTCATTAGAATTTTTCAAAGGTAATATACAGAATTTCAGATTATTTTTTTCCAAGATGCTTGTAACGAAATTATCAAATCATATTTTCCTTATGCTATCAAATTGCAGAGTTCAGTGATGTTTGAATTATTTTGTTTTTTGCTAAAAAAAGACACGTTCTACCTACGTTTCCATTTGTACCAAGGAAAAATAAATTTTTAAAACTTTGTTTATAGTATGGAAATGATTAAATTCACAAAGCGTGTGTATATTTTTCCTTATTTCCAATTTCATTTGCATCAAGGATAAACAGAAACACGTAAAATGTTTCCATATTTGTTGTTAAAAAAACCACATTGTAAAGTTAAAAGTTTGCTCCTTGCTTCCTATACGTCGAATTATTATAATTATATTCTAACAAATTGAATTTTATTTCAATATGTTCAGAGATTTTCCCAAAGGAATTTACTATACGAGTATTTTGCATGATTGTGAATGTTTTTCATGGGATAAATCTTTTGAATTTACATTGATGAATATTTTCATATATTATATATCTAGATGGAAAATGGAAAATAAATTCCATTTACAAAATTTAAAGAAAATATGACAAAAATTAATAAATTTGTATTTTATTAAATCGGATATTTTTAGCTAAGATTCTGACATTTAGTATAATTTATAAGTAGCCATTCTAATTAATCTTATTCAGTAATAAGTTTTCTACTATTGCAGTTTTTCCTGTCTGAATTTTTTACTTTTAGACAAATGGTAGAACCGGTCATACTTTTAGAACTATACTTCAGTTTTAAAAATTTAACTATTTTAAATTTCTGATGGCTATAATTGTCAGGTGATGACAACATAGAGAAGTAGTAACGTTCTAACGTGAACGCCAAGGTAAGTGGTAGCCTGTTAATTCAAGATTTAATATTTTATATATTTATTCTTATTTTAATTTAACTCTATAATTTATTAAGACTTGTTTATTTTCAATTATGGAAACATCAGAACATCAGATCAGAAATTGTGGATGCTACAATCATTTTTAGCTAGTGGAAAAGTGCAAAAAATCAAGTTTAATGATAAAATTTATTTTCTTTATTTATATATGTTTCCTTTAACATAGCCATATCTCTTTTTAAACGCTTGTTTTCGCTGATCCTAAAAAGTAAAGCAGTGTCTTTCGTATATCTCCTTTTTCTTAGTAACTTGAGTCCGAGATTGATTGAATACTAAATTATTACTGATTTGTTATACAGCTAATGTTACGCATAGGAAGGATTTCCGGTCATTACCTGATAGAATTCCCAAATTCTACAAATTACACAAAACTGGCAGGTACAAAATAGGTTAAATTATTAATATTTTATATTTTTATATATGAATAAACAATTCAATTTTCTTAAAATTTCAATTTTTCCAATTTGCCGATGACACTATGTACTACATTAAACAATTAAAATATCGATTTATAGTCCATAGTGTAGTAAATGAATCTTTAATCATGAAACCTCAATAAATTTATTATATTTTTTGTTGATATATTTATAAAAAATATTAATTGTTTTAAAAATGATATCCTTTATTTATGGATTTACATTAAAAACTGTGTTGTACACAACATTTCATTTCCATATCTGATATGATTATGCTTTTTTCAATTAAATGCATAATTTATTCATAAAAAAATCGATTATTTTAATACTTTAATTTATTTTTCACCAACATTTTCTTGATATCCACTCAGAAAAATTTAATATATTTTATTTTTTTTTCAGATTTTTTTTTTTTAATTAAATATAAAATTAATTTACAAAATACAATAAAAATATTTGTGCAAATGAGAGACTCATGAACCATTCGCTGTTGGTTTTTAAAAAATTTAAAAATTACTTATATAAATTTCTTTTCAGTTATATTTCGATAAAAAGACTTCAAAATTAATTTTAAATAATATTAATATTATTGATTAAATTGCTCTTAAAATATTATATACTAAATTATTTAACAGTAGTAGCTGATACAAAATGAACCATGTCGATATTTTGATTAAATTTTTTCTGGTAAATTAATAAGATTATTTTTTTATAATCTTGATATCCCAAATGGCGTTACAAATTTGTGTTGATCTAATATTTTGGTGATTAAAAATGATTTTCAATAATAATAATAAAAAAATCTAAAATTGAAAATAAAACGCTAAAAATTATTTAAAATTTGTATAAAAATAACCGCAAAATTTATGGTTTATTCATGGAAATTAATAAGTGAAATTATAATAAATATAAATTTTCACCGAAAAACTAAGTGTGGAAGCAATAATTATTTATATTAAAAATATTATCCTCGGATCACGAAATACCTCAATAAAATTTATAATTGTAAAATTTTTCAAAAAACCCAAAAAATTACTAATAATTTCACAAATTTGTAAACAGAATTAGAAAAAACTCATGCTATGAGTGACCGTGAAATTTATATTATTTTCTTAAATTAAGTTCTTATTAAAAATCATTTTTCTAATAAAACTTTACAATCCTTAGTGAATTATTTATGATCGCATATTTATGGCGGTCTTTAAAGATCTGGATGACACTGCGTACCACGAAATAAAAACATTTTAACATCCTAACATTTCTTAGTGTTTCGAATATTTTATTTATTTTGGAAATTTCACCATGAAACCAAATAAATTACATAAATTTGGTAATAGAAAACTCATTGATAAAATAAAATTGTTCTAACAAAACGAAGAATTTTTATTTATGCTCCGCCTTTTCCAACACCAAAAACATGGCGAATCTAATCGAGTCCAAATTATCGCCAGGTAACAAAAACCGCCATTGATTCTAAATCGATAAAATTTGATTAAAAAAATTTCTTTCATTTCAATTTTAATAATGAAAAAAAATTATTTTAATGTCGGCAGGTGATTTGCTACTGGAGTTTTTTTTAGCTGCCTTTGTTACGCTAACCCTTCGCCTCTCCGAATTAGAAATAACTAAAAATTTGGTATTCTACAAACAATTATGCGGTTTTGGATAAAGTTTTTTTTACAATTTTGAAAAGGCACGTTAATTAACATTCACAAGGGAACGTAAATTTTGTGGAAACAATCATGGCTTTCTACTATTTTGAAAGAGAATTGACGGACCACCAAAGGTTAAGTAATTTTACTGTTTTTGTTGTTTGATGATAAATAATTTCT
This sequence comes from Rhamphomyia laevipes, assembly GCA_963920725.1. Taxonomy (NCBI): domain Eukaryota; kingdom Metazoa; phylum Arthropoda; class Insecta; order Diptera; family Empididae; genus Rhamphomyia; species Rhamphomyia laevipes. Next base: position 32,079,370 of record OY987258.1, on the reverse strand, counting down.
ACGACTTTCACACCTTTGAATTTTCCGCTCTGGTATTTTGTATTTTTTAAGATCTTTATCTAATTTCGTCTTTTTATAGCAGAGCAATCAGAAAATTCCATTAAAATATCATGAAAATAACTTTATTTAAAAAAAGAATTATAAAAAAAAATTTCCCTTCAAGTAAAATGGAAAAATAAACTACTTTTTGATGTCGGTTTAATTTAAATAAAATTCACACTAACCGATAAATGATGTGTGAACTGATTCATGTGCCAATATTTGCCAGGCAATTAGTCAAGCCTCAAATCAGACTGTTGAGTATCAAAAAACTGAAAATCTCAGATTAACACTCAACCGATTACAAGTTGATAAAATTTGGCACATTGTAATTCCAGGGGCCATTTAACATTGTATGGGTGGCCTGTAATAAATTGCTGACAAATTGCATAATTTTCATGGAAATTTGGAGGCACTTTCTTTGATCAAATGAAAAATTTCTGACGCCTTATATATTTATTTTTTATGTTGTTATGTGTCTTATTAGTTTAATATTTTAAATCTATTCTTGGTATAAAAATTAAGTTAAAGTAGAAACCCAAATTTTCTTCACTGTTTAAAGCAGTTGACATTATGTGAAAATGGATATAACAAAATTTGCTCTTGAAATTTATAAATTGACATTAATTCATTTTGATTTCAAATATTTTCTAATATTTGTTTCAATTGTTAGTTTTCTAACCTGAAAATTAGGTCAAGGACAGTGCATATAATCAGGTAGAACATTGAACCATTCAAAATCTTTTCGCTGTTTATATTTTTCCAAGTTACTGCAATCTAGCGCGAGTAATAATCGAATTATCTGTGAAATTTGATTAAGAATACAAAAAAAAAGTTAATCGAAAAATCGAATGAAAATAAAAGTGCAAAAAAATAAAAGTTTTATTGAAAATTAAATTTGTTATACTGTCAATAAAAGACCAATTACAAATAATTTTCAATTAATATTAAATATTTATTTTATTTATATCGTAAAAATATTTAGAAAATTGTAATTGAAAAAATCATTTTCTTAATTGAAATTTGAAAGAAAATTTTAATGATTTTTCTATTTTTAAAAGTTTTAACGTATAATTATAACTTTTGAGATGTGAATTTCTTATCATATTTTCAATTGTTTAGTTATTACTTGCTATTCGAAATTACATAAAATAAATTCTTATCAACGAGCCAAATCATTTATCTGCAAATGCTTTAATTATTTTGAAAATTTGAAGGTGTTACAATTTAATTAACCGTTAACAACAGGTTGGCTATTAAATTTAATTTACTTTTTTGCACAATTAAAATAATCACTGAAATTAACTAAATCAGAGTAACTGCATCGACTGTAAAGTAAACATAAAATTTTCATACCTCTAATTAAAGGTATAGAAATTTATTCAGTGAATTTCTATTATGGTAATTGGAAAATTCATGCCATATTTAGGCGTGAAGCAATAACAACGTTTTTATTTTGCAAAGCAGTTTTCCTATGATTTTAACATCTCAATTTAAAGATTTACAACGACTCGACATTGGATACTAAAATGTGATGATTTCTTAATAAAGTTTTTGCCTCTTCAGAGATCTTTAAAAAAATTAGTAGCAAGTTTTGGAGGACATTCAGCTGGTCTCTACCGCTTGGTGATAGCATGCTGCGCTTTAATGACTTTAGTTTCTAAACTATTCCTGGTTAGTGGAAGAAGAATTAATTTGAAATTTACTTTTCAAGGTTAGAATGGACTTCTTTTTGGTTAAGGTTGCACATTAAATTAGTTTAGAATGAAGAAGTAGATTCGAAGTTATTTTATCTGCTTAGTAGGATTTTTTTATAATTTATGTTGCTTCGCCAAATTTATTTGTTGATGTAGCAAAATAGTTAAAATCAATAAATTAATGTCAAAATATTTTAAAATTTTTAGAACTATTTCATATTTATTTTAGTTACACTATTACCCAACAACATAAATTGTTTAATATATTTTCATAAATATCAAATTTGGTGGTCCTGAATACTTCTTCAATTAATGATATTCTCTTGTAAATAAAAATTGAAAAATTATTTTTACAATTTCAGTAATAAAAAATGATTAAGCAACAAAATCGTTAGCACCTTCTTTAACAGCAAACAACATTTTCAATCACAGCAATATCAACACCTCAAAAATCGATTCTTTTGATCCTGGCACCTCCGGAAACCTAATTTACTTCAACAATAGTAAAGCAAATTAATGATTCGACAAAAAATAATAATTAACAATATAAATTTAACTTCAATTTTAGCTTCTTTTACCTGTTTCACTATCAGATTCTTTTTTCGGCATTGTTATTTGAAGATCTTAGATACTTTTCAGAATTTAGATCAGTGATTTTCTTGCTCGTCAATAAAATCAACTTTAATTAAATAACAAGTGAATTTTAATAGTGAAATAAATTAAGAAATTCAAGTTCGATTGATCTATCGATATTGACAATGGAAGCTACTGAGGTTTTGCCACCATGCTGAGTAGATCAACCGCAAACTGAGAACATTTTCCTATTTTTAACGTTGCATTTCATAAATGAATTCCTTATAAGGTGAGAAACTCAGGTCGTAATAAAATGTAGGAATAAATTAAAATCTTTTAATTTTTTTTATCGAAACCATTAAAGTTTAAGTTCTTTTTCAAGTCACTTCGCAGTTTCAAACCCATATAAGTTGCGTTTCAAACCAATGATTTTGCGAACGTTCGTATTTTCTTTTATTTAATTTGGCAAAAAAAGTTGATAAATTTAAATTTTGTGTTCTAGAATATGTTAAAAGTAAATTTGTAATTTTTGGAGGTACATTTCAGTTGAATGAACTCAGTGACCCCAATTCAAGCCATAATATTAAAAAGAAATAGCTAGTAAGCTAAATCTAACGTCCTTCATTTCTAATAATTTTCGAAAATCACGAAAAGTTCCGCAATAATTTAATTAAGAATAATTAATTAATCATTGAAAATCATGATTTTATTCAATAAATCTTAAGTTTCATACCACTTTCATTTTATTTTACGATTTTTGTATATTTTGCTATAAGCATCAATTTCGTAATCATTTTTAGCAGTACGAACTAATGACACTAATTGTAAAATTATTTAATTTTTTATACATCTAAATTTCGTTATCACCAATTACCAACAATCTATTCTTTATATCGTCTCCTGTCCTGGGTAATTTCAAAACTAGGTCTTTAACAAAATTGTTATTCCAAAAGTTCCTGGTAAATAAATACCTCTTAGTAGCGATCATTTTCTCTTCTTGAGACCATAAAAAATTATTTGTTTGAAACAAAATTGTGAAAATATTTTCTATTCTTAATTAACATAAAAATATTTTTCTTAAAGTCAACATTTTTATCCTTTTGTATGCACGGAGATCCTACGGTGAAGATATTGCTCCTTTGTAAATTTGCAAGTTAGTTTTCTGTTTGTCAATTTATAGTTTTATGAGTCTCGCCTCTATGATCTGAAATTATGGATTCCGAAAAAATGGGATGAGAAATTTAGAAAAAGTCATATGGATTATCTGTCCTTTTAGCCTCCTACAGTTTTGAGTCCTTCGAATTTATTTGTTTTATATTTTCAGCAATTTGTCACATTTAAATAGTTGTTGACAAGACAGAAAAGTTTTTTTACATTGAAAAACTCGACATGTGAAGGAAAACATTTTGACATGGAAATCAAGATTTTTTTAATTTTATGGTAAAAAATAAATTCATGTTCCAGGTAAATCTTGAAGATCTCTTACTTTGGTGATTATTTTCATAATTCATGTATTATTTTCCTGATATTAGTACAATTTAATTAATTATCAAAATTGATTGAAGAAAATTAAATTGGATGTATGTTATAAAATAATTAAAACGTTTCAGAATATTAACTACCAATTTGTAGACAGATTAATTGAACAAGTTTTAAATTTATATAAACAAAATGTATAGCTTTCAGTTTACCGCAGTTTATGACGGACTCATACCTTGACTTGTTACATTTAAATAAATATTTTAATTATTATTATTTTGCTACTCGAAATTTAAATTATTATTAATATCTAACAAAATTCGATCCTGATTAATGCATCAGCAGGAGATCAATTATTGAATTTCCGCATCTCGTTAGTTTCTTTTATGAAATTTTCAAGGAAATGTAGGGAAAATTCCTGAAACATATGGCACTCAAAACCAATAATCCACAAATAAAATATTTCAATAAAAAATTTAAATTGAAGTTTAATATCCGTGAATGTAGGCATCCTTTCTAGAATTCGCCGTGTAACGAAAAATATTTCAATTGTTACATTCTTTCACGGATAATTTTTAATCAGCTTCTGAATCCCAGTAACATTCAGTAGCTGATCTTTCGAAATGATCAGATTCATTTATTTAAAAATGAATCTCATATTTAAAAATGAATACTCGTAAAATAATGATATTTTCATATTATGTATTTTCGAATTGTGGAAGGGTTAAGTGTTAATTAGTTCTACAGAAATGTAAATATCATTATTAACAATTTAATGACGTGGGAATGCCAATAAAGAAATCAAATTTCAATTTTCAACCATAAAATTTCCCCAAGTCACAAAGAGAAGTAATTTATTTCTAGAAATTGAAAGTTACAAAAAAAAAACTGATAAATTGAATATTTTATTAAAAGTGGAATATTTGTAAACGAAATTCCTCAAATTATTTCATCTATACAATTTTAATTTTAATGTATTTATCATTTAAAGTTTTTTCACCCGCAAATTTATTTTCTTTTAATTACATTACAATAACTTAAAATGGTCGCACAAGACCAACTATTAGCACAAGACCAACTATTTAGAGTTATGTACATAGATACTATTAATCTGAATTTATTTTAAATTAATTTGAATGGCTTTTTACGCTTTAATGTTCTGGATGAGATTTTACTTGTCTTTATGTTGACATATTTTTGAAGTCCATTTCATCGGAAACTTGATTTAATTTGAGGTGGCTGTGTGGATCTTTGTTGCAAATGTCCCAGAGTGCATTTACCATGGTATGAATTACTTTATTTTGAATTTTTTAAATGTGATATTGTTTCACACAACTTCAGAGTTGCATAGAGCTTTAAGATTTGGTTGTAGATCAATATTTTATTTTGTATGGAAAGTTTAGAATTACGGTGGAGAAGCTGTTCAGTTTAATAAATAATACGAATTAAGCAAGTCGACATATTGTTTCCATAAAATTTTATTTACTTTGTGATTGATGTGACCAATTCCTTTTATCGAAAGTTAGCGCTACACTAAGCAATATTGCAGAGTAGACTTGTTTATATTCAATGTCGCTTTCGATGCTATCTGTGACTAAGTTCTTATTTTCTATTATCGGTTTAAATTTTTTAAGGAAACAAAATTATTAATTTAATGCAAATATATCACAATTTAAGTCCGAAAATTAAAATTCAATCTATCCAGTAATTGCAATACTTGAAAATTGTAAAAATCGTAAATTTAGACCATCAATAAAGTAATTACAATGAGCAATGACCCATTAAAACTCGTTTGAACTCAATAAAATTAAAGTACAGAAACAAATAAATTAATATCAAAAATTACTTAAATTTATAAATAAAGAAGTCAACATTTAAAAAACGATCAAATTTTTGTAAATATGATGATAAATTGATTAATATCTAAAAATCTACTCTGCAATTATCATTATTAATATACTAAAGCCCCGTAATTCTAATATATTCCTACACTATTTCTTTTAAATGGTGAAAAAAGTGAAAATGGAGTTGCTTATGGTAATTAACTATTAAGCCAATAAGCCGGCAGCTGATTGGTTATATTCAAATTGTTGGTTATTTTTAGGGTGTGTGCATGTTATTTCAATTCCAATTTGTTCCTCTTTCTTATTCCAATTCTTAGTTCTATATAGAAAAGATCACAATTAAAATTCTTGTAATTTTCGGATGTTTTGTATAAGATACCATTACGAAAATATTGTCGGATATTTATAAAATTTTAAGTAGTTTTAATTTAAATCATAATTTTGTTAATGTTATTTAGTGATTTTAATAAATAAATTAATTTGTAATTAATAATAAGTATTATAAAAATTGTTGTAACGAAAGTTCTTTTTGTTTGATAGTGATAATCATTAATTTAAAAATGTAAAATTATATTGACTGGTCAATCTCAATTCCGGGGACTTTTATATTTTTTACATTAGCATTTATTTTTATAAAGTACCAAGGATTCGGGATTTGTATAGCTAAATTACCAAGGATTCGATGAATAGTATCTGGTGGGGGGTCAATCAGAAATTTTCAAAATTCTAGTTCTAGATATATTTTTTTTTTATAGAATGTTCACTTGGTGAACTTGCAGGTGACATGAAAAACTTAATTTATATAAGTGTAAAAATGTTAGCAAATAAATAGTTATTTCGACTGTGAATACACGATCTGTAAACATAAAAACTTAAGAATTGGTTTGGTAATTATAAACTCAAAAATAAGCTGATTAGTTTCATATGCTTCTTATAGAAAAATTATTATTTAATATTGTTTGAAGTAAAATTATTTTAAAACACCCTGAATCACACACAGAAGATGTCAAAGATAAACTTCTTGACTCGTTACCATTAATTTTTTTCCTTTAAAATGAACATGGCATAATCCCTTAAAATATTTGAAGCCAAATGCTGACTACCTTGCGTTACCTAGCGATATTTATGTTAATTATTAATATTCGCTCTCGTAAACTAAATAATTTCTTAATAGCTTATAATTTTGTGTAGTTTAGAAAAACTACTGAAAATCGAAATAAATTTATGAAATATTCATCTTTAAATTCAGCCTATTTTAACATTTATTATGAAGTATATAACAAATCTTAGAAATATTAAAATTTTCATTGAACACTTTAAGATAATTATTTTGTCCATTTAAATTCCATTTCTATTTAAAGAAAATACTTTCTTTTCATCAATCTTTCTATTTATACGTTTTTTTGGTTCATTCATATTTACGTATAAATAAAGTTGTACCTGTCAAATGACTTTTATAGCATTTATTTGACTTTAATTATACTTAGTCAAAATTATTCTGTATTACGTCATTTTGTCAGTTTATATTTCTTTTTTGTTGTTGTGGAAAATAGTAAAAGTTTTTAGAAAAAAAATTACATTATTTAAAAATATTCTTCTATATTCATAAAATTTTGATAATATTACCCTAAAAAAAAACATCTACTGCATCATAGCCTAAGGGCTGATATGCTGTATAGTCATTAAATAAGTTTTTTTTTTGTTTTGTGTGCGGACTAAAAATATTTTAATGTACCTTAAAAGCTCCCAGGATGAGTAATGACATTTTTTTTTGTGTACTTCAGGAAAGTTGGTGTTTTTTTTTTGTATAGACAAAAATATTCCTTATTGTGGCCGTCAAATAATTTATGAGTTGGGATTTCCGTCCTCTTTACTATAAATTAACTTTTTTAAGAGTTTTTTTTTTTCATATTTTACATAATTTTTTACAGCATTTTTTTCTTATTTCAGATATAATGACAAAAAATAAAAGATAGTTTTTTTTTAGAAGATATATAAAATTTGAATAAAAGGTCTTATTTAATTTTTTCTATATATATAAAAAATAATCTTTAAAATGGACGGCCCGGATCTACTATACAAATATGAATTTATTCATGTAATTAATGTTGAATAATTTACAATTTCAATGATACTTTGAAAATAAATGATATGCAGGTTTACTTTATTCAAATTATTGAAAGGTTTTTTTTTGAGGATAAGGATATTCAATAAAATTGAAAGTGTCATTTTCAATAACTCATTAAGGTATCTATAATTTAGATATACAATTTTTAAATTATAAATTTTAGTTTAATATATGAAGAACTTGGTATAAGTTTTGAACGCTGACAGCATAAATTTAATGCAATGAGGTTGCCATAATTAAAAGTTAAATTAAAATTCGTTTTTATACATTCACAAGTTTATCGTTCTGGTATTCTATTCTAATTTTGGACTTACTGATTTGATATGGACTTCGAAATACATTTTTCTTTTATACTGCATTGGTTGTCAGCAAAACGCCTTAAACTTTACAATTTTTGGAAGCATTCAACATTTTATATTATACTTATTTAAAGAACATTCAACTGAGAGCAACATTGATGCCTGGAATCGAGTGTGTTAGTAATAATTTAAGAAAAGCTTTCTTCAGTAAGTCATAAAAATATCAGACCTAATAATTACGAAATTTAATATAAAATAACTAAGAAGAGGAATAACGTGGAGTGGCTTATGACAACTTGAAAATCTGAATTATGCGAATGATATTTCTCAATTCTCGCACAAGACCACCTATATAGACAAGTTAAATATTAAAAGCTGGAAGAAAAATACGTAGTGTTGGAATATAGATAAATATCAAGGAAACCAAGGCTATGAGAATAAACGTAGTGGAAATAGATGGCGGCGCAGAGATAGACGCAGAAATAGCCGCAAACAACATTCTCAATAAAGTGAGGACATCATTCGGAAAATGAAAAAGGGCTGGCAAATTGACTTAGGTGGAGATAGTAACAAAATTATATGCTCCTAAGAAGGTAAATATAAAAAAGATATTTCGCAATGTCCTTGTTGGTAGCCATTGTTGACATATGATAAAAATGAGGACATTTTTAAAATTAAATTAAAAAACTACAAATTTTCTACACTTTCACAAATTAATATTAAAAAACTACTTTTCTGAACATCATTTTATTGTTTTGCAAAAAATGGTTTACTTATATTTAACAAAATAACAAATTGCTTTATTAAAAATAACCATTAAATATTTTTCCATTAAAAATGTAATATTGTGAAACATAAAACTTTTGTTTTTATTAAAAATGAGTTCTAAATTAATATTTATTTATATTTTTTTTGTGGTTAACATGAATTTGGTTTAATGAAAATTTTGTATTCTGCGGCCATTCGTTATTTTGCTGGTGACTTGAATCTTCATTAACAAAAAAATTTCTATATAAAATTTCCGGAAATTGCTATTTTTTTTATAGATAAACATAATAAATTGAATTGAAATGTTAAAAATGATGAAAAAATAATAATTTAGTGTTTTCCTTTTTACTAAAAAAATATATTACTAAAAATTTCCTCTATACCGTATTTAAATATAATATATTCTTTAAATCAGCAAAGTCGTTAGTTACGATACTAACAAATCATAAATTTTATGTATTTCAATAGGCCAGTATACAATTTTTTATATAAAGGCTGATTTTTATGTTTAATATTTCGAATATTTTCTAGTTAATTCTATAAAAATAAATATTTGCATTTATATATTTAATATTTTCATTGTAAATTGAAATTTTCAAGTATTTTAAACTGTTTCGTTGCTTTCAGAACTTGAAAAGTTAAGGCTCTTGAAATCCACTTTGTATGTAAATTAAATTTTTATAAAAAAAGTATAAATCGAAATTTGTAACAAAAAAAATTCTGTTTAGTATTCATAATTTTACGGAAGGGATTTGAAAAAAAAAACCCCTTATATAAAAGTAAAAAAGGATTTTATTTGTTTTCTGTATTACAATAAATTTTGAGCATGAAAAAGTTATTTTTAGTAAATTCATGGACTAAGTTTGTTATTTTTAACAGATTAATAACAATAAATTTAATTCGGTAAATATTCGGTATATTATTAGCCTTATAGAAGTGGAAACTGTATAGCGTAATGTATTTAAAATGATTTTTTCGAATAGTTTATATAGCTATATAGAAAGTTATAGTTTTAAGTTGAAATTTATATCTTTTATGTAGAAATTACGTAAAAGAAATTGAAACAAATTCGTAGAAATTCGTAGAAATTCGTAGCAATTTCTTTTACGTAGCAATTCTTCAGTCCAAGTGGATTTTATCTTTTATCACTATTGCTGTCTATTGATTTCGGTCGTTGCTACATTTTTCCGATTTTTAATTGCCATGGTTCTCAAAACTTTTTCGATACTGCCATATATTTTCAAAAATTATGTTGGTAACAGCGTTACTGTCAATGAAGTTCGATATAGAGAGCAATACTAAATTTGCAAAAAATTAATGAAAATGGTTTGAATTATATGCCGGCTTCAACAAAATGATTCTAAGTCATTGGTTTATGCATATAAACTACGAACACTTGATGCATCCGAAGTTAATAGCGAACTAGTTATTAATGATATTCGTTCAGCTTTAAGCGTTCAAAATAAAAAACAAACTTTTTCTTTATTTCAATTTAATATTGTATGACGCCTAATGAGAAACCCTTAAGTTTTGCTATGCATAAAATGTTTTACAATTATTGTTCATGCCATGATTCTATAATACTCTAATTTCTGACCTTCTGTCTGAATTTGAATATTATTATTTCATATCTGCTAACAAAATTGATAAGTTTATATTTATAAAAAGTTGTCATAAAAATATGATCACTTATCAATCTTGTTTGTCTACTGTCTAAATTATATTATATAAATGTAGCTAACACTCACTAGGACAAAGATTAATTTTTGCTATCTTCAATATGAAAGATATGCCACAAAATAAATATTTCCTTAAAAAACCTTATGACTGATTCAGAAGTCCGATGTATACCAAATATCAAGGATGAAATATAAATTAATATGTTTTACATAACAAGGACATTAAATATTGTTAGGGTTAAATAAATATTATCATAAATGAAATGTTAAAATGGGTTCAAATATTTATGTCCATTTTAAATTATATATTTATTATTTAAACTTTCAAATAAATTTAATTTAATTTTTTTTTTTTTTTTGTTAACATGAATTATTTATTTTCTATAGGATGTATGAAAATTGTCTTATATATTTGTCTGAATTAACATTGGACAATTGTGTAGTTTCTTAAGTAATTTTGACTATGGTAGAACAGATGTTTTTGAATTATTGTTTTAAAGAGATAAAACTTTATGTTGATGATATTTTTTTAAAAAAAAATATTAGTGACCTTAAGGTATTCGACTAATATTGATAGCAATATTTATAGATATTAATATTTATAAGAAAATTTGATTCGGTTATCACAAAATTATATCATTTCATTTATTTCTAAAATTGTGCTATCAAAAAATAGTAGAAATCATAATATACGGAAAATAAACAATATAGGTAAAAATTTCGATATGGGGTTCTACATCCCACTTTCGATATGGGATATACACGTGAAATATTGCTTCAGCTATAACTGAATCACATGAAAATAACATTGTTGCAAACGAGTGAAGTGTATTTTTCCACAGTGTTTTAAGCTTTTTATTTGCAAAATTGTTTTATACAAAGGTAATCTTTCTCCCTAGGGACCAAAGTGACAGTAATAAAAATATTTCAAATATTAAATGAAATTTAAAAACTTTAATTTAATTTATTAATTAAGTGCGAAAAATAGTGGCTAGAACTCTGGATCAAAGTATTTTTTTTTAATATCTCGTGAGGTTATTTTCTTCGACTACTTCTCGTTAGGCAAACCGTACACTCGGAATGAAAAGATGCACTATATAGTATCTTCGTAAGTCCATGTACTATGTCATACTGATTTAGTTTTATTCATATAATTAATATGAAATTAGTTCATGAATTGCCAAACAGTTTCCATCTACAGCTAAGTCTATGATTAAACGAAAATCAATTTAATATTATAAATTCAGGCATTAACGTTACAACAAATTATAAATTCATCATTTTAAAAGAAATTTTTATATGTTTTCATTTAATATAATATTTTCCAAGTATGCTCTCCATTTGAAGAGTCTAAAAATACAATAAAGAAAACTTTTCAAAACAAAATTCTAAAAAAATATTTCCTAAAATATTCATAGATTTAATCTTTACAAATACTTGTTACAAAAAAAAAAAAAAACTCAAGTTTCCACAAAAAGGCTCATGACATGAGTGTTTCATAACATATACTCCCTGGAGATATTCTAAACATTATGTAATCCTTCGAAGAGTACAATAACAAATTTATATTTATGTTCATTTTAAGTGATTTACAAATAAATATAGAGTAAAAATATTTCTGTATTTTAGGGTAAACGCACTTCTAAAGGTTTAAAAAAAGCTTAGAGGTATCAAAGTATATTTTTATATTTACCTCATTTTGTCATCGATACGAAAATCCTAATAATGGTGTTTTCTGTTACCTAAAAACTAAATTCAATAAATTTTTGTTAAAATGGATTTTCTATCTTAAAAAATATTTATTTATATTTTCATGTCACATCATGAAGGATTTATTTGTATAGTAGTTGAGTGTACAAGTTTTGGATATGTATTTGAATTAAGTGGATTTTAGACAGTTTAATTAAGATTTATTTGTGACATATATATTAGGTAGATTACGAAATTAGAGTAGTTTTATAGATTCATTACAGATGAAAAATTAGAAGTAAAGATAAAAATTTATATTTAAAACTGAACTTTATTATATGTTGTTAATGTAGAATGACTTCCCATTAACCAGTACATTTTTTCTATAACCTATATCATTTATTTTTGACGTGTGATTTCCAACGAAGTTTTCAATCTAATGTCATACCAAAATACTTAACTGCATACATGATTATTTATATAAACAACGTTATTGCTCGATTTTATTATTTTGAGAAGTCTACATTTACTGATATTGATATATTCAAGTTAATCTTCTATTTTTTAGTCAAGCTATTGATTTGTAATATTACTGCTTGTAGCTTCTCAGTAGATTCTATATTAGTTTCTCCTAAAGTCATAACTGCAGTGACGTCTATAAATGTCGCAATTGTTTTGTGTTACAATAACTACAATATTAGTTCATTTAACTTTCTTTGTGGAACTTCTATCTTAATTTCTCGTAGTTCTGAATATGCTTCTTGTTGTTTTATTCATAAGTATCGTCTGATTATGTATGATTCAAAAAATTCCGAATATTGTCTTAGAAAGTTTGTATATTAATCCTTTATGTCAAACATTAATGAATGTTTTGGTCACATCCAGTAAGATTTAAGAGCAAATTGATGAATTATTTTCCCTAAATCCGAATTTGTAATACTGAATATGATTCATTACTGGTTTCAATCTTCTGAATAGTAGTTTTTCGTAGAATTTCGACATTACGTAATAAAGATATTGACCAATTCTACGATGTTTCATGCAAAAAAAAATATATTAAAACATGTAAATTTCTTTAAGATCTTATTATACAATATAAAATTGACAAATTTAATATATTTATTCTAATAAAATCGATATTAAAAAAGAAAGAAATTCTGTAAATCAAGTCACGTTTTATATTCAATAAAACTCCAATATAAACCGATGATGTTTTACACAAAATTATGCAAGATAAATTTTTTTCTCTTTGTAGAGGACCCCGTTTTCCTTTTCCTTAAAAATGAAAAAAAAAAACTTCAAAATGACCCCAGCAGGGAAGCAAATGAATATTTAAGGCATTACTTTTTTTTCTGTTTACTTTATATACAATTTATTATATTATATTCCATAAATTTTTTATATAAATATTTTCCACCATTAAATTTGACATAATAATCTCTAGAATAAATTATTTTTGTAGTCCTTTAAAAATATCACGGTAATAAATTTTTAGTGATTATTTAAGACTACAAAAAAAAAAAAAAATTATTTCGAAAATATTTTTTTATTTTAATAAAACATAAATAAATTTTGATTGATATTTTATGAACCTTAAAATCTACTTTTACAATTAATAATTATTTATTATATATATTTAGAGAAACTTAAAGAATATTTCTTTTTTAATCATAATTTTGGTTTTCAGATTGTCCTCTACATTTGAATAATATTTCTTTAACAAACTCCACCAAAATATGACGATTTTTATCAAGAAAATAAAATAAATAAATAATCGACTTCAATGTCTCGGCCCCAAGGTACAAAGATCAACATTTTTCCGACATTCAACCAAATTACTTTGGTGGCAATTTAAATGTTGTATAAATATTTATAGTCAATATAATTTAATTAGTTAAAGTACAAAAGTTTCTCAGGATTCAAAATTTGTGAACAGATTCAAAATTTAATATTAAAATTACATTGAAAATAAATGTCAAAATATATTAAATATTTGAATAAACTGTTCCAGAGCTTTAGCCTATACTAATATGGTTCGCCCTTACAAATAACCAAGAAAATAAGGATAGAAAGTCATGATTTATTTTTTGTGTCATTGCAATTTTCGAAATAATTAGCACTAAGTGTGAAAACTCGGTAAAGAAAAACATTAAATAATTTATTTGTAAAGTGAAGCGGTTCAGATTCTTAAATGATGTTTAATATTGGGTCTGCAATACATGCAACAATTTCAAAAAAATGCATCGTTTAGATCCATTACGATAGTTCCACCACTTTAGCCAAACGAGTTTAAAAGTATATTAAAAATTGCAGAATAATTGCAGCTAATTCCATTTTTTTTTAAAAAAAAATTGCTGCTTTAGCTGGTTTTCAAAAAAATGCAGTCGGATAGGGTAAAAACATTAAATTACCTGCACACTATTAAAGGGCGTCACAATAAGCTATTAGGCTGCAGTTACTTGGGCGGCTAGTCGTCCACCCTAACTTCTAAATCTAATTTAATCTAGCTGGACACTAATAAACCATTGAACAAATGCAATTAGCTGCAATTTTGCTTCAATTTTTGGTATGTATACTTTTCAACTCGTCTGACTGAAGTGGTAAGGGCAGCGTTATAAAGAATTAAGAAATATATTAGAAATAATTTGCAATTATTTTGCAATGACCAGTAAGTGTATGAAAAAATTAAAATATACTTTATATCCGTCTTTATATTTATTTCTTGGCCTTTTTTATTATAATCCACAATATAATTTGAATTATGGTAGTTCTCTATCTGTTAAATACTTAGTACACTAAAGTTTTAAAAAACTTAAAGCGAAAGTTATATAAAGTTTGTTCTTAAAGTTCTTTATTTATCTAGTTCTGTATTCAGAATTTTACTATTTTTAACAATTGTATTAAATTAATGTAAATTAATTCTGCATTTGGTAGAGAAGTAAATTAAAAACAACATTTTTCATTTTTGTTAGTCAGGAGTGCATTTTATTACCATAGGAAATGATAATTTTTTAATAAAATTTTCTCATTATTCTTTTTTTTATATTTTATGTTTTATGGAATTAAGTCTTTTAAATTAATTTGATACAAAAATAATTATATTCTTTCAGTTACAAAGTTAGTTAAGAAAATTATTTATTTTCTTTAAATGTAAATTTCTTAGCAAGTTCGTTATATTTTTAAACGTTTGCACGAAATTAATTTAAAAATATAACTTAAGCGTTTTTGACGTTACTATTTAGAAAGTTCTATAAAATATTCTGGAAAAAATAAAAAGTAGTTTCTTATGAAAAATGTCCTTTAAATTAGAAATATTAATATTATCGTAATGGTTCAACTCCAGATCGACACATCGATGTCACCTTGAGTTTACCCAATATATAATTATGATTTAAAGACTGCTGATAACAAATGTCTCACTATTAAAAGTCAATAGCTTTTGTTGCAATTAAAAGTTTCTTTACTAAAAAGAATCCATATAAAAAATGTCACGAAATCTTTTTAAGCAGGTCGAGGCTTAATTTGGACTGTATCACCATTCCAAAGAATATTTTACTAATTTAAGAAATTTTGAAATAAAAATAATAATAAATAAAATCTAAATTTCAAATATAAATTAATTAATTTTAAATAAATATCTAATTTATTAATAATTTTCTTATATTTATTAATACAATAATTTGTTTACAAATTAAATCTTTATCATATTTTTATTCATCCTAGTAAATCCTTTTGAAAATCCTTATGGAAATGTTTATTCGCAAATTTCCTTGTTTACATTATACTTTTTTTTGTTGTGCCAATGTTTATCTATATCCAATGAAAATTAAATTTGAACGGAAAAAAAAATATTCTTATTTTCTAAAAAATCACCTCGAGGATAATAAAGTTAAACGTTAAGAGATCCTCAAGGTGTTTTCATTATTTTTCTTTTTATAGAAATAATATGTTTAATCTTTGGATTTAATGCTCAACATTAAACATTTTGAAATTTGTACTTATAAATACTGTAAATATGAAGGATATTATTTTCAGGATATTGTAGATAATTGGTTTTTATTATATTTTTTTTAAAAAAGTTTTTGATTTTATTTTCTTTCAGAAATTGTTTCTTTTTTAAATAAAGTTTTAACATTTTCAGGTAATTAAACTGATTGGGTCTTAAATACCCTGGTAAAATATAAAAATTTCTGTGACTCTTTAAACTTTTAATTAATGATATATTTTCCATTCGATCAATTAGTCTATTATTGATGTTTAAATACATTAATTAATGATGATTCAGGTAACTAATTAGATGTTGATAAGTTGCGAAGTTACGAAGTTGAACTGTTACTTAAATTAGCTTTAAGTTTTTTGATAGAAAATTATTTCTAACTAAGCGATAAATAATTAATAAGTTGCGAAGTTGGTATTATTTTGATAGTGAATTAAGAATTTAGTCATAATATTTTATTAATATTTAATATTACTCGGTTTATTTCTGTATTTAATATAAATATAATCTAAAATGCAAGCATCGACTTAGAATAACTTAAGTTCACTTGGTTGCTCCATCAAAATTTGACCTAAGATTAGCTGAACCAAAAAATGTGAATTATTGTGAATAAATTAATTTAAACCTCACTTTAAGGAAGGTTTATCTTTAAAACTGCACCGAGAAACTAGAAAATAGTTAAACCGAAGTTTTAGCTCTGACAAGGTTTAAGCTTTCACTGTGATGAATTATGGAAAATGTGTTACTTTAATGAGAAACTCTTACACTGGGCTTTCTATTTTAACTTCAGTACGTACATCACAGTTAAGTTAAGTATTTACAATTTTTTGATATTTATAAATACTTACTAATTAATTTTTGTAATTGACAATTTAAAGAAATTTCTAATATAATTGTTAAATTTTTGACATACTTACTTAGTTTACTTAATTTATACAATTCTGTCAAAATAGTTCGTTAAATTTTCGTAATAATCATAAAAAATTCATCATTAAATGATATGAACATAATTAATTACTTCTTTCATAATTATGTGCCTTTTAATGTTGTCTGCTTGATAAATATATGAAATAAAAAAATCTTAAATTATTTAAAGTTTAATTTCATAATATAAAATTTCATTCAAGTATAATAGTACAATTATACGTAATTACGTATAATTAAAACAAATTTAACTAATTTTTAGTGAAATTTCTGGTTCTAATAAGAATATGACTTTTAATTGAATACTAATTAAATCTTAATATTATTTACATCAAAATATTAACAAAAATATTTTTTTTTAATATTTAAAATTAATGTTTCTAGAATATACTTCAAATTAAAAGTTTTCAATTTAGAATTTACATAGTAATAAAAACGCCACTGTATCATAAAACAAACACATCTCGATGCTTATTCCTCGATGCTTAGAAAAATAAATTATTATTTTTTTGACAATTATAATTTTAGACTTAATTCTTGTAGATTTATTTTTCATTAAAGTTTTCCTTAAATTCTTATTGAAATTATTAGAAAAACTATCGTTTATTTTTTTCATTCTACTATCTTAGGAAAATGGAATAAAACTAAAGATAAATATAAAAAAGAAGAAATATTTAAAAAAAAAACAATCTTTGTGAATGAACGACGACAATTTCAATATCACCACTTAACAATGGTTCTATTAAATACTTCTACAATAATCATTAAATTGTTGGATTATTAAATGGATTTCTCTGTCAAAAGTATCTACAACGTGTAATGTAGAAAAATAATAGAAAATGAAAGAAAATACTTGAACCGCAAAGAAGGAAGGAAATACTTTTAATGGAATTGTTTTTTATTTTATTTTTTACAATTTTCATTTTATACTTTACTTTGAACTATTCTTACACATTTTTTAATTGAATTGATAATATAGCTTAAAATAAATAGTTTTTTCATAAATTTTATAAATATTATTTAAAAGAGTAAGTAAAAAAATAATTTGTTTTAAATCATTTTTATATAAATATATTATGATAAATATTTTTTATTTTGTATACGGTATTAAATATTCAAATTTGTATTTCTAGTTTAACTTTGCAAAAGTCTGAAATTGATATCAAGAAAAATTTGATTTTTATATATGAAGTCGTTTTAACCAGAGATGGTAACCAGTGATGAAGCAAAACGGACAACCACTAATCGAATCAATATTTAATGAAATTATCGCTGTTCTAAACCATTTTAAATTTGTTTTTAAACAATCTATAAAAAAATTCGCAAACTTTTAAGTTTTAGTTCAGAATTTGGAATGTTTTTGTTCAGAATAATTTAATTTATTATTTAATTTACAATTTAAAATTACAATTTTTATTATTATTGAAAAGTTTTAACCAAAACCGAACCAAAATCAAAAAATTAAACTTCTAAAAATCAAACCCAAATCAAAACTTGTTGGTAATATTGAACCAAAACCGAACCATAGCAAAAGAGAATTGGTTTTACCTCTCCCTGGTGTTTTTGAAGGATATCTTATTAATAGTACTTTTTATTGGATATATTTTCATATTTGACGTAACTTGGATTCAAACTAAATGACATCAAATACGAGGAAATTTTTTTATTGGGTTGGTTTACTTCATTAATTTACCTAATGAGATAATTCAACAATTCACCATATTTTTATAATGAAATGATATATATATATAAATATATCTAATAATCAAAATATTTCTCTATAAAAACATCCTAGTTTCGAATGGACTAAAATAGTATGTGGCCACATGAGGTATTTTTTTTAAATTAATGAATTGAATGTTCAATTATTATGCTGCACAATATTCAGATATTTATTCCATTTAATTAAATGAAAAAATAATTGGTTATATACAGAAAATATCCCCATGATATAAACTCGTATACAAAATATTTAATTTAGAAAATCCTTTAATATTGTTGTAGTTTTTTGGTCCTAATATTAAAATCACTACGATTATTTAAATATCCACAAAACTACGGACAGCAGATCTAAAAAAGAATTTAATTTTAGCTTAAATATTTTATTTGTTTTATTATTTAGTTTTGGTTTTAGTCCTTTATACATAAAACTACTATAATTTTATATCTATATCTTCGTGATATTTTAAACTAAATAATATTTTATATAACCGCAACAGGACATCAAAATTTAAAATGTGGTAAGTAAAAATCATATTGTAAACTTATGTTTATTATACAAATTAAACGATGTTCTTTTTCAGTAATTTATTTGAATTGTATACAAAAGTT
Source organism: Rhamphomyia laevipes (assembly GCA_963920725.1). Lineage (NCBI taxonomy): Eukaryota > Metazoa > Arthropoda > Insecta > Diptera > Empididae > Rhamphomyia > Rhamphomyia laevipes. The sequence continues at coordinate 32,059,923 of OY987258.1, read as the reverse complement.
TACATATTATTTATGTTTTCGTAGATAGTTAATAAAATAAATCATGATAGTTCATTAAAGTTAAAAATAAAGTTATCGTCGGTCTATTTCTTATAGTGGTTTATATAAAAAATTTAATAAATATAATTTGAATTGTAAATTTTGTAAAAAAGAACGAACATTTTTGGTATTACAGACCATATTGAAGTAAAAGAAAAATAGTGAATGGAAACTAACATTGGCCTCATTTAATGAAAATGAAATATGAAATATTATATTAACACTTTGACTTATAGTCCAATAAACATTTAGCAACGTATTTACTTTGGTTATTCAGCAGTCATAAAAATGTGTAGGCAGCGTCTGATGAAACCATTAAACATGGGATTGATGTTCTGGAAAAACTGATTATAAATGCATGCAATATCTCTGAAATATAAGATTTACTAAACGCAACGGAGCAGGTACTAAGTTACTAAACGCAACTAGACCTCCATGTATATTTTAAATTTAAATTACTCATTAACTAATTATTTCAAATAATAAAATGTATAATTAACATTTAATTTACATAAAAGTTACTACTTTTAATAACGCGGAAGTTCTATCAACTCTTAAGAATTTTTAAAGCTGAACTAATTTTATGGACCTTATTTTAATATATCCTTGCATATCACAGTATTGCCCAATACAATAATTAACTGCTTACCATCCCAGTCCTAGAGTACAGTAAATAAGTTATAAAATCTTCAAGGATGACTTTTTTCTGTATTATAAATAGCTAATAAAATTAGTTAACTTTAGTTAAATCTTAATTTTATTTAGTTTTTATATAATTGAACAATCTCCTGGTAAAATCATATAATTTACCTTTTTTTACTTGCAATTATTCTTTGCCATTTAATCATCATAAAAATTAATTAATTCGTTTTAATTTTATCAGCAATAAAAAAAACATTTACTTTTATTTTTATTACATTTTTGTTTTATGTGTAAAATCATAAATTTTTGCCACTTAATTAAGAATCGTAAATCTTAAAAAAAAGTATAATTAAAATTAATGTTTTGCGACCAAAATAAAAATTTAGAAATTAAATTAAAGGGTATAAAATTTTTACATAGTCGACAAGGTGGAATTATTACATTTAAAGATGATATTAAATTTTATTTTATTTACAGCCTAATTAGACTTTTTAGTAGAAAAAATTATGATAAATTACTGAAATTTATAAACTAATTTTTCACTTTAGGTACTTAGAATGTATGTAAAATTTAACATTCCACGACAAAATGGTCCAATTTAGTTTTATTAGTTCTCTGATATTTAATTATTCTAACCAAAATCAATTTTTAAATTAATTTTATTCACCGAAATTATTCTCTGTTCGTAGATAGAGTTTTAGTTTTGGAAAAAGTCATAATGTCTTGATTCTTAAATTTATTTCCAGAACATCTCTGCAAATATTCCATTTTGAAAATGAAATGGCGTAGATTTATCAGACCATTCATTCCCAGTTTAACATGTTCATAGAATATTTCTACTAATTTTTATGACTTCGAGAATAATCAAATTAAATACAGCATAAAATAATACTCAATTTTAGACTGTAATTTGAATTTGCGACCATATAATCAGTGATGATATTCGAAATATTTCACAACCGGTAAGATTGAAAATGAACTATTAGAAATGTATTTACTTATACACAACTTTCACACTTGTATGACTTGCCCAATGATGTCGTTGGCGTAACCATGATTTAGCATATGGAAAGCGTCAAATTTTTATATCGATTTTTTTTCAGATTCGGAAGAATTAACAGAAATTCAAAGTCCTTTTAGCTCTCTCTTTGCAGGTATACGGAAAACATTTAACAACTGGTACAATCGTACTGCGTTTCATATATTTAACTTCTTGATAGCTTCCACGATCCTTTTTCTGCATGTACTTTTCGGTTATTCGACATTTCAATTAACTATTTAACTGGATTTGTAAGTTTTCTCCAATGACACTTTCGTATCAATTAATTTTTGGTTTGTAATGTTTATAATTAATTTTTGGTTTGAATTGGAAATACTTTGTTACCAAAAATATCTGAATGTTATTCATATGATAAAATATTGATATTTCTCAATATCGTTCTTCTGGAATTGATATTTGAATGGTCGTAACTTAGATCTCTAAGTATGCGGAATGTTGACCTTATATTGGTGTGAATTCCTTTCACCATCATTTCCTAAAAATTGAAGAAAAATAACGAATTTAATTTAATGATAAACTTGCAAGGTCCTTTGATCATTAATGAATCTTTAGATTTGATAATATTTTTGTATGTGTATATAATTTATTATTCCAATATATACTAAATTATTCTTTCATTTTTATGCTATATAAATAAATTCAATTCTGTATCCTTTTAACGTTCATATAAAAATTTGTTTATTTATTATAATCTTTTTAAGTTGAATAGATAACATCGCCAGGAGTGAAATATATTTTTATAGTTGTACAAATATGATATATGAGCATATGCTCAAGAATAAACAGTATAATTAAAAAGAAAATGCTTCTTATCAGAATAATTTTCATCATAATATGTTATCCAGGATAATAGCTCCTTAGATATTATACTAAGATTGGAATCGTTTTCATGAAAAAAATAAAATGGAAAATTTCTATCATGAATGGAACAGGATCTAAAATATAACAAAAGATTTTTTCTATAATTTATTATGCCAAATTATCGAATATATTTCAGTCTAGTTTATTATCATTAATTTTGTTCGTCTGATTATGTAAACTAGAGAAATTATAGTGAAATATAGTAAGTGTTATTAGATTCTATATGTTTCACAAGGAAATATGAGAATATTTTAATTTAAGTTGTGTAATATGTCGAAGATGCTTGTAAAATTTTAAAATAAATTGAATTATTTTTGTGGAAAATGGAGAATTCCTTACTACAGAAAATTATTTGAAGCAGAACTTTGGTAAACATATGGAATAAATTAATTTATTACAGTTTTATATTGATTTAAAAGTTTTACTAAAAATGTTTAACTAAAGTGAAAGGTGAAATATGTTATAAGAAATTGATAGAAGTGTGATGCAAAATATAATGCCAATTTTGGATATAATATATATCCAAAAAATTTTATTCTTTATTTTTATATAATTTTGTTAAATTTATAATTCTTCATTGAAAATAGAGTAGAATTTTATAAAAAAAGAAGCCCTTTTAATTTGGTTATTTTTATATGAGTGGAAATTATGGAACACCCTTGCCCGTTGCATACTGCAGTCAAATGCCTGCATCATTATTGCATGTCAACCCATCCAAGTTCTTTAATGAATGAAAACATCTGAGTCTGGTTCAATATGTCCGTCTCTTCAAAGTTTTCTAGAAAGAAACTACCAAATTTACTAAATCTTTTATGTTGGATCGAAAGGCAATGTCACAAAAAAAGTTTTATTGTCTCCTAATCCTAATATCATAGTATCCTTAGTTAGAACTACATATACCGTGACATTACTTGTAATAATCTGGCTGTTCCTTTCATCATTTTTAAAATTATCTTGGACTTTTTATGATTAAGAATCCCCCAGAACGTTTTTGTATACGTAAAACCGTTCGGTTCAATCTATTTCCTATATATTTTACACAGCTGTCAACGCCACGGTGACGGTGGCACTGGTGATTCCAGTTTCAAATTTATTAAAATTTTACTATTCATGTTTATACTTAAATTTCGTTAAATATTTATTACATTATTAATAACGATAACGCTATACCATTAAGTAATTACATAACGTATTGCTCTATCAAAAATTATAATAATATGGAATTTATTTTCATAATTATAGCGGATACGTTAATGTTAATGATAAAATGCAAAAATAAAATATATTTTGCATTGTAAATAAAGAAAAAAAATGTATAAATTTTATTTTATTCATGAATTTAATTAAAAAGTTAAAATAATTACATTTTTTCGTTCATTTTTTTTTTCCTTTTTGAGGGAAAGTTAATTGGATTTGTTTGGTATTAAATGATGGATTTTATATTATTTAAAATGTAAATGAATAAATTTTTGGTATTAACTGAAAATTAAATTAAATACTTTATTGAATATATATAATATTGTCAAAATTAATTAATTAAATAAAATTTTGAATTATATATTGTTTTAATTATCTTGTAATGTATTTATTTATTATATAATTTAATTATATATTTCTATTTTTAGTTTAATTTTTGTATGAAATATAATTAAATTTATTTAATCTAAAAACCACAAAATTGAATTTGTTTGTAAACTAAAAGTTATATTTTTCGTAATTTCAATATTCATTCATCAATATTTGTAATATAAATTTCAAAAATGTGTTGGTATTCAAACTTTTATTGGCTTGGGAACCCTTCTAACATATGGTATTATTTCAAAACCCAATTTTTGAAAAATTGAAATATATTTTTGGAAAAATCTGCAGTAAGTATAAAAAATATTTATCGAACATAATTTTATTTTAAGTTTAATATATTTTTAATTATAAATTAAATAAATTCCTGTAAAGTTGTTCTAATTTCCAATCCGTGTAATATTCTGCATCTAATTCTCTATATCTATTTAAACAAAATGATTGTTGTTGGAAATAAACAATATACATGTAAAAAAGGGTATCACATCCCATTAGTAACTAGTTACTAATATTAACAAGATACTAATGGAATAAAAATTACTATATGCACAGGGAGGACACAGCCTCGAAATATTGAGTGCATATTTAAAGCACAATATTCAACATAAAACTAATTTCTGGTTTGTATTACTATATGTTCTTTAGAACACTTTAGAAATAATTCGGAAATTTAACAAATATAGAAGCAAAGCAGCTACTCACATTTTTTAAATAAACTTATCTATTTCATAAATATCAACCTTTAATTTATATGTACTATTTAGTGATATCTAGGTGAAAAAAAGGATTTAATACTTTTTTGTCTACTGACCTGGTATTTTTGGAAATCGTTCCTGCCTTTAATCGTTCCTGGCGTTCTGGTATTTTTGGCAATCGTTCCTGCCTTTAACAGATTGGGCACTACTGCTCTAGAGCATAAATAATCAAATATACTTCAGAAATAATTAATTTTAAATGTTTTTTGTACAATAGTAATAATAATTGAATGGATATAGAACACTTTAAAATGCATGCAATTAGAATTTTGATTTATATCTATCATGACGAAAGTTATACATCAAAATATCCTTTTCCTTATTGAAATATTTAATATTATGTTTATAAAATAATATATAGAAAATAAAATTCGTTAATTTTTAAGCATTTATAAAACATGCTTTTAGGTTTTATTTAGTTCAACTGTCCGTCTGTATATGACTGTCGTTTATTCTCAGGCACTTTTATAATATCTGTAATCCATAGTCTAGGAATTATTATTTTTTTTATTAATATTTTAAACATTTTCCAGCTAATTTTGATGAAATTAACACTTGTGTACTTTGAATGAGATCCGTCGTTCAGAATTCAAATATTATTTGATTTTTCAAGTAATTTTAGGACAGCCACTACCAATAGTAAAAATCATTTGAAAAAAGTACAAAAGTTCTCTGATTAGAGATTGACCTGGTTGGTTAAAGTGGCGGACTACACGACAACTGAGTGCCATTGCCAACCATCTTGAGTGCCATTGCTTATAATTAATGTTAATTAGCTACGTTTATTTTTACATTATATTTGATTTAATAATTATTTATTTCATTTATAATAATATATTTAAATAAACGTATTTATAACAAAACTGTCTTTAGTTCTTTATAGATTAAGAGCTAGGTGCAATGGCGCAGGTTTGTTAGTCCTTAGTTCATAAGCATCTGGTTACTAATTTTGATAACTGCTAACCTAACCATAGTAAATTCAATACTAGCTCTCTCTCTATTTATATATAATTTTATCTAAATGGATTAATTTCATAAATTTATATTTCAAAATCTTAAAATTGTAAAGGAAATAAAGTTTTACTACAACATTTTGGCTATGATCCAAATTATATTTAATGTATATTGCCTCAAATATACTAAAATTCTATTTCGTAGTATATTTTAGTAAATCATTATTTCATGTTTACAAAATTTTCCAAAAATGAATTTCCGATAAAAATTTTCGACACTACCAATAAATCATTTGAAATAAAATTTTAATTTCCTTATTTTTATAAAATTTCTCTGTCAAATTTATAATCTACGAATAGAAAATTATTGTTTGTTATTTCTTTTTTAAATTTTTGAAAATATTTTTTTATTAATAATAAATAATATCATAATATCGTAGCTTAAACAAAATTCAATATTTAATATTTATATAACGTCAATATTATATTTCGTAAGATTACAAAATTATAAATAAGTGTTCAATCATTTTTTAAGACAAGCTGATCAAAATAATTTCCTTTTGGCATTCTAAATTCTTATATAAAATTTTCCAAAATTTTATATAAAATGAATAATAAAAAAAAAAAAAAACAAATTATTAAAAATCTAATCAGGATTTAATATAAAATATTGCAAATTTTCTGATAAAGTCTGGACAACAATAAAATCGATTTCAAAAACAAATTTGTTATATTTATCATTTCTCGAAATTGAAAATTAACATTTTCTTTATATTTCTAAAGTTCTATAATATTATTTATTCCATAAACGTTACCAAAATTTATTTATATTATTTGTCTGGTCTTATGTGAATTATTATGCTGCCCATTCATTATACAACATGTTTGTTAACGTGTTGACAACATGTTCAGGTGGTATCGTTTGTGGGCAAGTTTGCAACATGTTGAAAACCATTTTAACGAATGACAAGTTGGTTGAAAAAATATTGAAATATTTTAATATATGTCGGTGGGTCGTTGGTTGATGGTTCCAAGTTGAATTATATTTCGTGTCAAAATGATGTTTATTCACAATTTAATTTAAAAAACACATGTTTTTATATGTGTATTTTTCACCCAACTTTTGTTGGATATTTCACATCACTATCTTCAAAAAACAAAAGAAATGTTTATCGATTGTGAACCAAATTGAAATGTGTTAGTGAAAATTTTCAATTAGGTTGACAAGACATTCACAAGCATGAGTTGCACAATGTATAGGCAGCATTAGATTTTTGATACAAATAACAATCAGTTTTACTAGAAATGAAATTGTGATGAAAGGAATTAAATGACATAGTTAAATAAAGTTTGTACAGGAATATTTTAATATCAAGTGAAAAGGTCAAAAGTTCTCAAAAATAATATTACTTAGTTGGAAATATGTTGAAAATTTGCTGATTAGCAATAAGAGATTGAACACAAAAGGAAAATTTTCCCAAAAAAGGAAATAATAAACAGAAATTTTCTCATATCATTTAGCTTATACAAGTTTTCAAATTTCCCAAAAAGGATACAAAATTTCAATATTATAAAGATTGTTTGTATATTTGATTATGGTAGTGTTTTTGAAACAATGTTGTACTTTTACTAATTACGGATACAGAAGTCAAATCATATAACTTCGGAAAATTAACAGAACTTGATAATTTGTGGTAAATAATTTACATATATTTAGAAAGTTATGAAATAATTGTCCTCTTGTGTATTTTATTATTGACCACAAAATGGTTTTAACAAAATGTAGAATTTTGTAAATCATTTATTTCCTAGGTACATTCTGTTTTGCTGTTGAAAATTGTATTAAATAGCAAAAAATCCGAATAATTACTAAAAACTTTGAAAATTATCTTAATATGTTACAGAAAATCATAATTTTTGACATTGAAAATATAAATCGATGAGATTTAAAAATAGAGCTATCATCGCGGATATATAATTTAAAATTTATTATTTAATCTAGAGATTTCTAAACTAATTGATTATACATATTTGGAAGCAGCTTCGATATTGTATTAACCCAATACAATAGGTTTATTTTTATAGTAATATGGACAAATTAATTGATTTATATAAAAAATAACATCGTGCTATTTTAAGTTTTCATCCTCGTTGAGTTCATAGGGCCTGGTAAACTTCTCGTACCATCAGAATGTTAAGATAGCACTGTAGTTTATATTTTTTTAGTGGATAATAAGCAACGAAAATGACAGACTTTTTTATCAATATAATTTGTGTTGTATTACTATTTTTAGTGGCGAAAATTAGACAAAAAATTTAATTATTTTGATTATTAAGTACGACATGAACTTCGGAGTTTTATAAACATTTATTGGTCCGACAGCAGGAAAACGTCCTACTTTAACAATACATTGAATTTATGAGGATAATTTCCAAGATTGTACATATAAATAAAACCTCTTCTAGCGATGGTGAAACTAAGGATTCTTTAATACTCTCTCTCAGTTGTAAAAAGTTAAATAGATAAGTATTTGATAATGAGGCTAGAGAGGTGATGTAATAGAATAACCTAGATTAGTCTTCTCTAGATTAGTATAAAGTGTAGTTGTTAATTTTTTTGGTATGGATTTCGTTTGTAATTAGACGGTCATCAAAGTAAAGTTAAAAATTAAAGATTTTTATATTACAAATTTTTCAAACTATTCGTATTCTGTTAGATAGTTAAAAGATATAATATTTTGTGAGGTTATGGCATATTTCCAAGTATATATGAATGTCATTGTTTACCTAACGAGTCGATTATTTAGGAAAATATCCTTGCAAAGGGTAAATTAAATTACAAGACACAAAAAAGTATGAATTGCAAATAGTTAGTAAATCTTGTATTCCATGGAGGAAATTTTTCATATTCGCTAACCCACCTTTGAAAATACTATTAAACATTTTAAAAGGAGATAGTAATAGTTTATTCTTTTATCGGACTGTATATACTTTACTATTTAAAATATTAAAATTGGTAAACTATTGTACTATTAAAATTCGAAATTATATTTTTATTCTGAACTAAATTGAAAATTCATAAAAAGTGAATGAAAAAACATTTAAATTTTTATGATCTGCCAACGTATTTTTAACATTTTTTAAATAAAATATTATTTCTTTAAAACTAAAAAAATTTGTGAATAAAAATTGACAAGTTTTGGAAAAAGTTTTCAAATTTTTAAAAAGAAAATTGAAAATTGTAATTTAAAAAATGTAAAGAACTGTATGTCTATAAAATGAAAGTTTCTCGAATAATTTTCAAATTTTCATATATATTTTCGAAAATATTGTTAACCTTTAAAAAACCTTTAGTAAAATATCAAATTAAATCGAATTGATAAAGTTGAGGAAATTAATTTGATAAAAATATAATGAAAATCCTTGGTGTATAGGATAAGTAAATTAAGTTTTATTGGGATCGAGAAAAAAGTGATATTGCAAGTATAAAACTTATTAAAATTTTACAAAGCTGTAAATAGCAGACAACTTTTTTTTTTTAAATATCTACTCATCTACTCTATTTTTTGCTACTGTTATTGTAAGATGTTAAAAATATATACAGAAGTTAAGGTCTTTTTTGTAGAAAATTTAACAATATCTGCTTTTTGAAGACAACTTTGATAAAATTTTCAATTTATAATATACAAAAAAGAAGAACAATAAATGAGAAAATAATATTTTTCTTAACTGTATTGCGGCTACAAGGATGTTCCAAATATATTTAATAGGTAAATCTATAAATCGGGAACTTTTGAACTTTAAGCAAGAGCATTTATTTTAAAAATGAATTGCTTTTAAGTTACCAATGATACGGGAACCGGAACAGACTTTTAACCTTTTGATTTCTGTCATGACCTTCTTGATATGTAAAATAACCTTCAAAAATAAACAGACGTACTTATAGTGTGTAAATTTAATGTATTTTGAACTGTAGTAAAATAATCATATAAATTAAATTAAAAAAAATCTATAATTCTTATGAGATCCTAACTACATTATCATGAATTTGAAATAAAAACATTTTTGAGATTTAAACTTTGTGTATTATCACAAATTAATTTTGTTTTCAGAAAGAATATTTTCAGCAAGGAGGTTATCGCGAAGCGGTTATCAAAATATTAAATTTAAAACTGTCATTATACAATTATGGTTAATCTTATAAAATTACATCATCCCACAATTTTTCAATAAAATTATTCAGTTTTTTGCAGGGATAATAATTAAATTGATTAATGCTTGTAAAAGTTAATAATATTATTAATGAATAAATTAAGATAATTTTAATGTAATTATCGAATTTTTATTAATGTACACTTTTTTATGAACAGGACAAAGAGTCATAAAATTTACATAATTGGTTGATTATTTCGATATTTCGATTGAAATATACAGTGTATAAATTCAGTATGTTACACAAATCAAACTAGGTTAGGTTTACAGTAAAGGATGACCACCAGACAACCCCATTCATAGCAGCGATATCAGATGTTCCTTGTAATTATATAATTCTGACTAAGCCCGTACTATTGATAAAGCAGTACAGTTGCTTCATGTTTCGGAAAAAACGAAACGAATGTAGCTTTCGTGGTGTCGAAATCCTTTAGACATCAACGTCTCACAGCCATATAAGTTGTATATGTTTCGCCGTTCCGTTCTCATGGTCACAGAATATACACACTTGGTCTGCTGATAGTCCAACTGTGTGAAAGTGCTTTTTTTTAACAATAAATTAGTAGTGATACTTAGCAGTGAGGAAGCTATCATTGTTCTGGTTATCTTTCTGTTTATTCATATCATTACCATTATTCAGGATTTCGTCCTGCTCTGTTGGTTACATTTTTGATGGTATATTTATAAACAGCTTCAAATATCTGAATGAACTTCAGTACATGCCGAAGTGTACTTTATGAGAGTACAAAGTCTTTAACATCCTGAAATAGCTGAAATAGACACAACAGAACTGTTCCTGTCTATTAATGTAGCTTACATTTCCAGTTTGCAGAAATACCTCTACTGTAGGCAGTTTTTATTTAAATTTGTATTTAATTTAATCAATTATAATTTAATATCAGTATATTTTGAAGTTATATATTTGCAGTATTTTTTAATACAACATTAATGATACGATGCCATAACTTATAAGAATTGAAAACTACTTTTTGATTCTTATTTTACATAAATTATTGATAAAAATATTTTATTTATTATTTTAAATTTTATTCAATTGTATAGTAAAAAAGATGAAATGATAATTCACAAAATATTGCAATAATGATTACATAAAAATCGATTTAACTTCTTACTTTTTATTTTTTATAATATTAAATTCTAATTGGAAACTCGCTTAGTGATTCGATTGAAATCAATTTCATTTCCATTTTTTTTTTTTTTTCGAAATATCATATAATTTTTATGCTGTTGAACTTTATCTGCAGCCATCATTATTATCTACTCAACCTCCTTGTTCTGTAAATTGAGAAAAAAATGTTCTTGTATAAAGAAAATTTAATATTTCATAAATAATTAAATTCGTCCTTAGTAAAGGAATTTATTCTCGTTCTTACAAACTTCTTAATGGTAATGGGGAAAAAATTATATTAAATTTTTGTATTGCATTTACAATTATTTGGGAAAAATGATAAAAAAAAATATATTTTATAATTAAATGTTTTTGAAGTATAAAATTTGTTAATTATGTCTTTTTCGAAATATTAAGGTTGATTTTATAGTTTTCAAGTATCTATAACATTTTGGCTAACTCTTTTAGGTAATACTGACCGTTCATTATCTTTCTCATTTGTCAGATTATTATTAGTTGGTTAAATTGCTCCATTAGTTCTTAAATCTGCAGTTGACACTATTCAATCTTATTTATTTATAGTATTAACTTTACAATTTAACACAGTAAATACTCAGCACCACAGATAATAAATCATCTTGCCCTTTGAAAGGTTATCGAATAGTATAGTTTAAGATAATTTTCCTAATTCTTATTAAGTAAAAGTAGGTTATCCAATGGTACATCCAAAAGATTACTAGATTAATGGTCGCAGAAAAAATATAAAAATTTTCTAATTCTAACAATGAATAAAGTAAAAATAAGACCACTTGCAGGGACAGTTAAGGGTCTGATATTACTAAGAAAGTGTATACATATACGGTAACACTTAGGCTGACACAGACTTTTACATGTAGGGGGTGTGAAGATTAAAATGAATCTTAAGATTAAACTTTGTGTCTTTGCCCGTTGTCAGATATAAAAGATTTAAAAAATAATACCTGAGAAATTGGTGGCCCTCATGAAAAAGGTAGGATTGGCTGACGTTTTTTTTTAAAAGATTGCAAATGTCGTCGCGAGTCCTTGTTACTTAGATACGTGGAGGTTTTTTCGACTTCCCTCCATTGAATCCAACCAAATAATCGCTTATATATTTATTTACATTAAAAATATTGAACGTATAAACAATGTTTCCAAGTAATCATATTAGAACTATCGGACCGAGGTAGTGAATAGTCAGATATTTGTGTATATGGTGGCAGTATGATTTAGTCTAATTAATTTTAAAATGAATGTTTTTTATCCATTTTCATCATAATAAATAAAAATATCAAAATATTTACATTTTTAATCTTGAATTTTTTAGGGCTGATCTGAGAAAATATTCTTGAATTCATTAATGTAACTAAACAAAAAAACGAAATGAAACTAAATCATTTACTTAAGTTCATTTACCTAATTTTTTTTTTGGGTTAAAACTCATTAGCTTAATAGCTAAAAATTTATTTCTCTGCCTGTCAGGGGATTTTCTACATATAAAAACATATTTTCACTAAAATGTTGTGTTACCAAAAAAATAATGTTCGTTATTTTGTTATTTTCACGGAATAATTTACATTTTATCAAATGTTAACAATCTTGTTGTCAACCAAGTTTTAAATTATCAAAAATACTAAATGGTTTGGTTCATTTAAGATCTAAGATTATTTGATTTTAAGTTAAATTGTACTGGTAAAAGTTGGGGTTATTTTAATTTTCGTTCAAAGTAGTTGAATAAATTTTATTTAAGCTAAATTCCATCCTTTTTCTGTAGATAAAAATAGTAGCGAATTTAATTTTCTGAGAATTTCATATTTCTAACTTTTAATCTTTGAATAAACTTTATTTCTATCGAATAAAAATAATATCTTTTACGAGTATAGTTATAGTGTTATAGACTAACTATGAGTGTTGTATTGGACTTAATGGTCGATAAAATGGATTTGGCTGAAATATTTTTCTCGGTATTATCGGCGTACCCTTAATTTGCATATACAGCAACATTTTCTAGAACCATTCATCAGATTTGAATTTACTTCAGTGGGTCCATGTTGAAATACCCCATAAGTTCAATACTTTAAAGTCTATATCATACAGTAATTGTCACCCTATTTCAAAAGTATTTTGAAATTAAACCTAACTACGCCTTATCTGTCTGTAACCCCTACGCATTTATCAGCTTTTTTTTATTGCGACTTTTAATAATAAAGTTTTTTTTTAGTGCGACTTTTGATCATAAAGTTTTTCACAAACTTTTTAAGTTTTTTTTTAACTCTTCCTGGATATGAGTTGAAAAGAAATTTATGGATTTTCGTAATCCTCATATTTTTATAGTAAATTTTTATACATTTTTTTGCACAATCATTCTTAAAGTCCTTCTAATATCATCTTCGTAAGAAAATGTGATTTGTATTTTTACACTATATTTTTGTATACTCCTTTTCAGTTAGTTGTACCTAATTCACTTTTGGTACAATTACATTTAAAAGGGAAATGAAATATTGAATATATAAATGTAAAACAATTTGTTTTTTCAAAGTATAAATGTCATTCTAATTTCATACTCCTGCCAGCTACTCCCGAAATGTTCATTTTAAATGTTCATGTCCTAAAAATATTTTTTGTTTGTTTTCAAATTCATGCCGTATCCTGTTAATATGTCCATTAAAAGGATAAATTTATGTGGGGAAATTTTCAAAAATTTCTTTATTTGGGGAATATAATTCACTTTTAGGGAAATTTTTAATATTGGTTTCATATTTTCATTCATGGTTATATTTGTAATAATATGAAAATGGGGAAATAATAAATTTTATTATTTCATGGGGAAAATTGATATCGCGGATATATAGAAAATTGATTTCCTTTTGAAGTTGTAGTAATTATTCAAAAAAATATAATTGTTTATAAAATTAATATTCGAAAAATTTGTAATAATTTTGATATGGAATGAAATCATTTTATGGTTGAAAATATAAACACTTTTCTTAATTGTTGATCTTTTAAATACAAAATTTAACAATTAATAATTGATTACGAAATGATTATACCTCTGTATTTTAAATCTCAATTAAAATATTGTCAGCTGACCTATAAATCATAATATAAAAGTTTATTTATCTTTATAATAACATTTAATAAATTCCAGATAAAAATAAATCTCAAAATGAAAATTTTCATATTATTCGATGATTTTTTCTTATATACTGAACTTGCCTATTTGCCAGATCAATAATTTTTTTATATTTTCAATAAAAAATCTCTAGGGATAAATTTTTTATATAAAAAAAAAATATAAATAAAAATATTTTATGAAAAAAATTGTATGGACCAAAATCGGTCAATGGACCAAAACATCTTTTTTATTGAGTATCACAAAAAAATCAACACACGAAACTTTATTGCCAGATCATTTAATAAAAAAAGGATATAATATAAAATACACAAATATGAAAAAGAAAAGAAAATCCATTTTCATATTTTATTAACCTTGATAATGATCTTGTTATTATGAAAATGTTTGGTTTACTGAAAACCCTATTTTTTTCAGTTTCTAACTTTAATAAGTTTTAGTGGGTTTCTATTTTCTAGCCAAATTTGAATTATGGAATTGTAAAATTTGAAAAATCTAATATTATTTTATTAAAATGAATAAAAATTAAAAATTATATCGTAACAATTTTGTAATAAATTACATTTGGGTCTGTGAATTGTAAAATAGTGAAATTACCAACATCATTTTATATATACCACAAAACAGCAGGAGTAATAAAATTTTGATATCATAATTTAATAAAATTTATTTACATTTTAAATTTTTAGTTATTGTTACAAATTAATTTTAGATGAAAACCTCAACTCTTGATTTATATTTGTGGTTTTCCTTTATTGTAATTCAAATTCTGGATGAAATTTATATGAAATTATTGAAAAATTAAAATAGGACACTAAACAAATTTATGTAAATTGTAATTTCTTTTCTAAAAATTCAAATTTTTAATAGTACATTTAATTTCAGGACACTGTTTTAGGACACTCACTGTTGAGAAATCTTACTTTTAAAATACGGCAATCGGAGGTTCGACAAAATTCTTTTTGTCGAATGAGTTACTGGCTCAGCCATTCACAGCGGCAATATAACTTGAAGGATACGAGGAGTACAATGGGCCTTTTGATTTAAGTCCATGAACATCCAGCGGATACCATCTCCCATCCAATCCCAATTTAATGGCAAGAGATGTGTCTTTAATATATTTAAAAGTTTTTTTGCTCCATTTAATAATACTAAGTCCAGTTCATCTTGTACATAAATTTATATAGAATATATTACCCTAAAGTGACGGACCATCAAACAATTTATTTTCGTATTCGTATTGTTGTACATGAATTCGCAATATTGATAGTTAAAATTACATGTAGTATATCAGTTGTATAGACTTTAAAAAAGTAGATTCTGTTTACTTATTCTTCGGTTACTATACTTAGAGGAGAGTGACTTGTCCAATATAAAAACACCAAAATCGACGATATCTATTATTTCTATTTAAAATGGTTGAGCGAAGTCGCTGATTTTAATTTAAAATACGAAATTATGGTATATAACAATAAATATTTGTCCTTTATCTGAATCGGCCCTATTGTAGTTCAGGCTCATTTTACACTACTTTAAAAAAAATATGCTAACTTAGGTTTAGCCCAAAACTCAGAGTTTGTACAACATTATTTCATAAACAATTTCAATAATATATAACATTTCAGTAAAGTATACAAAATATCCAGACTGTATTTTTTTCTAATTCGAAATTTTTCTATAGACAACAATTTATGCCATCAACTAATACTGTAGTACCAATTAGATCTGGGACACATTAAATATTATTTGTTAATTTTGACAAGGAAGAGAGACACACTGATCGTTTACCGACTTAAAAGCTGCTCTGTCAAATTAAACTTTCTTTAATATTCAATATTTTCAATTGATGAAATAAATCCATATTGAAGATTTACTGAAGAATTGAATTTTTCATTAGATTTTTATTCTATCACATCACTTCATAATTCTTTGTAAGTTATATTTACATTTTAAATAGGTTTCACCTTATTATTATTAATGTATGTACTTAAGTATATTATAAATTCCTCTACGCTGTTTGATTTTCAATAATTTTATTATGCTTGATTACATTTCTTCTAATTAAAACTTGAAAAGGATTCAATTTATAAATAATCATTACGAATTCGAGTTGATTTATGTATGAAATATTTCCTTTAAATTTTAATTATTTAAGAATTGCATAATTAAATATGTTCATTGATGTGGTAAATCATTAAAATAATTCATAAAGTTTTCAAATCAAGTATAAAAGTTGGATATAAATTTTAAAATCTGTTAAAGACTTAAGAGTGAAATAGTGCGCTACTATAATGAGTGCTCCATTATATTATGGATTTTATGCCTGTAATTATAACTGCTAATAATTAATTTTATTGTGATTTTAAAACTAGGAAAAACACTTAAGAGTTGAGCTCTTTTCCTGAAAATAAATACATTTAGTCTGTAAATTTATGATACGAAATTTATATAAAAATTTACAAATATTTCGAAAGTTTTTTTAATTAGTAATTATAAAGTCGTAACGAAATATTTTAAAACTACTTTACAATAATTTTCTTTTAAATATATTTTTAAAATTTTCAATTTTTCATTTGAGTTTATTTATGACATTTTCAAAATATATTTTAACTTTATTTATTTAACTTTTCTTCTGACTTAAAGACTTCTCTGTTATTTATGTGATCAATTTTGGTTTGAAAATAAAAAGTTTTTTGTTTCGAAATTCAAAAATTAAATACATATATAAAATATAATTTTCAATAAAGTTTTCCTTAGATTTTCTTTTTTTTTTTTTTTGGTCATAAATAATTGGAATGTTGTTATTAATGATGAAAAGCTTTTACCTTTAACTAATAATAAAAGATTTATCAAAAATTTAAATAAATTTTTAGTTGAAAGTGAATATTTGAATATATGTATAGTTATTTTTTTAATTTTTCCTTTGGGTACTAAATTTTTTTTATAATTATGATATTTAGTTACCGAAAACTTAATATAGGAAAGAAAATATTAAGGCAAGATTTGAGGTAACACATTCATATTCTGATGGTTCGTTAATCTCGTTTTTAGAATGATTTCATGTCTGCTGATATTTGTTTAGATTATGCCTGAGTTTGCAAATGAAAAAAATCTCTTTAAAAAGAGTTTACAAAGTCCAGTTTACAAAGTCCAGGTATCCATGTAACCAAAAAGTACTGGAAAGTTGTAGATAATTACATTTCCCAAAAAATGTGACATATTTCTGTGAGGTGAGTTTCAGGTTAATCTACATCTACAACGTCACATATACGTGATTTTAAGCGGTGAACTTGCTAAGGTTTCTTCTAATTATTAGTACCTGATTGAAATAAAGTTTCTTAACATTTTACTTTTCAGAGAAGTGAACTATTACTATCAGAAAATAAATATTAATAATCAATATTTGTAATTGATGAAATAAATTTAATAATTATACTAAAGATTCACTGAAGATTCAGGCAAGTTTGCTACTGTTATTAAAATTATTTTTAATTTCTAGTAGAAATATACTAAAACATTAAATTTTCATTAAGAATTTTTTTCCCTGGTTAACAAAAGTTCTATGAAAATCAAGAAAACTTTTTATTATTTATGTTAAAATTGTATTCTTACATAGATTTGTGTAAAAGAGGAATAGAATTAAAAAGTTTTCATTTTCGTCCTGTTTTTACACAATACGGAAAATATGCAATCTTAAAAAAAAAATAAACAAACACAAACAAATATTGGAAAATTAATTTGTAATCTCAAATGGTGTTTAGGGGGAAACTCCATTAAAAAAAAACTTTGTAATTTCTTTTTAATTTGATTTGCCTTATTAAAAGTAATTTTGCGGATTATCGTAATCTTTAGAAACAGAGAGAGAGTAAAGGAATTAATTTTGTACATAAGGATTTGTTAAATTCCAATTAAATAAAAAGTTTTCTTTGATTTCCCTGTTAATAGAAAATTAGATAAAATACAAGAAAATTTTTATGAAATTAATTTATACAATAATTGTGTATTAATTAATTAGATTATTTTAAATATATAATTGAAAATTGAAAAGAAAAACTATTTTTTTTACTTCATTTTCAAATATTTGTTTTTTAAAACAAATTCATGTAAATAAATTTTCTTATATACCAAACAAGTTTCCAATATTAAATAAGTTCGTAATTGTGAATTATGTAAAAGGTTTTTTACATTATAAATTTCATGATGTTTTGTCTTAAAAGGACCAGTAAAAAAAATCGTCCCAAAATCGAGATATTTTTTATTAAGTTTTTTGGTGTTCATAAAGTTTTGTAACAATTTTAATTTCAAACGCGTAACGTTTAACCCATAAATAATTGAGGTCAACAAGGTATGCTCAGTTAAGGTATAAATTTTATGTCTTATTTAAGGTTGAGGTTGCGAATTTAAGGGACTTTGTATATATAAATAGATGGTAAATAATTTAAGTATAAATTTAGCTTTCATCTGTTTTTGGTAAAATAAAATTGATGCCAGTAATAAAATTAGTACGTGACGCTAAGTAAATTTACCAGTTGAATTTTAAGGAATTTTCTTTATAATTTAACATTTTATACAATTATTTTTTTAGATCTACACTGGCTGGCGTAGAATAAATTTTATAAATGTTATTTTATAAGAGAAACCGAAAGTATATTTTTTCTATTTTTTGAAAAATATAACTTAACAAATTTAAAATTTAATTTAATAAAAT
This sequence comes from Rhamphomyia laevipes, assembly GCA_963920725.1. Taxonomy (NCBI): domain Eukaryota; kingdom Metazoa; phylum Arthropoda; class Insecta; order Diptera; family Empididae; genus Rhamphomyia; species Rhamphomyia laevipes. The sequence continues at coordinate 32,040,835 of OY987258.1, read as the reverse complement.
TTCTAAAAATAAAAAGTAATAAAGTGTTAAGCATGTAATATAAAGTTTGGTAACATAAATTTAATTTTTTGTCTTTCAAGATATATCATAAAATATGTAGAAATAATATAAATCCATTTTAATATTATCAATTTATATGAATGATTTTAGGGAATTCATTAAGAATAGTGAATACGTTAAGAAAAAATTGAAATACTTTTAGTAAAAATATTAATAGAAGTAACGATTATCGAGCAAAGCAATGAAAATAATGTTAATTGAAATTATTTTTATTCCACCCTGTTATCATCTAAGTGAAGTTCACCAAAAGTGTATCATAAATGATATAAAAACGAAATGTTTCAAAAGATCTTGTTATATTATATAACTGCGATCTCGAGGAGATTAATCAAAAAATAATTAATTAAGTTAGTTAATTTATTTATTATATTTTATATTTAAATATAAATATATTCAAAATGGACAAAATAAGTTATTACGAAGTGATAAATGTCATATATAAATTATCATAAATATTCTTTAATGATTCACCGAAATAGATTTTTCAACGAATCAATAAAAAAGAATCGTTAACGAATCACTTAAGTGGTCTAAATGAATTTAGCTGCTACATTTTAACATTTAGTTTCCATTCTAATTAGCTTGAAACTGATGACTCGTGAATGATATGAAAACGATACTTCTATTGAAAATATGTATTCGATGTTTTGACTCTATGTTTATAGGGTATAGTCTGGTAATGATGACAATATGAAAAAACGAAATATATCAGCTGTGATTATTACTTCTTTGAAATTGATATTTTTTCCATTAACGTAATTTCACTTCAACCATGGCCCAAGCAAAAACTTGGGCATACCTTTAATCATTGATTTTATTAGGAGACTTTGCAAGCTTTTAAGATTTACTGCGCTATGGCTTATAGTTATGTTTTAATTTGATATCAAAATTAATTCAAAAACGTTAAATTTAAAATTGATGTAATAATTTATAATGACATTCCAAATAAGAATTTAACCTATTTTGTCTAAATTTGGAAACTTATTATAAAGTCTATGAATTATTTATAGAAATAGGCAGACCTTAATTAAAATGCATTTCGTCTCTTATTATGCAAAAATTTCATTACAAAGTTATAATTGTGTGTTTAAATATAATCTACAATTAAAATTTAATATTTATATCATGATATAAGCAATTTACTATAGGTAGTTATAAATAAATATTTTGGGAATAAACTTCGTTCAAATAAATTATGTTTTTTATAGATATATTTTGAATAACTTTACCGAAAAGTTTTTACATAATTTATAATGAATAAAAACTTATAATGAAACGATTATAAAAAAATCATCAAAATTAATATTTTCAAAAGTGCTGGTTATATAATTTAAGTAGAACCGAACGAAATAAAACTTTTTGTAAATATAAATTATCTATTGACAGAAAAATTTTCTTTTCAATAAACTATAATGAAAAATGTATCTTTAAAATGTTTTACATTAGGATTAGTCAAATTGAATATTAAACCTAAATCTGAAAGTAAATAAGAAATCTGAATTTTTGGTGATTTTATTTTCTTTATTTCCATGGTTTTCGATTTAACTTTCATTAGGTAATGTAGGAATTTGTATGTGAGAACCTTTTGATCATTTTAATATAGCTCAACTCGATTGCGATGTAGAATTAGTTAATCTATGTTATAATCTATAAACATATTTTTGTGATTATTTATTATTTTATGAACAAATAAATATACGTCCTCTAGCCATATTAATTACTACATATTTGTTACTTTCTTTTCCTGTATTTAACTTCACTTACATGAAATTTATCAAAACATTATTACTTGCGATAATCCAGGTAATATTTTTAAATGAAATCAGGTGTTACAACATAATTTTTATTTTATATAATTTTTCTAAATTTAATTATGATTATATTCATATTTTATATTAGATTATTTAATAAAAAATAATAATTTACTGGCTCACTCTAATTATGGGGATAAAATTTTCATTAATTTTTATAATTTAATAACAACTGGAAATATTTTAAGAAAATTATTTAACATAATTATGTGATAGAGAAGATTTTTTTTTGTAATTTAATTTTAAGATTTATTTTATTATATTTTTCAAATTTTAGTAGAAATTTAGACTTCGTCGGTCCGTTTAAATATGAGTTTAAACTTTAGAATAACTGAACTCTGTTAAAATTTAACATTTGGTTAAAAAATGATTCGTTAGCTTAATAAAAATATATTTCAGGTTTAATTTAACTGGGTTTTAATTCAATAAAGAACATACTTTTTAATTTGGTATTACATTGCTTATGACAAAATGACATAAAAAACACAATCTAATCTAATTTTTAACATATTATTGATACAATTTTATCTGCAATTTAAATGTATTTAAATTCATTATTAGAAATTGGCAAATTTTTAATATATATATTGCCGAATTATATAATATAAATCCATGTTTAAAAAATCTATGAATTTTTTAAATTAGTAATTTCTGAATAATTATGATAATTATCAAAAAATTTCAAAATTTTGTTCAATTATTTGAGTTTTGAACTGAATTAAATACGTGAACTTATATAAACTTTAATTTAGTTAAACTATCAAAAATATTGGATTAAGTTTATATAAGTTTAAGGTGAGATTAACCAAGTTTAGGCAATTGAACAAACGATTTTACAACTTAAACTTCAGTTTAATATTAAGTTTAAACTTATATCGAAAAACGGATTTTTTAGTTAATTTCTACATGTATTTATTTAATTTAACATAATTATTTCATAAATTTTACATAATTTAATATAAAAAGAAATCTTTTAAGGATGATAATTAGATAGATATTTTCCTTTTTGAATATTTAAATTATCCTAACAATGCTTGCATGACACTTGCTACATGCATGACACTAATCCTTTCGTGGAGATTATTTCAAGATATGTGAAGATATACAAAACTGAGTTTATTGTTTATATAATTAGTTTTATTTAAAAGTTATATAGTTTAATCTATATATAAAATTTTACTTTCATTTTGATTGTATGTAATTCATTTATGAAAATCCTGTATTTATTATTCTAAATAAATATCTAAACTGAAAATATTACGTTTCATTTATGTGGGAAAACTTCAAAATTTCTATTTCAACTTTTCGTCATTAATGATATTTTACTATTGACAAAAATTCATATAAAAACGGATGTGTATTAGGTACTCAAAAATTCTCAAGGATATTTTCAAGTCCTGTTGTATGTACCAACAAAAATATATCAATTTCGTCATTAAAAATATTGTACTCATTGTAAAATACATTTCATTTCAGTTGATTCTGTATTACAGAAATACTTTTTATTTTCAAATAATTATGTTCACCTGGTATTGAAAAGTGAATATAAATATGTAAAAAAATTGTGAAATAAATATGTATTTATTTTTTGTAAGATGATTTAAATTGTGTTATGCGATTTCGTTATAAAATTATATATAGAAATTTCATGTACGAGATATAACAAAATTGTATCTGTATTTTATTGTTTGTTATCTATCAGAAGACCACACAGCACTTAAATTTCGTTAAAAATATGTTCTTAATTTGCCTGAAAGTATGCAATATACAGAAATTTTAGTAATATACTAATATTTATGTGTAAGACAATGGTTCTATCTATTAATCTTTACATAGGAAAGCGTGATGGATTTAAAATCAATTAATACAGCGATATACAAATAGTTGTTTATCTATGAAGTTTATAAATTTGTAGAGAAATACAGCTTAAGATGTACTCACATTTAACAAAGCCTCACTTTTTCAAAGGCCACAGAATAGAAATCTAAACATAATTGAACTAACTTTCCACTTTTTTACGGAGCATATTCTTAGGGATTGTGTAACTTTTGAATTGAAAAGGATTGGGTGAGGGATTTCTGACTTCTTGCGATATTATCATCAGGAAGGATCAGGAAAGTTCTACAATAACTTTGAATTATACTAATCATTTTTACCTGCATATGTTTGATTGATATTTAGGTCGTGGTGCGGTGAGGTAGGTGATTGTGTTTTTATAAACCAATTAAAGTGTTTTATTTCGTAGTGTTTAAAAGTAATTTTCATTGATAAATATCTACATTTTCTTAGAACGTTTTCTCCATAACTAATCGTAAATTAATTCAAAATTATATTATTATTTAAATAACTTTTGAAATATTTTTAGTTATTATAATGGAAGTGATAAGAGAGAGTGAAAAATATTAAAGCTCATTGTCCTCAATGTCAACGATAAAAAAACAATGATAAAATTAAGAAAATTTTCCTCAATGGAAATCAAACCGTTTTCCCAAAAGAGATTTCAAATTAAATTGTTTCCTGAAATTTAGCATGTCCTTTTAATGAATGATAAATATAATTCTACAAAACTGAAAATTATTTTACTTTTAAGGACTTTTTTTTTTATATATTTTCACTTGATTTTGATTGTACAAATTTTTTAACAAATAATAATCATTTTTTATTTTGTGGTAGTGAAATATGAATGCAAAAAGTAAAATGAATTTAATTACAATAAAAAGAAATGTTTAAAGGGACAAAAATATTTTTTAATCATTTTTATTGTACTCGAGTGACTGTGCGGAAAATCAATTTCTATGAAATTTATAATACTGATTACGTTTATTATTTGATTTGATTTTCCATATTTTCCATATAAATCCACGACAAAGATTATTTCCTGTTACAATTAATTTATTGATTTTCATTTGCTAATCTAGCAGGACCAGAGAACGAACACGTAGTTATACATAAAACAGCATTTTCTGAAAAATTTCAGGAACATCTACAAAATTTCAGATCTTTGAAGACATCAAGGATTTGTTTTATAAAATGCCTTGAATTATTGAATTATATTTGAAAAATATCAAACTTTTATAATATTTATTTATTGTGATACATTTTTATTAAATGTTTTATTTATGCTAAATATACTTTAACATTTTCTTAGTAAAGCTATTATGTTAAGCAGTTATTTTTCAAACATATAATCCAATAAATTCAAACAAATTTAAAAGGTATTTAAATTAAAATATTTCACATAATAAAATAGCAATTTGAAATTTATTTATGGAAATTTTTCTACTTGTCGAAAAAATATTAAAATAAATTTATGTGGCAAAATAGGATTTATTAAAGAGAAAGTGTTCAATTTTTTACGTAAGTATTTTAAATATTTGAAAAAAAAACTTTAATAAATTTTTGAAACAAGATTTTAAAAATTTTTAAATAGCATATCATAATTTAACATTAAGAAATTATTTAAAAAAAGAAGAAAATTAACTAAATTAGGATTTAATTCAGAATAAAAATATGTGAATATCAAAAGAGGTTTTTTAACCACTAATATTCATCCATCATAAAAACTCTATCAATGATATTTTATAAATCTCTTAAATATACAACTATATAATGTCTGAAATTATAGAATATATTATCCTTTCTCAATTTTTCCAGATATTAACACCCTTAAGTGTTATTTATGTCCTTCAAAAATGTCAAAATTCTATTTCTTCTTTATATAAATATGTATATATATATTGTGCTCCTGTTTATCGTGCTGTAAATTCATCATCAGTTTGGTTTTGTTCTAACACAAGTGTTAAAATGTCCTTTTTATGTGGCTGAACGAATAATTGCGGTCACCCAAATATTTAGGTCATCATTTCATAATATACTCTCTAAAATTTTTTTTTTATATAGAAACAGAATGAATATTATTATTTATAGTCTAATAGATATAGATCATTTTCAAGGATAATATAAATTTAAGGATTCATAGAGATGATAAGTGACCGAATGTCATTATAATTTATATCTAAATGTTTGATATACATATAAATATCCTTTTTAATAAAATTTATAGTAAATTATTTATGATATTTTCGGTTAATATTTTTTTTTTTAAATGGTTTATAAAGGATTTTAATATTTAAATTTTTTTTTTCATTATTTAAATAAATCATTTTATAAAATAATATGAAATCTAAAAAAATAAAATATATAATTAAATTTTCTATAGGGAAATTATCTTTAGGGATATCAGACAATTGTGGTTTATATAAAATTTCTGTTAATTAAATATAAAATTTATCAAACCAAAAAATAAGTAATTTTTTGAGTTATGTAAAATATTCTGTATAAATAAATAATTGATTTAAAATTTGTAATGAAATTAAAAAAACACTATTTCAAATATTGAAATAGCGCTACAGAATCAAACAATAGCCAACAATTTTCAAGATTATTATGAAACATTGCTTTTTCACGTTTACAATTTTCTGGAGGTACCTTTTACGAATTAGTTAGAATAACTATGAGTGTTTTATTGGACTTGATATGGCTGATTTTTCTTTTAAGATCGGGGAGTCCAGAAATGCAATAATTTTGTTTGTTTGTACTCCCAAAAATTGGAAGCGCTTTAATGGGTTCGTGGACATTAATATATGAAGCTAAGTTTTCGAAGAATATTTGAACTCTCAAGCACATATTCTTATCCGATTTAAATATTTGGAGTTGGAAGTTTCAATGAACCCGTATCAATATTCTGAATTATATAAATTTCAGTTTTGGTGACATAAATTTTTAACATCTGAAATTTTTAACAAAGCACTGTTTAATACAAAAGTAGTAAATCATCTTGGACATAGCTACGAGTTATCTGCTTCCGACTGTTTTTTTTTAGTAGTTCTTTGGTAAATATAATTTATCTAAAATATTTTGTATAGAATTAGAATTGTGGTTTAAGTTTACTGACCGATACAAATTGTCTATTTGTACATCCTTTTATGAAATAATACATTTTATTCATAAGAAATTTATTCTTACAATTTATAAGTTATGAAATTAAAATATTTAAAAGGAACTTTAGGCACAATAATAAATGTTTCTATACATTTCCTAAACTTCTGATTCTTAAATAGATGATTCTTAAAATTTTATAAATTATTTATTATTTTAATTCAAATTTCAGTAATTAATAGGTAAAGTATTTTCCACTAGTTCCATGTATTATTAATGAATTCTAGAATTTTAAAATGATTGAAACCAAAATTCACAATATATAAAATTATAATAAATATTTCGTTACTATATCAACAACCCCTAAATTTTTTATCATATAATTTCTCCAACGAAAATATCCTTTTATATATAAATTCACCACAAAAATTTATCAAAAATAGTACAAATAAATTAAAGCGACTACCGTAAATTGAGCATAATTATTATTAGGTAAAAAACGGTCAGTGTTAGCGTGTTAGGTAGTAGGATATCAACTTTAAACGAAGAAAAAAATGTAAGTAATTCTCTTGTAATTTTTATAGTGGTATGAAGTTTAGGTCCTTTTTGGTTTGACTAATATTAAAATTCAATAATTAAAAATAGTATAGGGAAAGTTAAATAACGGAATGCTACACCATCCACTCAAAATATGTTTTTTTTAAAATAAATTATAAATGCAATTTTATTCTGTCAGCAACAATGAATCAACTTGTATGTAGTATAACAGTTACAGGAACTATTATACTAGTATTACAGTTACAGTAATTGTTATACCATAACTCTTATTACTAGTATAACAGTTACGCCTGTTACATAAGCTGTTATAGTGTAACCATTACCAGTAACTGTTAAAATTTTATATAAGGATTTATTAAGAAATTCAATAGCTTACTTTCTATATTTGATTCAGGTAGTTTTTTCTTTATATATAATGAATAAATGTTGATGAAGGTACCAATAACCCACAATCACTACGGCCACTATGGGGCTATTGTCATATACCCTTACGTTATAAACTCATCCCATAATTCAGTACTTAAAAAAGTACAGAAGGTTTCTGAGTAGCTACAAAATACAGTTCCATTTGTTACATAAAGTCTTGTCCAAGGTATAGATTGAGCCAGTGTTTTACATTCGCAAAATAATTATGTAGCCGATTCCTCTTCGTATTCGCATATTCTCCATATATTTTGTGGAGCTAGTACCATTTTAAGTAGACTTTTTTCAGGTTACAGTAACCCAATTATTATTCATGCTCTAAATCTGCTCATATCAGTAACTCGCGGATCCATTGAGCTGAGTGAATAGGTATGAATTGTTTGGCAAGTATGTTACATTGTGTAGAATTCCAGTGTTTTTGCATTTGTGAATACTCATATATTTTTATATCAAATTTTGCTGTTAGTATATCCTTTTTTAAATCCTTCATGATATAATGAAACTTTTGAGATTAACTTTTGTATCACTTATAAATATAAAATTATTTGTAAGTTTTGTTTGTGTCATATTTTAACAATTATTTAATAAAAATCCTTAAGCGTAATAAATTCAAGAATTATTTTATTTTACATTTTATTATTATAATTATTTCATAAACTTTCTCTCTGCAAAACTTACATAATTAAAATTTATTTAATATATTTCATATAATTTTCCAGTTTTAATTATATGCCAATTATTATTTAGGTTTTAAAATTATCCTTTCCTATATCATTCAAAGTAAATATAAATAAAATATCCTTTAAAATATTGACATAAAATATTCGATCATTTCATGTCTGTTTTTGTTGTTTTTCGTTTTGTATTTAATGAATATTTTCTACTTTGGGGAAATATCAACATAACAAAAAAAAAAAAAATTTCAATTTTATCATTCATAGTAATATGAAAATTCGGAAAATTTATAATAAAATACCCGTGGGTGTAACAATTGCAATATGTTTTTATGTATGCTTGCATAAATAACAAATGAATTGAACATTTCATATTTACAATATTCTGTTCAAAAATTATTGAAAATGAAGAATAATAGTAAAACATTATTTGAAGGAAACGTGAATATTGGAATTGTTCGTTTTTTTTTTGATACAAAAGTTTGTATTTTTCAATTTATGCTTATTTTTATTTGTTGCAATATATTGAAAAACATAAAATTGGCTTCTTTTTTGCTGTATTGTTAAAATTTCAATAAAATATGGAATATTTTTATGTGGATTGATTAAACTATCTATGCTAGTACTATAATTTTAATTCGTAAAAAGCATATTCGAATTTTAGACAGGACAGAAAAAACTTTTTTATAGTAGGAATTTGAAAATGTTTTACTCGTAGTTTAGAAATTATTAATATAGAAATATATCATGCGGATATAAAAAATGTTGCTCTACATTTTAATAATACATACTTGTTTTTTTAGTACTGTACTTAGTTCTCTTAGTACTACTAAAGAAAAAACCATGAATAAATAGACCGATAATTCACATTGCATCATGTTCACCATTATCATGACCCTTCCTCGTAGTAAAAAGTTTTTTTTTTTAAAGGTAGTGCAATGACGACTCGCTTTCAAAATTTGCAATTACTGATGTGTTTGGTCCTTTCTATACTTTTCTATTTTCTTTGTGGTGATCTAACTATTATGAAATTGTTATATTCCAAAAAATATATCATATTGATATTTTATAGTTGGTTCAAGTGGTGAGCCTTAGATAGACTGTCCAGGACTCCAAATAGTACCTTAAAGTTTTGCTACTACAGATTCTCGTGAACTCAAATGTAAGCTTATTGAAATGTAAGGTTTGCGTAGATCGTTTACTGGATATTAATTGTTTAGTTAGCTAAGGAAATAATCACCAAGAGAACAATTTATAATCCTGGCTAGCACCGAAGATTTGCAGACGAAGTGCTAAATTGTTTCTTATTGTTGGAATGCATGCAGTTATGACATGCATCCCGAATCATGCCGTGCGTGATCGGCCAGTGTTCTGTACACACAGCTATAGCGTAATTTGTTTTTGAATAGCTTCGATTGTATCAATATGATAAAATTGCAAAACTGGAAAATGAGAAACAAATAAAATTATTGTAGGACTATAATTAAATTATCGAATCAACACTTAACTGATTGATACATTGTGCATCCAGCCTTATATTTAGTAATTGAAGTTAATATACTGAAGAGTAACATTTGTTAAAGTACTTCTATTAATTAACACAAGACCAAAATATTAACTGAAACTGAAAATATTTTACATAAGTTAATAATAATCGAAACTTACTTTAGAAAAATTAGTTAAATAATTAAAAATAAATTACATCATAAATCATATAGAAAAATGACTTTACAATTTTTAAAATAACAAAAATATACGAAATTCAAATTGTCAAAATTATAATTTGATTTAATATTGTAATTTAGTATTCTGGGTCGATATAAATTTTATTGCGTTTTTTATTCATTTAGAAAGAACCCTTATTTAATCTTGTTATTTCATATAAGAATTATGTTTTACCCTAAACTTGTAATTAATTTTATTTTTAAAATATGATTATTTCAACCAAATCCAATTATAAAAAAAAAAATCCATGTCATAAACTAATTAAAAGTTTAAGGAAATTACAAAAAAAAGGACCAAAAAAGGATTTCTCTTTCTGAACAGAAGGTTATAAGAAGAAAATTTTCCAAAGAAAATTGAAACAAAAATTTCTATAATTTGATTTATATATCTTCAAAAAAAAAAATGAATTTAGTGGTAAATTAATTAATTTCATTTTTATTTAAGACTAAAATTTGTTTTTAATGTAGAACGCTTACGACTAGTACATTAGGAGTAATGTAATTTTATGAGCATCATCATCGATAATCATCGTTATCGCTAGTCTAGAATTAGAATTCGAAATCTATATTATATCAAATACCAGAAAATGATTTATGCTAAAAATTAAACCACAAACCTATCTTTAACGTTCCCTAGAATATCATATGTCAATGTAAACGGAGCTCTTTATTCCACTATTCTTGGGAACCAATCCACCAATAAATTTGTGTGTGAAGTTTCTAGAATTTATCTATTTTTTACAATTTTTTCTTAATTTTTGTAGTTTTTTAATAATTAAATTTTCAATATTTTATGATTCTATGAATCTAAATATCAACATAATTTTTTTTTAAAATGAAATAAATATTAAATTCTTATTTAATAACTGCTATTAAACAAGTTTTAATAGTTACACCATTACTAAAGAAGATACTATAAAATATTATCTTGTGGATAGTAATATTTTATACCAAATATTTTTTCCAATAAATAAATTCTCATATCCTATAAAATATTTTATGTTTACAGTTCAAAGATTGTTTTTTATCCTTTAAAAACTTTTATATTTTCTCGAAAATAAAATTTTGCAATCAATAATTTTATTATAAAAAACGTTGTTCATACTCACGATATACTAATTAATAAGATATGTTCAACAGTCAGTTCAAATTCGTTCAGTTCTGCGCATGCCGTAGACTGGTGACAAAATTATACATGAAAATTTCATTTTTATATAGAAGTAAGAAGTAAAATATTAATTTATTTACTTTACAATACAAATATTTTTCATAAGAACAAGAACTTTGTAAATAAATTATTTTTATAATATAAACTTTAGCTGTAAAATGCAATTTTTTGTCACCAGCACGCGTATTTTTTAATCATATTTATATATAAATATGCGCGTGAGCATATCTTTAAATTTCAGTATATCGTGGTTCATACTCCATAAAATTTTATATTAATTTTATAAAAACGAAAAACTTATTTAAAGATTTACGTCATTGTTACGTATATTTTATTGCCAAAGAATCAATAATTTTGAGGTACATATTTTAAATTTAAGACATATCCAAGTTCGATAATTTAGTCAATATAGTTAAAAATTAAAACAATAAAAATTACTCAGTAACTATTAGTGTATTGCAATTAATGATTTATTTAAACTTTAGACGTTTTGATTTGCTAATCAAGAATATTAAAATCAAAATTATATTCTAATATCCCCTTTACATTATTATAGTTTTAATAAATGTTGTCATGTGATTTTGGTCTGAAAATCGTACAGTGTAACTCTGGAGATCATCTCGCCATGCCGCTATGCTAAGGAGCCGAACGGAAAAGTTAAAATGAACTTCTTCGCAGTAACCGGCACTGCTGTAAGTATTGTCATATACCGTATTTCTATATGCTTTAATTTTTTTTTTTTTGTCATTTCAAAGTGACGGCGAGAATATCTCCATCATGGTAAAAGTAAAAATACATTAATTGCATTATGAAAAATCTGACGGTAAGCATTTTAATAAGGATTTTTTCATCTGACTTGAGTCTCTCATTGCATACGACTAGATCTTACGATTATGAAAAGTCTGATAATGTAAAGCTACTTTAAATTACATTGAAATTTTAATTTTGATAGTTAAACTCTGACTATTGAATTAAAACTAACACAAAATTGCCAACACTTCCACTAATTTTTCAGTCGGAAGATTGTTGTTAAGAAATTAAATTACAAATAGTTTAAGACATTTAAGATTTTCCTATTTTTCTATAATAATATTAATAAAACTAAAATCTTCTTTTTATAAATTGTTGGTATTTTGTTTTCTATACAAGCAATTTGAAATTTTGAAAGCATTTTGTTTTATAATTTGTAAATTGCAACAAATTTAAATAAAACTTTTTGTTTCATAAATACTTATTTTTTTATACTTTTATATAAAAATTACATAGATTGTTTTTTTTTTATATACATATGTTTTTTGTAAAAGTTTCTAAGTGTTTACATTGTCTGAAAAGTTTTCTAGCATAAATTTAAAACTTATATGCTCTTAGGTGTTACAAGTTTGACTTAAAATATTTTTGTTGTCTAAAATTTATAAAACTTTTGATTGTTATTATTTTGGATTTAAATATATTTAAGGAAAAAAGTTTTCATTTTATAAATTAGATAAATTATTCTTTAAATGAATATGAAAATTAAATATTAAAATAATAAATTAATAATAATGGTAATAAATATTTAATCATAGAAATTAAAATAGTTAAATATTATTGAATGCATTACAAGTAAAAATATTTTTTGACTAAAATGAAAAAAAGTTAACCCGGAAATGCATTCGCCAAGCTACAGGACAGCTTTAAAAACGAGAATATCTCCAGAGCACAGATATTTTCTAGTCCAAACTTAATGGACTTTCGTTATATACTGAAATTATTTTATGATCTCATATTCCAGTTTTGTAATTTTTAAGCTTATTCAACAGCAAAGAAACTGGTAACCTTCAATGCTACCGGTTTCTTCGCTGTTGAATATGCTCAAAAATGTCACAATGAAAAAGAAATTGATTTATTATTTCAAAAATTCAATATTTTCTTAATTAATAATTACAATAAAACATAAAAAAATAAATTTATATGATATTAATTTAGAAAATTACAATTTGAATCCTTAGAGATAATAAAATCTTGTAATTTCAATAATTTCAATGAAGGCATTTGTAAAAATAATAATTAAACTTTGTTACAACCACAAAAAAAAATACAATTTTCCTTACATTACTTTTACATAAAATTTATTTAATTTTGAATTTTATAAACATAAAATTCTTTGTCAAATTTGAAAAATAAATAAAAAAAAAAACTTGAAAGTTTCTTAAAATTCCATTAAAATATCATTTTGTCAGTAAAAACAATTTTTAAAGCACTTAAAGTTATAATTAAATTATTATCCTTTTTCACAATTCAATTGGAAAACTTTAAGTTAAACAATTCAATTGGAAAATTGAATTATTATTTTATAAACTTTACAATTTTATGAAATAAATAAAAAAAAATATTGTATGCTTTATTAGTCAACTAAATATTCAAATTAGCTCAATTCTATTTTTAATGCATTTAAAAAAAAAATCTTAAAACAGCTAAAAATACGATTTTAGAAATTCTAAATTAGCTTTAGTTATAAATGGAAGTAGAGAGCCTCTTCAAAGTTCCTTGTAATGTTAAAAACAAAATTAGAAAACTAAAAATTCTTGGTAATAATATAAAAATATTTTTGAAATTTTGTTTCGGAATGTTTTATATTTTTATTAAGTTATGAAAGTTGGTTTTTTTCTGAAGAAAGTTTCTTGTAATTAGAAGAATTATGATTTTAGAATATAATATTTTTTACAAGAAATAAAATATTATTACAAGCGAACTCAGTTTGAGAGCTTGAGGCTGGCTGTGACACAAGATTACCAGACTATCAATTTTTTTTTTATAATTTCAAAAGATTCTTCTTAAAAAGTTTCTTCGTAGTTGCAAGTTGCAATTTCATTATTTAAATTATGGCAATAGCTTATGACAAAAGTTTTACAGGATCATATCTCTATATCAATAACCTGTAGAAGCTAGGAAAATGATTATAAGTAACGATCTTATATTTTGTTGTTCACTCTACCATGTCTTAATACATCTAAATTTTGAAATTTTCTTTCTGATTCTATACAGGATTCCAGGAATGCAAATGAATTCACAGTTTGTGCCAATGCATCCATCTCAAATCACGTAGCCAGTAAAGGAAATTGAATATTTGTCTTAAATCTCTTTTATTTTCATTTAAAATTGCGAAAGTTACAACATAAATAAATATCAATTTTTTATAATTTATACAAATTCCCTGAAATAAAATTGAAATTTGTGAAAAATACTAAAATGAATCTCATAAAAATTCCATTAACTTTTCTATAGAAAAAAATAGTAATTTATCTGGTAATAATAACTATTATTGTGTACATTTTAAAACAAGTACTAATAGACTAAACACAAAATGATGCATCTATTTTATCTTAATAGAGTAACAGAATAGATCACAAGGGAGAAGTTTACAATAACTTAAAAGAAAATAGTTTTCCATTTTTCCTGTTCAATAAATAAACAATTTTTCTTTTTATGTTATTGTCTATTATTATTAATGTTTTTATAGTCTAAGAGTATTGTCCAAGGAATTCAATGCATAAAGATAAAATAAATAAATGGAAAAATAAGATAAAAGATAAATATTGAATAATGTTTATAGAATTCAGAAAATCTAATTTTCTGATGAAAAACAATTGAAAATTTTGTTGTTTTTTTAAGAATGGTTTATTGATTTTTTGCAAAAATTATTTGATTTTAGTATACTTTCAGGCGTTTTTTGAAAATTTACATATCGCTTTTACTTGAATAACTCTAATATATTATATTTACCTGTATAACTCTAGGCGCATTATTTTAGATGCATTTGCATATTGCAGATTCTTAATTGAACTTTTTTATATGGTTCCTTTCCACTATCATGAAAGTTGGGTTGGACATCATTAAAAACGTTTCATCTTTATAGCTTTCAACATTATTACATCGTGTAGCTGGTAAGTTACACGATTCTTCCAGATTTTTCATTGATGACTTTGGTTTTTCCTGTTTTCTGCTCGAGCCCTGAAATGATTTGTAGAATTCGGTATTTTTCGTTGCGGAATATATGGCTTAGGTATCCAATATTTCTTCTTTTAACAATATTTAATAAATCTTTAGTTTTACCAATTCTAATCAACACTTCAGCGTTGGTAACCCTGTCTGTACATGAAATTCTAAGTATTCTACGATAGGTCCACACTAATTTTTTATGGAAAATTGAAACTTCGGATTCGTAAAGAAGTGTAGCCCACCTAGATGTTATGGAAATGTTTTATAATATCGCTATAATGCAAAATTACTATTTTTTTCTTAAACTTCATTTATAGGGTTAAATTGGATTATTACTTATAAATCATAAAAGGCCAGTATTATTTATAATCGGTAGACAAATATAATTTTTTGTCTACGTACTCGTAATTCCGTTTTTTTTTGCAAAGAGTTGAATTGAAAATCATCTAAAATAAAAATATTTTTTTTTCCTAGTGCTACAAAAATATGTTTGACAAATTACTCTAAAATTTAACCCTACAGACAACAAAAAACAATCAATTTTAAAGTGTTTATTCTTCAAATTATACTGAAACAGAAAAAAAAAAAATGATAATGATAAATGACTTCCAAATAGATTTAAATGTATATCACTTATGGGAATTGATAAATCTCTGACTTTTTGAAGTTCAAAACGATAAACAAATAATGATGACTGTATTATTAATTGCTAATAATGGAAGACATTATTTTATAGCGAAATTCTTATTTGATATTTGAATGTTAATTTGATTGGTTCACTTTTGATTAAAATAAAAGTTTCATTTAATTATATACCAAATAAACAATTCAATTTACAATTTTGCAATGTTTGATAATTTAAACAAATCGAATAACAGCTGATTTGATTCTATTTTTGAATTTGAATTATGCAACTGGGTAAAAAAAGGATCTGCGCAAAATTCGTACAATGAAAATTTCCAACATTCTAAATACCGCATTTATTTTTAATTATAATCTAAAAACATTTTAAATACCTTTAAATTATGTTGGAACAGGTAAATTGAATTGCAATAAGGAATAGCCAGGGTCAAGGTTAAAGTGTAAAATTTATATATAAAAATACCTTTGAAGAAACTGATGAGCCCCTAGCTGGTATATCTAAAAGGTACTCATTATGTATGTTTGTTAACCCTTTGATAAGTAGGCACTAAATAAAAAAAAAAGTTTAAACAATTTCCTTTAATTTGATTAAAATACAGCATTGGTAAAAGTGCACTTTAAACAAAAAAATACATTTCCTATGATTTTATTGTAATAAAATCGTGGTGGTCATCCTCTGTGGTTCTTCAGAGGTACCTAAAGTTTATATGGGAGCTTTTAATTAGGAAAAGATGTAAGTTGTTCAATGTATTGAATGTAAACCCATAATTAATAATGATAAGTTTTTGATTAGGTGCAACTAGGGTTCACAAAAGTAAAATTTGGATTTGAAAACCCTTTATGGTGACGTTATTGTAATCCATCTTGAAATATTGAAATTTTAAAAATTTCCATCCTGAATTAAATATCGTAAGAGCACATTAATATCATATAAAAATACCTAAAGTACTCGCACCATTTGGAATTTTTTGACTGTTGAGGTTTCGCACAGTCGCAGATTTTGCCGCAACTTTTATACCATATAACAATCCCATCAACAAATATATAAATTTGTTATATATTAATAATTAATAGAAATTGCGAAAAATATCATATAATTGCAATTAATAATTAGAATTGGAATTTAAATTTAATTAAACTTGTAACAAAATATTTTGTTTATTATTTTTCGTCCTATTGAATTTTCTATTAATTTTAAAGTGTAATTGATAAATGAGGTATGAAATGAACCCATATAATCTATATAATCATAATCTGTATCATTAGCAGCACTACAATTAATTTTATTTTTTCTTTGAAGCAACATGTTGCAAAAGTTTATATTAGCTATGCAAACAATCATTTCTAAATATTTCCTAAATGGTTAGCAATAAAATGCTGACAAATTAAAAGTAATTTCTCAGAAATTATGTCTTTGATTTTATCTAAAAAAAACTCATTTCTATGTTGAAATATACTAAAACATATAATTATATGCCATTTACATGAGGTAAAATCGGTTTTACAGAAGAATTTCTGAATTTATATTTAGAATAATAAGTATATAAAGAAAAGAATTTAATTAAAAACTGGAAATTATAAATGCATAAATTTAATGAGTTTTCCACAAAGGGTTTTCAGGCCAACATGAATTCCAAATATAAATTTAGAAAATTTATTTAAAATTATTCTACCTTTGGAGATTGAATTCTATAATAATAATTTTTTATAGAAAACTGTGCAAGAGACAATATTACTGATTTCAGTAAATGTATTACTGAAATCAGAATGAGTTATATCACAATTATAATATGAATTCCTTTTACAGTATACAATTTTATGTTATTGATATTTCAGTTAGGGAAACTTAAATTTGAATAGGATTTTTTATAATGGAATTAGATTTTGTTACTAGGATTAATTATGAAAAATTCAGTATTAACAGAGAATTCGATTTTTTACGATACGATTCGATATTTTCTATATTTTACATAAATTGATATTCGTTAAGCTCGAGTTTATCAATATCATACCAATCCCTATAATAATTATCATTAATATCCTGACAAATAACAATTCAGAATCATAGGATTGAATTGAGTATATTCTAAATTAGAAAATGTTCTTCTATTATATCTTGATTTTAAATTGTCACTGTAATCAAGTTATATAAAACTATATTTAAAAATTCAATTTATCTAAATTTAATTACTATAATAAATGAACTAACTAAAACTCTATCTAATATTTAATCATATAGTTAGTCTGCAAATTATTTAATGATAATAAAAACTATCCATTCATTCATTTTACTATCAATTACTTATCCAAAATCAATATATGTAATTTAAATAAACAAAATAAAAATAATCTAATTATAATGACTTCGGGTATGTAATCACCATAATTTTACTAAACCACACTAAAATTAGTACATAAATAATTTATAATATGAATGAACTATAACTTAATTGGAATAATTATATTTATATTATTAATGTAATTAAATAATTTAAAAATAGTTTTATGAAAATTGAAATAATAATTTTAGTGAAAAGTTAAAGCAGCAGACTTCAGGTTTTATGTTAGATAGACTCGAAAATAGTTGCAGCAAATATGAATTAAGTATAAATATTAAAAAAAACTAAATTCATGTTAATCGGTAAGAACCCAGCAAGAACTCATAATCTCATAATGAACAAGCGGCAGATTGAAAGAGTAGAACCTATGAAATATTTAGGCACATTACATTTATAGAATCGAATACAATGAAGAGAGCAAGCTAGATCAGTATTTATAAGAATGAAAAATGTTTTATGCAGTAGCGACATAAACTTACAACCCAATATGAAAACATTTAAATGCAATATTTCGCCAATACTTCTATATAGTGTCGAAACGTGGACCTTATCAAAGTTGGACATGATAAAAATTAATGGATTTAAATTATGGGTATACAGGAGAGTTTTAAAAATAAAATGGTTTGATAGAATTACCAATGTAGAAGTAATGAACAGAATTGGAACACAGAGTGTACAAACTAACAGAATTAAAGAAAGAAAGCTTAGTTACGGCGGTCACATTTATAAAATCCCACAGAAGAAATTTATAAAATCCCACAATTTTTGCCACAGGGTAAAATATTAGGCGACAGAAGCAGAGGCAGAAGAAGAAATTCATAATTCAAAAAAGGAAGTCATAAAATTACGAGCGGAAAGTCCACAGGACGAATAATGGTACCAAATTGAAGGGCATGGTGATTAGTGACGGTTGCACAGTGCCAACTCTGTCTGTAAAACCCAGAGCAGAAGAAGAATTATTATAATAAAAATTAGTGAAATATTTCATTTGATCTGTCTAGAGAAATCGCGTTCATGACAAATTTGAATTGGAAGACTCTAGAGTCTAGGAGTGTGAATGGTTTTGATACCATTCCCTACCTTCAAATCTACCAATGCTTTATTAATCTAATTTTATTACAATAATTTATAAATTTCCGAAAATTGTAAATTTTTATTTCAAAGATTATTTACTGCAAAAATCAAAAAAATTAAATTAATAATTATTTACTAAAAGAAAATTTAACAATATTTTCTATAAACTTAAATTATTATATTGATCGGAAAATTCCAGTTTATTTATATCAAAATCGTTTTTGATATCTTTAAATTTTAACATAAAAGATACCAAAATTGTCAATAAAATAAGGATTATTTACATTATCCTGATTTGAATTCTTTAAGCAAAATCATATAATAATTCTTTTATAACTTTAGGATTTATATAACTAAATCGATGGTTGTTGGGTAACGCAAAATAAAGAAACCAGCACTAAATCAAGTCACGTTTTATGTTCAATAAAAATCAATATTATCACGATTTCCTGCTATCAAATTTAACAAAAGGAATATTGTTTGTGTATAAAACTTTGTTATATTTATTTATTTTGTAGGAAAGGATATGAAACAGGAATCACGCATAAAATATGCGAAATTGGAAAATGTTATATTTTTTTATTTTATGATTGCAGTATTTTTATGTTTTGTCATTTAATTTACTGAAAATTATTGATATTCTTTTACTACTACTGGATGGCTAGCAACGGATTAACCTTGTTTATTTTGGCACTGATAAAAACGAGTATGCCGAATCTTATGAACTCAATATATAATACTCTGTTGTATATTTAAAAGTAGAGTATAATAACTGGCCAACGAGTCAATGGATAAATGGTTATTATACTTACACTTACTTGGAATATGTTATTTGTAATCTGGCAGGGTTTTAGAGTCGCTCCGCTATTTTAATCTGGTTTTTAAAATGATGCTTCATTTACATGGATTTAAGCGTAGTCGTAGTTGGTAATTCATAAAATCGTTTTTGGAAGCACGACTTTTTAAACTCCGGATATTCAATTCCATGTTTATGTTAAGAATTTTCCTGCTAAAATAATAAAAGTAATTCCGGTCGTAGTTTTTAGTCTAGCTTCTGACAAGTAATTTAAAAATTATATTAAATTATGATTGAATTGAACACATCTTTTATATGCAATCAAATTTATCATAGTTCATTTTTGATGGAATTGTTTTATATATTTTTGGTTATTAAATAATTCCTGGGTTAAAATTATTTTAATATCATTATAATAACAGAAATATAGTTTAATTCTTGCTTAAGTAGCACAAATTTGATTATTTTTAGGTACCAATTATACTAAGCACGTTCTTTAATTCCCATTTTTGTAGAAAAATATTTGAAAAAGGTTTAAGTTAACTTTTTTTTATAGGTAAAAAAGGTTATGTTGTAAGAGACTATGGCATTGCAAATATTTTTTATTATAGCATAAAATAAATAATTTATTTTTCCTAAAAACATAATAGCAAAATTTGCTAATCACTAGAGACACTAGAATATACCATTAACAAAGTGGAGACATTCAATATTTTTATAATCAAAATTACGTATAACCGCAGGGTCCAGAAGGTTCAATATAAATAAATATTTTATGGTTACTCAAAGCTTTGACAGTGCTCCATATTAAAAATTCATTATATTCGTTTTCGTAATCACAAATAAATTATCCAAAAACATGAAAATTACTTATACAAATTAGATTATTTTCAAATTATTCACCCCAATCTGTTTTTTTTATCAGAATATCTTGCAAGATAATTTTTTTTTTAGGAATTCATAAAAAAAAATTGAAAATACATAAAATATTTTATTTAAATTAAATTTATATTTAATAAATGGATTTTCGACAACGATATTAGAATATCGTTTATCAATTTTATAGCGTATAATTTATAACTTAGTGAATATTTAAATCGTTTTTAAAAAAATGTGATAACAAAAGAAAGGACATAAATTTTTAAATCCTTTAGCAGAATTTTCAAAAAAATATTCGTATATTAAAATTTTGTATTATTTTCCAGTTATATAGGAATACAAATTTCTTGAATAATAGCTTTGACATTAGCCTTATAGACGACCATATAATTTATTTAGAAATGTGATAAAAGTATACAACATTTTGAAAATTTACTACTTTGTTATACCAACTACGAACTCGCCATCAAATTAAATGGAATGAGTAGCAAAATTTCATCTACTCTGATATTGTGGATGTAAAAAAATTGATTTATTTAATACAAAAAAAAAATGGTCGTTGTCTCAATACCTGAATTAAGGCGGAGGATATCATGAAATTAAAAATAATTATATCTCTAGATGTAAAACATATCCGGGACTGTGAATAAATTATATCTATTTTAGTTACATTTCAAAACTTTTAATTTTTAATTTATATTTTTATAAATTTTCCTGCTTATAAATATTTTAGTTAGTAATTTAAATAAAACATTTAACGTAGGATTTGATAAATATGTTGGATATTTTTATATAAATTTAAAGTTTAAAATAAAGATTAGTTAGATAAATAAAATAATATTTATAGAATTTATTTATATTTTTCTTGTCACCACTCTCTTTAAATCCTTAAATACAATCCTTAAATAATAGATTGAAATTTACGTTTTATTCAATTTTTAAAAAGCTTTTTGTTGTCCTTCTTAATGGTCACCTGTCATCCTAATAAAATTATTTTTATTTTTCATAGTATATTTGAAAAATAGAAATGCAATTTAATAAAATAGAAAATTCACTGAGATAAAGTCTGCTTGGATTATTTTAAATTTAATATAAAATTCAGTTTTTTTTTTGTGCAAGGTAAATAAAATGTCCTTTTTGTTTGTTATGCTGCCTATACATTGTACAGCCTGGTTTTCAACGTTTAAATTTTAAACCACACATTTTCAATTTCAACCTTCAAATATTTGTTTTTCTTTTGTATTTATATGTCAAATTGTAAAAAATTAGTAAATGTTAAACTGATAAGAATTTGTTGAAGTTAATTTAAAATTAATAATAAATATAATTTAAAAAAATCTTGAAGTAGTTCATTTACATAATAAAGTGAATAACTTGTATTCGAAATAATACTGATAATGTCAAGAAACGTTATTTTGGTTGTATACACTATACAACATACAATCATCAACCAAAATGTCCAGATAAATTAAAATATTTTAATATTTCTTTAAGCAATAAGTCAACAGTAAAAATGGTTGTCTACATGTTATAAATTTGTAAACAGATTGACAAACAACTTGTATAATGTGTGGGCAGCATAAATGATAAAGGCTTAAATAAAAATATAAATAATTAATTCCGTTTCACATACTATTCAAACAATTGTACATTAGACAGACAGCTAGAATTAATGTGAATAGTTTATTAAAATAAGTTTTGAGCAATTAGTATGTAAAATTTAATTTAAAATAATAGTATTTTAAAGACTAAAGTACGTCATTTCCTCCTGACTGTGGGATTTATTTAAACCTCACGACGAATTAAAAGACACTTCGCTTCCGTGATCAATGCACTAATATAATATTTTCATTCTCGGGAATAAAAGTATATGATTTTAATTTTATAACCTTTTTCAACAATAATTGTACTATTAATTAAGAATCTATCTGGTGACTTAAAGTGATACTTTACCAAACAGGAAGAAAAACTGCATATTTAGTCCCCGAAAAAAGTGAAGTGAACAAATATTATTTATTTATTATACTAATTGTTATATCTATAAGATTTAGATATAACCGAGTTCATCGAAAACAATTTCATTTTGTCTTTACTTTTCATATAGTAACAAATAGTAGATAAGCTGTGGGAGTTCTAGACCCCTGTGTATATTTTCAATTTCAACACACACCTCAATTTGCTTATTATTCTAGGATGGATAGTAGTTAATATACACTTCTTTAAGCAGCTTTTTGAGTGGTCTGTTTCATACACTGAACTAATTGGAACTGCTCACAAATTAGCAATTAGTGATGTATTGTATGTGTTGAAAGCCATCTTAGTCTATAACAACTTATCAATTTAGCAGTGGAATTAAATGTAGCAACATTTATCTTTTACCTCATAGAACTTATTGTATGATTATTCAAAATACTTTAAAACAGCGAACACATAGTTTCAGCTGCTGAATGAGCCTTGCAAAGTGTAGTGAGCCCACACGTGGACATTACAGTTTCTTAAGTATATATTATATATATTTGTTATATTCCAAGAATTTTCCATAAATTCAAATTGAAAATATTAAATATCGAATATTTCCCATGAAATTGTTTTAATTATTCTACTGTAAAATTTTAATCCTAATTATATTTTACGGTTAACCTTCCATTTGCTCAGCAACAAAATATTACAAAAATGATGTCTATGTCTACTTAAAATACAAATTTTCTGTAAACTTTTCAACACCACAAAAAAAAAAAACAAATAAAAATTAAAATGTTTTTAAAGAAAATTTCAAATTCCTAATTTATCTCAAAAAGTAGAAAAGTAAAATTATTTTATTTAATTCTTTTTTTACCTGGAAATCTTTCATCTTTATTGGTTTCTGTCTGGAAAGTTTTTAAATTTTGTTTTTCTCTCTTATTATGTTAAAAAGTGTGCAGAAAGAAATGTTATGTTTAAAGTAATAATAAGATTAAATTTTTTAGGTATGAGGATATTTTATTTTTAAAAGCATTAAACAAACTTGTTAGATTTATATTCTTTAATCCAAGGAAAAATACTGTCGACTTAAATTCTTCTTTATTTTGTCAACAAAATGGAAAATTTTTCTTTACTATTCTGGAGGTAACAAATTTTTTGGGAATTTAGAATATCATTTAAAAATATTTTCGAAAGTTTGAAATTTGTCATAATTTATCATTTTTGTATAATTTGGATGGATTTAACTCATAAATTTGAAATATTCTGTCGGTCTGTGAGTTGGAATTGTCTTTTTTTTTAATTTATATAAATCACAGTAAATTGTTGACAAAAATTTATGGGCTTTGTAGTGGCGAAACTTTAAATAATTTATGAGTAATTGGAACTAGAAATTTAAAATTCATTCACTTTGAACCGTTTAAAGAGTATCATAAAAATAAAGAGTAGCATAAAATGGCACTGAGCTAGTTTTTATTATAGAACAAATGTTAATTATCATAACCAGTGCCGGCTTTTGCATTACTAGCAATCCGAAATACGAAATTCATTTAAGGAGTTCTTTTTCTAGGGAAAGGTTGTCATGATTCTATTGAACAGTCATTTACTATTTAATTTGAATATTACTTTCCTTTTCTTATTATTGAAATATATTTCCACTTGATGAACAGCTTGAATAAGGAATACAATAAGTAAATAGCCTTTTAAAGTTATTTTGTTTTGGGAAATTAAACTGAATATATTAGGAACCGCCAGCTTCCGTTTAAAGCCGGCGTTGGTCCAAAATACAACTACTATCGGTGCTATGAAATTGTACACAGTACTTGAAAGCCACTGGAACTTTTTTTTTAAATATAAAAAATTGCCTTTAATAATTTATTTTCATAAATTGCTTTTCGGCATTAAAAAAAATGAAACGAAATGTATAAAAGAAAAAAAAAAAATCTTATCAAATTATGTAAAAATTTCTTTGTGTATCTAAAATATACAACAACAACAAAAACACTTCTTATCTTCATCTTTAATGGCACATCATATTTAAATAAAATACCATAGAAAATTAAGAGCAAAAACGAAAAAAATAGTCATTTAATTTCGTACAAGGACTTAAAAGATATCGTGACGAAAATTATAAGTAAATTTCTTCATTTCTTTTTTCTTTTACTTTTTTTTTTTAATATTTTAATGGTCAATTATGAAAATGTTTTAGATTATTTTTTTTTTTTTTGTAAATAAAAAGAAATTATGAAAATAAAAATATATTTGATAAAATAATGAATGAGAGACAAATTTTTAATATTTTCATGATGTTATTTAATTTTGTTTTTAAAATTTATATAGTAGAAAACTTTTATAATAAATTGTAATTATAAGTTAAGTAAATAAATAAGAATTTTAGACATGAAAGTTATTTTGAAATTTAATTAGAAATTTCAATTTAATACTATAAATTCAAATTATATTTGAAATATAGCAGTTGTAAAAGAAAAACTAGCAAAATTGATTTATCTTATAAAGCATACCCTTAGGCGTAAATGATATCTGTGCTATTTATATAAGGTGCATAAATTTATATAATGTGTTGGTTCAACGTTCAACTGAAATTGATAATATACAATTACAATTTATTTTGATTTCTTAAGGCACTGGTATTAAAACTTACTCGGTATTAGTCAAGGAACTCTTTTTCTGGATAAATCTGCAGGAAGTATACAACAAATTCATGGAAAAAATGTACAAATCACATTATAATTCAGTGAAGTTGCTGAAATTTGCAACAGCCTCTCATATTCAGCATATAATTCTAAACTTTCACACATATTAAGTCATAAAAAACGGTTTTAGATGTAAAATTCATATGTCTTATTAAATATTGGACTTACAAATATGCGGAACCTTTAAAACTGTTTATGGAACCCAAAGAATCAGTACATCACTGTCAAAAGGTTTTGTATTGAAAAGATAAAAAATAATTGGAAATGTGTGGAAGTCTTGAAACTAATTAATATAGTACTTTAGAGTAATGTCAGTACTAGTTTGCTCAGTAATAAAGATTTCATATCAGCACTGGTAAGCAATCATATATTTCATTATAACATTGAATCTGTAGTTAAAAACCTGTATTTAAAACCTTGTAGTTAAAACTTTGAAAAATCTTATCTGAAATATTGTGAGAGTATTTTTATAGAATGTGTAAAAATATATGCAGTAGGAAGTTCCTACTAAGGAACATAGTCCCACGAGTCAAAAAATTCATAATATAATTATATTACCAAATGGGAATTATAAGCGCTATGGAAATATTCGGCATATATGCGCTTCTAATACTCATATCTGTAAGCAAACTATGTCATAGAACCATTATCACCAAATGCATTATAATAAAGATCTAATATCATATCCAACATCTAAGTTAAAAATGCATCTTATACTTCGTTTTGGAGTATAAAAATAAATAAAATTTGTATTTATAAATTATTTTATAAAAACCAATAATTTAATCAAATATTTGAATATAAAACTTCTTTTAAATTTTCCAATTCTTATAACAAATGCAGAATAATTAAAGCCATCGTACCACATTAATTTTATACAAAACTATTAAGTATTTCCTTAATAATGTTTTATTCATAAAGCAAATTCTATGAATTTAAAGAATTTTATGAAAATATTTATTGTAAAGTTTTGTCTGTTATGCTTTGTAAAGATTAAAGGTAAATTTTTTATTATTTGATATGCAAATTGGATGTCTTAAGTCTTGAGTAGTCTTCTTTTTAAATATTATTAAAAATGTTCATTAATATTATACGTAAAAAAATTAAAATATAAATAGAATTTCACCTGATGCCCTAGAAAATGAAGCACAAAAGAGACAATGTCTTCCTACATAGTCAGAAAATAAATTAAATCCTTGGTAATCCTTTAAATGTATATTACAATATTATTGTATTGTAATGGATATTCATTGAAATTCTAAGGATTTACTTTATTTGAAATTTTAGAAATTTTAAATTCCATTACAAAAATCATATAATAATAAAAATTGTTCAGTTTCCTACAGTAACAGTAAAGGATATATATTGTATTAAAAAATTACAAAATATATTTAATCTAAAAAAAGCAAATTCAAAAAATTTCCACAAAATATGAAATTTTTAAAATTTATATATGATTGAAAAATGTAAAAATAAAAAAATTTACTATAAAAAATCAAACTTTCTTCCAATAAATATTTTTAAACAATTTATGTATCGTATCATACATCTATGAATATTAAAGAGATTATCCTTAATAGGATATACAAAAAAAAACATAAATAAACATAAAATCTCAGTTTATATATACCAAAAATATTCGGTTGACCGCAATTATCATACAATCAAGAAGGACAATTCTTATAGTAAATACTTGGTACATATATAGGACAAATAAATGGAAGGATATTAAAGAAAATGAGATTTAGATATCCTTCAGACACATAAATAAACACTCAAGGGTGTTAATAATATTTACAAGCTTGAAAAAGGATAATATATTCGAAAATGTATTTGAGAGATATCAATATTAATACAATTTTATGACTAAGAACATTAAAATATTGTATTTTTTAGGTTATTCGAATGTGAATTCCTTATTGATATTGACATATTATACGAGGAGTTATAGAATTATTTTGAAGTTTATTGTAATAGAAAAATAGTTTGAAAAAATATAGATTGCTCAAATAAACGTGCTCGGTTTAGAGTTGATTTCTTAGTTGATTTTTCCTAGAAATGATAAATTCTTAAAAAATTATTTATAAAGCGGTGTTTTAACCAATCAGTTTCACGTTACCCCTAGTTAATAGTATTTTTCAGAAAATACATAAAGTATTTCAGAAAGAAAATTTAGTAAATTTTGAACAATTTGATGCCAAAATTTAAAAAAAAAAATATTATTTAACGTTTTTTTTTTGTCTAATCCTTTTTAGATTTATCTTAAAGTACAATTATTGTAAATAAAAAATTTCAAAGAAAATATTGTTCTAAAAAATTAATTATTCAAATTTAAATAATTTTTCTTTTAAACATTACAAAGATTGAAGTCAAAGCAATCCTTTTTTTAACAAACATTGGTTTTTTAGATCCTTTTAATTTTTTTCCCGAATATTCTTTACGATGGTTTTTCAATTTCTTTCTGATTTAGTTAATAAAAAGTTTAAAGGATTTGTTTTAAGGCTTTTAGTAAAAGTTTTTTGTAAAAAGAACTCTTTGAGACGAAAAAATCTTTTTGATGAAGAAATTTACTTTAAGAAATACTTTTTCTTTATACTCTGCTGTAGTAGATTTTCTTAGAACATCAAAATCTAATTAAGTAGGAATATTTAAAAAAAAATTTGTATAATGCTATGGCCATGGCGCCATAAAGTTAAGTTTTCTGAAGTTTAATTCATTTAAAAATGTTTTTGAAATACTATGTCCGTTGGGCTAAAATCGAAAAATAATTTTAGAAATTAGGAAAACATTTTATTAAATTGAATAAATATTTATTGTAATGTTTTTCGTTCTTGAATTTCTTCTCAATTTCCAAAGTAATTTTTCAATTTTTTTAGTAATTGTTTAAGTCCAGATCTTTAAATGCAAACGGTTTTAGATCTCAACGATTATAGTTTGATCTAAAATATTATCAGATACTTAATTTCGGAATGCATTATTAAATGTTGGAATCATTGAATTAGGTACTATAATGATTTAAAAGAATGATTTTAATCAGTAATCTTTAAAGCGATAATTCAAGTTTATGAAAATTTAAGGCTTTTTTGAAAATGATATCTTTCCATAAAAAATAATTATTTATAATAAAAAACTTTTGAAATATAATTTTACTAGATCTGATAAAAAAAAAATTATGTAACATTTGAAATTTTGCATATTATAATTCATGTAAGAAAACTTATCAAATATTTTTTATAAATTGTTCAAATCAAATATTTTTCAACTCGAAGAAATTTTCAAAACGAATTTTCTCATGAATATGTAAAGTTAAATATAATTTATAAAAATAACAAAGTTTTTTTTAAAAAAAAAATAATTTTTAACATGATTTGTTTAAAAAATATTTAAATTTTTCATAGTTTTTCTTTAGTTTCTTTCTATATAGTTAAAAAATTTAGAAAATTCTTAGCAATTTTCTGTGTACCATGTTAACAAAAAAAAACTTACAGAAAATATATAAAGATCCCATAAGAATTTACAATTGCATAAGTAATAGTAAAAATTTGAACTATTTTCAGTGAGAATAAAAACTTGATACTTTTACAATTCCCTTAAAATTACATCACGATTTCTATTTTAAATGCTGATTTTTATTGGATTTGATAAAGTTTTGTTTTTTGTCTTTCTAGACTTTCTTGTTACCTGGTAATAAATAGTACAGAAATTGTTGTAAGTATCTTTTAGTAATAAGGATTTACAACGATAGTTTTTATATGATATTTTTAAAATATTTTAAAACATTGAAATTTTAGTGGAAAACAAATAAAATTTACATGAAAAGATTGTGCAAATCAATGAACAATATAAAAAAACTTTGTTAATATTTTACATAATTTTTTTATATTACGAAAATACTGAGACCAACAGAAAAACTATTTATGTAATACTATTGGAATGGGAGCAAGCTATAAACTGTAGAATCAACCGAAAAATGATAGAAACAATCTAAAAATGGACTTTTAACGAAACAACAAAAAACCGGGTTTTCCACTGTAGGTACAACGAAAACTGGTAAGAACAATATAATCCACTTTGGGGAATCACCCATAAAACTGGATTACCACTGGGAACATATCCGAAAAACCATGACAACGAACGAAAAAAACTCTTCACTATTGGAACAACCGAAAAATGGACTTGCCACTATCTGAACAACCAAAAAAATGGCTTTTCAATTTATTAGGGTTACCAGAATGTTTTATTTGTAGATAAACAAAGAAAATTTAACCAAGTTTTTAAAATTAATTTTTACATGTTTACATGTAAAATTATATAGACAAAGTCAAGAAAATAGTCTTAATATGAATAATAAATAAAGCGACAATTTTATGGATCACTTTCTAATTTAATACTTGATTGAATCTGTATAATTTTGGGTCTGAAACTGTCATTTAAATTTAAACTGAATAGATATTTTAAAAAGCTGTTTCAAACTTTATTGATGATAATAAAGATAATCTGTTGATAATATATTACGAAGAAACGAAGAAATTTTCTAATCATAAAATATTTACAACCGAATAATTTTATTTAAAATTATTAAATTAAATAGCAAACATTGCAAATCTTTTTTATATACGTATATAAAATTTTAAAAATAATCTTATAAAATCTGCAATATGAAATTACAAAATAATATTATTATTTAATTTATTATTGTCCCTTTTTATGCGCAGCGTTATCCTTTATTACCTACTACAAAACAGTAGATACTAATAAATATTTTTATTACAAAAATGTCAATGCTAAATATAAAATTATTTACATACAAAGTGGTTTTCAACAGTCAAGCTTTTAAATTATTTAATTTACATAAAATATATATAGAAGATACAAAGTAATATTTTATGTCTAATGAATACAAGGATTTAGAAAGATTTATTAATTTTGAATGTATTAGAAAAGATCTCGAAACTGTGAGATTTTCTATAAATTTTTACCAAAAAGTATGAATGATATAAATATTATATATAAATTGCATAAAAAAATTTAATAAATAAATTTTCCATTAATTTTAAGACATTATAGATAGAGTCACACAAAATATTTAAAAACCTTAATGACGCAATTCGTCTTAAGTTAAGCATAAAATATATATGAAAATGGCTTAAAACTATTGGTAATTATATTGTTAATTAATTAAATAAGAATGAAATAAACTATAATTTTTCGACCCATTTTTATATATTGAATGTTTCCTAATTTCAAACACACTTTTATAGACAGCTGCAACGTGGAGTATAAAACCTACTGAACTAATCTATGAAAAAGTAATATAAATGGAATTTGCTACATCATTTTGAGGAGGTATGAAATGTTACTTTGTGAATAACTTTATAAATATATAGGAAATGATAATTTGATAGCATTAACGTGGAACTAGATTGGTGTTGATAATAGAGTACTATAGCATGTAACTAACTAACTCAGTTTGCAAAGTATCCTCACTTATTTTGTGGACAGAATTAGATATAAATTATATAAAATTTGATGTGCTCATGTACTGATTATTTTTTTAACAATAATCCAAAATTCTGATGTAAATTTCCTGAAAAAACAAATGAATGTTTTTACTGTCATACCAGCAATTTTTATTTATTACATTTGAAAAATGAATTAAATAAAAATTCGCAAAGATTAAGTTATTAATTTCATCATCACTGGTTTGTTAGCCCGTCATGATCTTTAGCCCCCTTTACAATATTTATCTATTTTCCTCTGTTCAATCCCAATGGTTTTTCAAATAATAATATTAATTTTCTTTATGTGTTTTTTTCCAATTCATCCAGCTGCCTCATTCTTGGCCTACCTCTTGCTTTTCTAACCGAAGTTTTTTGATTGTCTACGATATTTGGCATTCTACAACTCGGAAATTCTTACTACATGACCAGACCAATTAATTATTTTACTTAATGAAAAACGATAAATTTAATAGTTTATTATTAATTTCACTAGAAAAATTTTATTTATAAAATGTTCACAAGATTATCAAACCAATATCTAAATTGTAGTCTAAACTTATACACCACTTTTCAATCACTTTTTTTTTGTTAACATTTATAAAAAGGACAAAATTCATAAAATTATTCTAAAAATAAAAAGCACAGCAAATGACATCTCAATTTATTCCTCCTTTTAAAGAAAATAAAAGCAATTTCGTAACAAAAACGGATCATTAATCCATGAAAAAAAAAAAATCCAAAATAATTTGTCAACATTCAAGATATTTTCAATTTGAAGAGGTTTTATCTTTCAACCCAATTTTATTTTCGGACAATAAATAAATAAGAAAAAAAAAAAAGAGCACTGAGATTAAGGAAATTTAGGGATCATTAAGTTCAAACATTGTCCTAAATTTTTTTTCCAGTATAATTTCAGTCTTTTGATGCAAATCAAAAACAACACTTCATTAGCCATTCTCTGATCCTGACAGCCAAAAGTGTAAACATGAATAAACCGTTTCCAACTGTCAGTCATTTTGAATTAATTATAAGGTCAAAAAACGTTCATTGATAAAGTGTAATTTGTAAAGTTGAAAGCAAATTTATGATTTTGTATAAAAAAGATATTTAGAAATTTAGAAAATGGTAGAAAAAAAGCTAAGTTTATAATTAAATGTAATTTTTTTAAATTATATCAGAAGAAAATATTGAATGGCCTCCTTTAGATAGCCTTTATAACTATACTTTTTCTTTGACAAAATTAATTTAAGATTTTCTGAAGATTAATTATTGAGTTAAGTAAATGAAATTATAAATAAATTCCTGTCAATTTGAAATAAAATATGTGAAGAAGAAAACATTTTTGAAAAAAAGTTAATGGAAACTGCACTGCTCAACTAAATTTTGGATGCTGAAAGTGTTTGTATGTTTGATGTTTCTAAATACTCTTGTAAAATTTTATGTAGAAGTTTTTTTTAATGTAACTTTAAGCAGCCTTCATTACATAATGGCATTATTTAAGAATTCTACCTTTATTAACCCCAATTTCCAATTGAGAAATTGGACATAAAAAGCATTGCTTAAATTTTACACACCTTTTTAGCTTTTACTTAAAACTCTAAGTATCTTGTGAAATTTTCCTTTTTTGCTTAGATTACCAAAGTTTTCTGATAAGCGTTTTGCATGAAATACTGTTTCTTTATAAATGGATATTAATCTTGTAATCAATATTACAATCTTTAATAAAAAAAGACTAAATTATTATAAATTGAAACGTTGAAAACATTACCTATTCATCTTAATAAATACAAGTTTCATACATTTTTTTAGGAAACACCAAATAAACAAAACTACTGTTATACACTACTGAATTTTGATAATTCTTTATTAATTTATACATTTTTACTAATTTTCTCAAATTATTCAGTCATTCAAGTTCTGTCTTCATTTTCCAAAACCACATTAGAGCAGTTCATGAATTATTGCCATTTAATTTTATTTACCAATTCAAATAAAAGTCCTAAATTAAACTAAATTAAATACGGATACGTAATTATGTACTCGTTGACCTTATTTCCACAAAAATGAATCAATAAAATCCCAAAACAAACCATCTGCCTAAATAAAGTGTTAATAATCTAACCCAGGCAAAATTATATATCCAACAAAAAAAAAAAAACTCATTATTTTCATTAATATTTAAAGCTATAATATTAAAATTTTCCAACCCAAATACTGTGGAAATTATCTCAATAATATAATTTTAATCGATAATATGTTGAATGAAATTTGTGATCTATATATAAAAACAGAATAAAGTGGTTAGTTTTCAATATTATCCTTTAATATAATTTTCTGGTTAAGGATAATTTTGTATAACATGATTTTAAACACTCTTCTTGTCAATTTTCATTTATTTCAACAACATTTTTGATCTAAATAAATATAAATTTACTGTATGTAGACAAAACAGCATTAGTGCTTTCGTATGTAGAAATTGTATACTGAAAATTCTTAATAGCAAAATAAAATATAAAAAAATATTAAATTAACTCAAAATAGTTAGGCAAAGCAAGCAATTTTCATTTTACATAAACTAAACAAGAAGCGATAATGAGTTTTCCTTCTACAGTTTAAGCAAACTTAACATATAAAAATTCATTTTTTTTTGTTTGCGAGTTAAACTAACTACAGAATATCTATAAAAATTTGTATTTCTTTGTAAAAATGAACTAGATAATAATAGGTCCTGTCTTATTCATATCACGTTCTCAATAAGGAAATCAACGATTTAGCAAAATTATAATATTTATTTTTTTGTATAAAAACTATAAAAATTTTGGTGTTTTTTTTAAGAATTTAATCTAAAAACATTTCTAAAGTAAAAATCAGTATTAGTTTTTTTGCCAAAAAAATATTTTCTTATATTTATTATAACAAAACGGGGTTTTGAAGGCATTGAAAAGGCAGAACTTTTGGGAAGAGAAGGAGTTAGCAGCAAACTTACTGGATCAGAACCATTCTTGATATGAAATACTTCAAGATGCTGCAAAAGAAGAAAACTACCCAATCTCAGAAATTAGAATGGAACATACTTAAAAGTGTAAGAAACTTCTTCAAATGAATATGAAGAAATTTAGAACAATGGTATAGGCTTCCATATAGGTCACTACAATCCCCTACACAGAATCGGATTGTAAGAGGACCAAGGGTGTAAGTTGTAAACCTAAACTTAAGCCATAATTCGGACTATAAATATAAACAAAATTAGATTGATTTTGTTATGAAATAAATTTAAAAAGCATTGCATTATAAGGAAAAATTGCTAATAAAAAACTTATATAACTTCAAGTCGATATCCTGATGCTATCTAGAAAAGGTGTATCCTAAATTTAAATAAAAATACTTTCCACAATTGCATAATAAATTAGAAATACATATTAGAAATATACTTTTAAATATAAACCATCAAATAATAAATTTTGAAATTTTGCTTTCTACAGCGACAAAAAAACCTTTTCCAAGTAAAACTTAACAATTAAGAACTTCCTAAAAAAAAATTTTGATGACGTATAAAATGTTGTTTTGAAATGAATTTAAAGATTTGTTTAAATTTCAATGTTGAGACACACATAAGAATACAAAATTTTTGTTTCTTTCATTATCAGGTGCCCAGAAAAATACAACCAAAAATGGTAAAAGTTGTTGTATTTTATAAAATAATCGGACAAAAACAACATACAAAAAAAAATACATTAATGATGAATGAAAATTATAGAGTAAGAGCTGCTGGTAATGAAGCAAATACATTTTTTGGTTACATATTTTGCACGTTGCAGAAAAGGAAATCAATATGTTTAGTATAGTAGCCTTTATAACAGAAAGTTTATTTAATGGGCAGGGACATGAATCTGTTAGTATCAGTCAGTATAATAAAAATATTTAACATAATGGTTGATAATATTAATCATAGATATTTTTAAATTGGTTACAAATTAATTTACTTAACTTTTGATTGAGAAAAAGTTTTTTTAATAATTTCCTTTTAAAAGTGATTAATAATACCTGATTTTATTAATGTCACAGAATTTTTAAGAATTCTTTATATTTATTTTAAGTAAAACATTTTTAAATCATAAATTATTACTAATAAAATGTAGGAGTAAAAATGTTTTTAAGTTTTCATTGAAAATATAAAATTTATTTATTTTTGTTTATATTTTCCAGAATTTTAATATCTCACTTTCAACACCAAAACTTTAACCAACAAATAATTGAGGTTGGTAAAAGGTACTATATAAACCATTAATTTCAAAACCTCTTATTTATGAAAATATGCTAATGAAGTCTTATTTTTGATGAAGACATTAGTAAGTCTAATAAACATTTTTAATGTTTATTGAACTGTTTTACAATAATTGTTAATCAAATAAAAATTTCAGCATAATAGGCTAAAAACTAAGAATAATTGATTAATTGTAATGAGATACATTATAGATTAACTATATAAAGAGTTTCTGATGGAAAAATGGAAATTTATTGAAAGAACGAAATTTATAAAAAGATTTTTTCTTTACGTTTCCAAGAAAATATATTAACAAATATCCGATTTCGATGAAATTCGAGGTTGAATAGTTCAGTAGTCTCTAACTCTCTAATAAAATTTTCGACTTATATCAAATATATTCTTGAAGTTCTATAGAATTATGAAAATTTTGTACGCATTCCTAAACTTTTTTACAAATTGTTATGTTTTAACAAAGCTTTTATAATGAGATTAAATTATTAATAATGTTTATTTCAAAATGTATGTTAAGACATATTGAAGCTTCTTTATAATATTACGCAAAATACCTAAAGATTTTTTGTCGTACATCGTAATGGTTGAAAAGATCACGTTTTCTAGAATCAATAATTATTTTATATAATAATGATATCGATGAGAGTTACTAATGATGTCCTTAGGATACGAAAATTAATATTATCATGGGAACTTGTAAAATTTATTTGTAAACTTCAAGGAAAAAAAAACTAATCAATTTCTGGGAAAAAATATTATAATCTTTATATAATTTTTTTGGTCCCGGATCAACTATTTTAAATCAACATTGACAAATTTGCAGGAGATTCAAAATTGTTTTAATATGTTTTCTTACATAATAAATTTAAGTTGGAAATAATTAATTATAATTAAAAAAATGATTTACTTATAATAAATGAATTTACTTGCACTAGTTTGCAACTAAACCTTATATTCGAAATCAGAAATAGTTGAACTGAAAGATGGAAATTGTTTCGTCCCTTTACGTTTTAATTTTGCATGGAATTATTTGCAAGACGTAATAAGGATATCATTTTCAAATATTATTATATTACAACAAATTAATGTAAAGTTACTTTTATAAACTTTGACCTCACTCAGTTTAACCTTAAATAACAAAATACATTTTTCAAATGAATTATTATTTTTTTGTTATGAAATATATCAAAAATATTAAAACTTCTTTAAACAAGATTTTCGTTTTCGAAATTAATTTTTCCACTTTTCAACTAAAAGCTTAAAAAATAAAATCATGTTTTTAATAAGTTTGGTTTTATTTTGAAAAGTTTAGTCTTTTTGAAAAGTTTTTCAATTTGTGTCAGAATTGAAAAAGGCTAATCTCAAAGGAAATATTAAATATATAAAAAAAACTAAAGGATATAAATTACTCTCTATTTATAAATCCTTTGAGTTTCAAAGTTTTTTTTTATGAACTAATATAAATATTTTTTTTTATATATATATGTATTAGGCAAACTTTTAGTTACAGAAAAATTAAATCAAATTAACTAAAAAATTATAATATTTTTAACATATTACAAGATATGGAATCAAAAAAATTATATTATTATTGTGAATTTTTTTCATTTTTCCAATATCCTATTCTAATTGACCGAAAAAATTACTTTATCAGAGTGAACATTAACAGAATTTTATATGTTTTACAGGGTTTACCTGCAAACTTTAACCTTTTGCAATGATTGTTTGAT
This sequence comes from Rhamphomyia laevipes, assembly GCA_963920725.1. Taxonomy (NCBI): domain Eukaryota; kingdom Metazoa; phylum Arthropoda; class Insecta; order Diptera; family Empididae; genus Rhamphomyia; species Rhamphomyia laevipes. The sequence goes on along the minus strand of OY987258.1, from coordinate 32,003,588 downwards.
CCCGAAGAATGTAGCGAAAAGAGTTAAGCATTATTTACATTAACAAAATGCTTTTCATATAATAAACGCTAGTTACACCCAATATTTACTCATAATTATTATTATAATTTAAATATATTTACCTATTACTTTTCGAAGTGTTTAATTATTGACGCTAAACTATTATAATTCAAAGTTTTGAATGATTTTCTTAATTCGTTCAGAGAATATCTTGTATTCAGATAATTTATAATTTATAAATATAGTGGTTGGTTTGATATATTACTGTATCACATTTGCAGCATAACTACAGTATAAATTACTGATTTTCCAAGAAATAAAGCTGAAATTCAACCTAAGCAAATCGACAAGGTGTGAAGAACAATGTTATAAACTTGAACTACTTACCTATTTAGTACGAATGAATTAAGTATTTTCAGTATTAAAAATTGTATCCTTCTGAAAAAGAAATTTATAACAATTTATGCGTTGGCAAAGATAATATAATAAGGAATTCATTTAAATTATATATTTTCCGATATTAAAATAATCAATTATTTAATAATATTCAACTCCAACACTTTATCTTACTGTAGAAATTATTGTTAATCTGGTACAACTATGAGGTAAATATGGATGAATAGGAACCATTAATATAAAAATTTCCAATAATATTAATATAAAATCTAAATTGCTATAGTAGAGTTTATAATGATGATGAACTAATTAAAAAAGCTCCAGTTGCAAATGTAGACATGAAAATAAATAATCAAAAGTTAGTGGGTAGATGTCTGATAAATAAATAGTAAAAAGTTGAAATTATATTTAGTAAAAATGTGTACATATGTTATACAAATTATTATAATACGTAGGATATTTTATAGTAGTTATCAGTTTTATAGAAAGCATAATTAATATATAGTACAAAATAAGAACTAATAATAATTTTTAGGTAAATACTTCTATGGAAAGTAATTCGGTTAACAAGTCAAACATTAAACTAAAAGCATACAAAAATATTAAGGGAATTCAAATTTATATGGACAATTCTACAAAGTTATAGTTGTACTCACCAAAAATGAATAATTAGATACTAGATATTATAAGAAAATGTATATAATAACATTTAATTATATTAAAATAATTAAAATAATTCAAACTTTATACAATTAGACCGAAATAAATAGGAGATTTACTCTAAAAAATTTCATTAATAATTAAATATTTTTCATAATTTTCCATTATCACAAAATTCAATCTAATATTATTTCAAATAATTAAATTGAATAAATTATGTATATGAGAAAAAATTTACATATTCCGCCTAAATCATAAATTTTATGATAATTTATACACGTGTAATTGTCACTACCCCAAAAAAATGTACCCTTGTTGTTGTAGATTATTTTTTTTTTTTGTCGTATAACACATACCCAAATTTATATATATTCTAATTTAAATAGAATCTTCAAGGATTTTCTCTTAAGGGATCATAAAACAATACTTCAACTTTTTCATTACCAAAAGAATTATTTTTCGTAAGAAGATAACGAATATTTTCTTTTGGGTTTGCTATTTTTCTTTTATTATTTGATTTCATTTAGAATTTAGACGAAACAGAAAAAAAAAATTGTTCTTTTATGTTAAAATAGCCCTTGACCTTAACTTCAGGATAAATTTAAGATCACAAGAAATAATAATTTTAGTATTGGATGGTAGGCAATAAAAATATATGGAAAATGTTTCAAAAAAGTTAACTTGAGTGGAAGAATTTTGTGATAAAAAGTTGATTAAATATATGAGTATCTATGAGCTGATAAACCATCATTTTAGTATGACCTCAATTATCTTTTACAGTTCAAAACTAAAGATAGAAAAAATATAGTTTTTTTTATGATATAAATAAAAGTAAATAAGGTGAAATTAATTGTAGATTTTTAATAGGAATTCATTTAGTTTACTTACCTAATTTTATTTAATTATGGCTCAAAAAAAGTTTTTACAGACGTAAATTATATAAGCTTTTAAATTTTTCTGGTTAATTCTTAATTCTTAAATTTTTGAGCACTTTCTGGATGAACAGACTTTTTAAATTTTTTAAACTGTCATCTTTGGACCGCTCTACAATCGATTTTTCAATTCAATCTTCAAAGAAAAAGGAGCTTCATATTTTGGCACATGACTACAACTAGGAAAATATTCCATTCAATTTCAAGTAGACCCTGTACATATTATAAAAATTATTGATAATATCCCTGTAAATGTGAAATGTTGTTTAAAATATGGTAAATTTTCTGTCACCAAAATAAACAATTTTTTAAGAAAATATTAAATTTTTAGTTGTAAGTACATGATTGAATACATACTACGAAACATATTTTAGAATATCTTATATAATTTTATTACTCATATATCTTCAGGATATTTAACATTTATGAATAAAATATGTATAAAATTAATGTTATATTATTTCGTTTGCTTAATATCTTTATGTTCTGCTGTAAAATTGTGTTAAAAAAAATATATTCAATAACAAGGTTTTCCACAAAATTGAAAATTAATAGAAATTTTATAGTTTGCGATAAGTAAACGTAATAAAGTAATATTTAAACATCAACTTTTGCAGTTTTTTTAGTAAAGTGAAAGCAATGGACTGCAAGTTAGGAGAATAACGATAATATAATTTAAAATCAAAATTAAAAATCCGGTGACAAACAAAACTTTAGAAAAACAGTCGCTTTGGTTGCGTAATCGCTGGTACTAAATAAATTGTTTTAACAAAAACTGTGGTGCTTAAAGTTTAGCTAATAGTTAAATAATAAAATGCGGAATTTACTTAATTTCAACTGATTCGTTTTCATCAATTTTTTAACTTGATTTTGTTTTTTATTAAATATTGAGAAAACACAGGATTTGGGAAGGGATTGGATTTTAGAATTAGCAAGGAATATGATTTATGGACTGCGGTTAACAGGGGCTGAATCACATTCCTCTTAAACCCGTAGAAATTATATTTTTAACAGAACACATGAGGTGGTAATTATTTCATAAATAGTGTTTTGACCAATAAACTAGTTTTTAAATTTCATTGTACGATTAAGTTGGGCGTACAAACTTTACAAATTTCACTTAATCTCCTCGGAACAGTTTTCCAGCAGAAATCTATAGAACAAACTAAGATCTTCACATGGCGGCGGTGGCTTAGATTAGAGAGTCTTTTTCGGGAATTCCCGGGCGGGAAATACCGGGAAATATAAAGAGAAAATATTTCCCGTTTCCCGAGAAATAACGAAATTTCCCGGGAAAAAAAATAATTGTTTGAAATAGCCAATTTTCCTGGAAAAATCTTGAGATTTTTTTTTATTTTTGACTTTTCAGTTACACATGAAAGAATAATCTTTTAATGGAAAATAACTAAAAAAATTAATAGCTAAAAAAACTTCTAAGCACCTTAAGATATGCAGAAAAAAGTTGCCACCAACGTATTGTTATTAGATGATTAATAATCTACTATAAAATAGTAGATTATTCTACTAGAAACTACTATAAAATTAAAATTAAAATTTTAAAAATTTATTTTTTTATTTAAAAAATAAGTTTTTAAAAATGAATGGCAATTCATAGACGATTCGCTCAAATTTGTTGGTTTTTTTTAACACAAATTGGTTTATTTTTTTTGTTAAATAAATTTTAAAATTTAATTTTATAGTAGTTTCTAATGAAATATTTTTTTATAATGAAGTTATTCTTTTTGTTATGTTTATTTATTTCTTATTATTATTATACATATTACTTTATAAAATGAATTTAATTGTTTTTTTGAAAACAAAATGCTTGGTTTTCATTTATGCTTCAACATTTTTAACTTTTAATTCCTCTTTTTTTATTTTCCCGGGTATCCCGGGAATCCCGGGAAAAATTAAATAAAAGTTCCCGTTTCCCGGGAACAAAAATAATCCGGGAAACGTGACTCTCTAGCTTAGATATTAAGTCGTTTAATATTTTGGTATCGTTTATAATGTTAATGGCCAGTCTTAACTCTAACAAAATATTGTAGACAGGTTTTCGATGCATCTGCACAAATATGAAAGTTATATTCAAACCGAGGACGAATGTACGTCGCGATCTGAAGCTGAAAAGTATCTATTACTTCAATAAAATATTGAAATGGCCACTTACTTTTAATCTATGATTTTAGTGTAAAATTCAGTAAAACATTTTTACTTTTCTACTGAAATTAAGTTCTATTAATAGAAAACCAACTCATCCAATACGCAAAATTAACACAAATTCATCTTAAACTGTAAAGAAAATATTTTCATTTGAGTATTAATTTATTCATATTTCCGCAAGGATCATTCACTAAATCCGCAAACAAAAACGATAAAATATTTCATGATAAAATCCTTAAATATAATAAAGAATTCTTGAATGAAAATGAAAAATGGAAAATGATGATATTTTATATACTCTTAAGTATTTAAAAGAAAAACAGTAGTTCTTAACATGTTGCTAGAGGAGAAAGTGGTACATGAGAGTATATCACTCATAATATTCTCTAAGGATATTTTTTTTTATTATTTTTATATATTTTTGCAAGGATATTATATTCATAATAGAAGCTTTTAATACAAAATAAAATTTTATATAATAATATATTTGTCTAGAAAATAAAAAGATTTCCCGAAGAATTATTATTATATGTTTATATATAATATTTGTATTGTGTGTGTGTTTGTAAATACTAATTTTAAAAGGTTGACAATAAGGATAATAATATCAAGGAACATTTTTATTTGGTTTATTTTGTCATCGGTAAACATATATACAAATATTATTGCGGTTTGTATATTTACTCTTATTTATATAAATTATCCAAAGTGGATTATTATGTTTCAAAAATATTGAATGAACTCTGGGTATTATATCAACATTGAATTTCGGGTCATACAAAGAGAATAATATAGAAACATAAATAATGAAACTTTAATTCTTTGCGACTTGGAAAGATATCGTGAAGCAACAACATCCAAAAGATTAGAACGGAAACGTACATTTTTTCAAGTTGTATATTTAATACAAAAATATCTTTAATTCAGCAACTAATTAAAAAAATATTAATAATAATCCTATTTCCTGTAATCATCATCAGAGTAAGATTATTTGATGAATTTCGAAATTGAATAAAAAAAATTATGTTAAAATTATAATATGACATTAAAAGATTTTTGTATATATAGAGAAAACTTGTAGTATTTAATCTTTAATTATAAATGTTTTCAAAATCTATTAAATTAATTTAATTAATTATCACTTGTAATTATTTAAAAAAATATTTATATTGAAAAGTTTTATATATTATGTAAAATTCCTTGATAAATATCGATTTATGCTAATTCATATCCGAATAGTCGACAGAAAAAAACCGTCTTAGCCTTAGATGGTGTAACGTGTAAAATGATGCTATGCGAAATGAGAAGATATTACCCTTTAACAGCTGATGAAAGATTGCTCAAGATTTAATAAAATATAATTGAAAAAGGTTACAGTTCCTAAAAATTCCTAAAAGTATTTGTAATAATGAGCTCTGTGTTACTGTGAAGACTGAATATCTGACAATTTTTAGGAAGTTTTATGTACTTCCCTTCCCAGTTCACAAGTTTCCGTAATTCGTTCGTAATTGTTATCAATTTGTATTTGATTTTCAAAGGCTCCACAAATTAATTCTTATGAAATTTAATCCTTAAACATATTTTTTTCTTGCACAAAATACAATTAAAATAATTGTAATATTTACAATAATAATTTGAAGATTAAGATATCGAATTTCAGGAAAATATTTGCAAATAAAAAAACTTTAAAAATTTATCTTTACAATTTTGAAAAAAGAATAAACCTTCTTCAAAAAACATACAATAATTTTAATCCTTAAATATTTCTATCCTTATTTAAATATACAATTTATCGAAATTAATTTGAAATCTTAATAATGATATTATTTTTTTCATATAATTAACAATACCAGGTTATTAAAAATATTTAAAATAATTAATTTAATTTTATATTGCAAGGATTCTGTTAAAGTTGAAAATACGATTATAATATAAACGTAATACAAATACAATAAAGCGATTAATATCATGAAAACTGATAATCAAAATTTTCTTGGAACAAATTTGCATATTTTATAGAATAATAAGGATTAATATTTTGTATATCAGTTTAGAGTATATTTGTACAATAATTGAATGAAAATTTCAGAGCAAAAGTTTGGTATATCTAGCGAGCGAGCTCTTCACAGTACACACTCCATGCTAAGAAATTATACCTTTAAGATATCGCGATCCGTGCGCAGTAAATATAAGTAGAAGATGTGGAAAAGAATGCTAGGCTATTGAACATTTTGGGGCTGATGTTTTGCTTTCAATTACATGAACAAACTGTAAGAAGCAGGGGTTCTGGGTTGGATACCAATTCCCTGTTTCTATCGAAGGAGTTGGCATGTGCAACGTGAACGGTTCGATGTGTACAAATGAACTAATTCTATCCTAAGTGCATGAACCCATAATTGCATATTTGCACATTTACAAAATTTATTTAATTCTTTTTTACAAAAAATTTATTAATGTTGTATATTTTACACAATATTTATTTAAAATAAAAATTGCATGAATAAGGAAAAATATATTTAAATAAACTAGAAAACAGAAGAAAATGCGATTGAATGAAAAACAAAAATTAAAATCTCTTATGCCAACGGCTATTAATATATTGGTACCCGGCAACCTTAGAGACAATAAATTTAAAGAAATAAAATAAACCCATGGATAAAATATGTATTCGTGTTTTATGCTGGATTTATGTTACGTAAACCAAATTAATGCAAAGTAAAGTTGAAAGTTGAATTACATGAAAATAGTATTTCCATTTGTAATGAGATTGAAGGATGTCAATGAAAAGCAAAGGTTGGCTCAACTTCCAGTAACTTTCAACTTTATAGATTTGTAAGGCTTTAAATTGTCAAAAAAAAAATATAAAAACAGTGACACTTCTTTCTCAGATAAAATTATCATATTATTTTTAGCAAATTAAATAAAATTTTAAATTGTAATTTCAATTATTTTAGAAATAGATGACATGAAAATGGAAATTAATGAAATGAAATTTGAACTTACATCAGATGAGGTGAAATTATAATAGATTTAAAATTTTGCGTTTCAACATTTTCATTGTGAATCCATGATTAGATCATTGCTGATATTTGATATTATATGGAAACTTTTTTTATAAAAAATGTAATTATATACTAAATTAAACAAGAAACAAGAAAATATAAGTAAAGTGAATAAGAATTTTCATAAATATAGTTTTTTTTTATTAGTACATTATTTAAAAGATTTATTTATGCTTGCAGGATTTTAAATTTTCATATTACTTTTTTTTATATTAAATTAACTTTGAGAGCATTTTTAATAAAACATTTTGAAATTTGGATTTATTATAAAATTATTTATGTTTTATAGAAATTATAATTTTTTAATATCAAATTTCGGAGCCACACATGTTATTACCTAATTTCCTGACAATTATTTTTATATGGTCCAACATTAAAATTTAATTTTAATATCCTGTAATTATTTAATTCATTTTGATTCCCTTGCTCCCCTAGAGGACATTAACAAATCTTCCAATTCAAATAAATTTTCACAGTTTCAGTCCAAAGGGTTGTAAAATTTTTAACACTCAACAACATTTTGTAAATTGTATACAGAAAAAAAATATAAATTTTTACACGTTTTGTGCTACTTTATGTAAATAAAAATAAAGTTAAATTTACGACTTTTAATTAAACGCTCACAAAATAAATGACTTCATAAAAATGGCAATAAAAAATGTGGTATTTTTATAAAAAATAAAATTTGTAAAAAAAAAAAAAATATATTTTTGTTGATTAAAACTTTTGAAATAAAAGAGAAATATACAAACTTATAATTTAAATTATTTATATTTTTATATTATTAAAGAATGAATTCAAGTTTTTTTTACATAAAAGGATAAGGATATTACACCTTTCTTGCACTTAGTGAACACCTTTACATTTAATAGTGTTACAACTTTAACTTAGACATTTATAAATCATTATTATTTAAATAATAATCATATTTATTAAATTTTAATTATAAATTATTTATTATTTCAATAATAAAACTTTAACAATTTAATTAGTGCGTCAAATTAAATTATAATTTTTCTTGTAATCATTACTTAACATAAATCATGATCCTTTTTTCAATCGCAATCTTCCTCATTGAAGCATCTCGTCCATAAAAATAAATAAATAACAAAACGTGATTAAAAATATAGCCGGCGAGCAAGTAAACATGAAAATGAGTTTATAAAATATTATGACCTCACTAACAAGTAAACAGTATAATATTTTAAATATAAATAATTTTGTTGAATATAGAGAAACCCATTTAATCCTGTAAAACTCACTATCATACTATCATCTGAAATGTGGCGTATGGTAATTTATAATTAGCAATCACCTGATGGAGCTATAATTTACAATTTTTAAACTACATATTAGTAAAAAATGCCATCCGATACCAAAATAACGAGTGGTCTATAATAGAATCTTGTGCCTCTTGGCTTACCTAAAGGTTATATATTCAAAGCCTTAACATAAAACAATGTTTATTACATGGACTGGAACCATAATATAACAATTCCCGATAACGTTATAATAACGATTTCAATTTGATTTTTCCAAATAACTTTAACGATATTTTCGTAGCGATACAAAACTCTTTTTGTATAATTTTTTTATCAAGCACTAATTCTATGTAACTCATAAATTTTATAAGCCTAACATTATTAGATAAGTTTTAATAAGTTTTTGACCATTTCTTTATTTATGGATAACTATTTCGCCAAACTGAATTTATATTATAACGAAAAGTTTGTTTTCTAGTTTTGGAATTTGAAATATTTCCAAATTTTGCAATTTATAGTTGAAAGCTGCTTTCCTATTAAACTTGGATACAAAAATAAATACTAAATTTTCTCTTAATAATATTTTGTGATTTATTGGAAAATGTGTCTTTAAAAAGTATCGTAAAAATTAATATTTAAACTCAATTTCATGATATTTTTTAATCTTTTATTAAATTAATTGAAGTTATTGAAATAATCGAATAATATAAAATGTTGTAGTCCATTTATGGAATTCATTTCAATGGAATTATTCATATAATAAGAATTTGTTAAATTGATCGATTAATTAATATTTTTTCAATATTGTGGCAGAGTTTATTGGATCACTTCACTGGGAAAATGTTGCGTATTTTTTTTTTTAAATATTAATATTTATATGATTAGTTTTGCAGAAAAAGACTTCTTTATCGCTATCAATATTTAGGCTACAACTTATTCTTATTATGAAGAATTGTAATAAATTAATAAAGGATCGGACAAATGAATGGACTGACAATCGAATGGACAATGTTTTAATTTAAATGAATTAGAAAAGCGGAAAATATTATTTAGAATAAAAACCATTTCTAATATTTTATTCAAATACAAAATAAATTTATTCAGAAACGAAAACAAAACCCAAAAATTAATAAAACTCTTTTATCATGTTTAATATCACGTTCTTCAATTATTATTCTTCATTTTCCTGCCAAAGAAAACCATAAGGAAAAAATGATTTCTATTTTGTTTTTAAAGATTTCGTGACTGCAAATGTTATGCATCCCTAAGGACAAAACTAATCTTTCAAAAATAAAAATTGTTTTTCTATTTTTCTGGAATTTATTTCCTAAAGGGAAAAACCGAAAAACTCTTTACTCTTATTTTTGTTTGCTATTTTAGGTTTATTTACATAACCTTAAAAAAAGAAAATAAATAAATACTTAAATGACATTTTTCTTTTCGGTTATCCTTATTGCCAAAGGATATCCTAAAATCAAATATAATTTTTTAAAGTAAACTATTTATATTTAAACAGTTTTATCAAATTTAGATTAGAATTACGATAATGACAATAAATTTACTATTATTTTGATATAGGAAAATTGGCTGAAAAAAAAAAATTATTAGTATTTTTAGAAATTTAAGTAATGCGATATCATAAAATCATTATTACTATCCAATTTTTTTTTTTTTAGAGAAAACGCTATAGGCAAATAATAATAGTTTTTTTCGTTGTCATAAACTACATTAAATTTAGAAAACTTTTTTGGTAGTTTTAACGTTTACATAGAAAAAGAATAAAGTTCTGAAATCGTTTTTATATACGTATAACGTTTATGTTTTTATGCTTTGAAAAGCATAATAAATATTTTTCTGGAAAATGAAATTTAGTAAATTACAAATTTCTTTTTTTCGATCAGGATCAGTAGAATTAATAGCTAGAGGGAAATTAATAATAATCATAAATATTTTTTTTTATGATTATTATTCATAGTTTGTGGAGATGCTTTAAAACATTTTTAGGATAATTCTATAAAAATTAAGGATATTTCATAAATCCTGAACAAAAAGTTTTATGAAATTTTGAAAATATCTTATTAGGTAGCAGTTATAAAGATTTACTTCCCTAGCTTACAAAAGGATTGGGCACCAAAATCTCGGGATATAATTTAGACATATTTAGTTTTCGAATAGTTTAAAATTTCTAGCGATTTTAGATCTGGAAACTGACAAATACGAACTAGTACAACAAAATAGCTTAGAAATACCAATATTAAAAAATTCAGCGTTTAGAAAATCTAACTAAAACTAACAGATTATTTCAAGAGGCATTAAAAATATATAAAAAAAATTAAAAAACAAAATTTACCATATTTTTATCTCCTTCTGAAAATACAAAAAATTTAATACTTTTCTCCCTAAAAACTTCACTTATTCACTTTTGAAATAGAAAAGGAAAAGAAAACCTATCAAAACCAAACAAAAATATAGTTTTCTTAAAAAGGCCTTCTTAATGCAAAAATATGAAGAAAAAAAAAACTTATAATCTTTTGATTGAAAATTTGTTGGAAAAGTAAAAAATCAAAGAAAACAAAAAGTTTTATTAAATATAATATAAAAAAAAAATTAAATTTTTTACATAAATTTTCTAGTTTTTAAAGGTTTAGAAAATGTGTTCCAAAACAGAGGTATAAAAACCGGTAGAAAAATTGATTTTTTTATAAAGGAAACTGCGTTAAAATAAGGAAATTAAATTGTACAGAAAAGTGTAACTTCTTCTTCAACCTATGCGTGTCTTAGCTTCTTAAATATGTGTCGTCCGTCTTGAGCTGAATGTTCATACCAGTTTTGTATCCACAGATTTATTAGATCTACTTCAATAGCTTCTTTTTATCTGGTTCTCGGACTTCCTCTGGTACTTTGTTACTATATTAAAGAACTATTCATTATCATGTTCTGATATCCAGGGTCTTGTTATGTCCTGGTCACCGTATTCGTTCTGCTTCAATGAATATCAGCACATTTTCTTTATTTATGAGCACTTTTAGCTTATAATTAAATCTTCTTCGATATGAATTATACACAAAACAAAAAAGCTTCTAAATTAGTGGGTAGGAACATAGCTAGGGCTACAGCTGTGTACACGACGCATGGGTACGCATAGCGATGAATAAATCATGCTATAGCTGTTCGAATCCCAATCGAAAATAAATAATCAAACACTTCATTTACAAGTGACCAGCGCTATCCCGAGATAGATATTGCTTCCTTGGTAAATAATATCTTTTCAAATTCAACGATCTAAACAAAACCGTAAACTGTACATTTTCTTAACGGCACGAGATGGAGCTAAAATAACTTCTCATCCAGGCTATGTTCATGAACCATGTTGTAGTGTTGTAGCAAAACGGTCCTTATATACCTAATTCGTGTCCTGGACAGTATATTCATTATATAAACATGAATGAAATAAGATTGTCTCGTTATAATTCCAATGTATATAGCAATAACAAAAGTTTTGATTTGATAGTTCTTCCTTCAAAGCCTCAAAGATTTTATTTATTGTATAGTTTGTGTATACAAACTTCCTATCCCAATCATTAAATATTTCCAAGTTAATACACAAATTTAACAAGATGAAATTTTTCATTTATTTTTTATACATTATTTTCATATTCATCCTTTGAGTTGAATTGTTGTAAATATTTGGCTGTGTGACCTAGAAAAAGTTACTATTTTTATTTGGTAATTTGTAAAAAATTTTTATAAAGGTAAAATTTATGAAGTATTCATGGTTTGATAATTCAAACTTTGTTTATTTCAATAACAATGGAGTCATTTTGAAGTAATAAAAATCATTGTAGCTGGAATTTGAATAATCAGTTTCATAAATCATAAAACAATATACGCAAGAACTATTTCCTTCTCATATAATTTTCAGGAAACATGCTGCACTGGTGATAATATGTCTTCGTTCTGAAGAGGGTTCGAAAAAGGATGGAATTCTTAGAATTTATTCTATCTCAATGTTTAAAAGTAACATAGAAAATTATGTTATTAGAATATTATTTACAACATAACTTATTAGAAGCGGATGGTATGAAGACAATAAACCTGATCACGTTCATTAAATGAAATGGATTACAAAATGGTGTATATAAATAGCTTTAAGTGATGTTTTATAAATAGCTTTAACAATCCAAACCACAAATTCAAATATATTATATTAACAATTATTTTCAAATATAATCTTAATACATAGTTTGATTTAAATAATAATGGTAACTTTGGGACATATTACACTAACATTATAGACATTAAAATAAATGTTCATGTTAATGATTTGTTCCATAAATCTCCATTTTCTACTAATAATTTGAGATGATATTCCAATTAAAATTTTATCATTGATAAACTAAGAGCTAGCAATATATTTACTTTGGTTATTTCAGGAAGCATGAACATCAGCTGGATAGACTCTTATTAAACACCAAACATTGAATTGAAGGTGAATAAAATATGTGAATGAGAACTTGAATACAAACCAATGACCTTTCTGTACATCATTTTTTTATGAAATTTTAATATTGAAATAACCAAGAAATATAAATGCAAGAAATTATAAATTTTTATTTATAATATTTAGTTTGAATTGCTACACTCCTTGGTTCTGCTCCGATAGAATCAACCAACTTTATAATTACATAAACAAATGTATACCAATTTTAATATTTTGTAAATTATTTTATTAGAAGATTTTAAAAATACACCGCCATCTTGTATCCGGGTAAAAATAATGGAAAATAGAACATATTAATCTTTTTAACGTATATTGTTTTTCATATTTAATTACAACGTTTGGATATATTTGGAAATTGTACAGGTTAACGACATTAAATTTTCGTCGACCCGAATTCAATTCTTAAAAAACTGCAATTTCAATTTTTTAAATGAATTAATTTCTATTCAATTTATTATTTTTGTAAAAAATAAATAAAAACAGTTTTAATTTAAATTTTAAATTTGAAGACCTACCTTAGTATTAAAAAAATGATTTGAATATACAAGTTTGTTATTCATTCAAATTATAAATTCCTTTATAAATTCCATCCATGTCCCAAATATATTTCATCATATTATACGTTATTTTTGACATCCCCACAAAATATGAATTTTTCGTTTTGAAAGACTATAGCAAACACTCTTTTTTAACTATATTTTCCGCACACCAAATCTAAAGTTGGAAATTATCGTTATCCTGTCTGCCTCCAGTCCAGACATCTACATTAAAATTTCATTTCCTATCAATATTATCCATTTTGTCTGCATATAATGGAATTTCGAATTTCGACTCATCTATATTTCATAAGCGATATGTATGAAATGCATAATATTTTGTTATTATTTTTTTAGATATTTGACAGCTTGACCGATGTGGATACATTTCCTAGATGATGATGATGATATTTTAAATAGAAATATGTTTAAATCATCTGAAAGATATAAGTATATATTTAACATGTTGTTGGTGTTGGTAAATGTTTATAATAAAATAATGTAATTTGTTCTCAAATTTTAATAATCAATCAATTTCATAATTCAACTCTTACAGTATAATAAATTTAATGGCTGATGTAGACTAAAATTGAATTCAGAAATATTGAATGTTAGAATATGGAGTTTTTAAATTGTTGTTTTTTACATTTTCATATAAAAATATACAATTGAAACAGCTTTAATTTTTTAATATTAAATTCTATAATTTATTTCCAAGAAGTTTAAATTATTCAAAGAAGTTTACTTCAAAGACTTCTTTGAATTGTTAAAATCAGTGTGAAATAAAATTCACAAATATTTTCAAAAATTGTAGTTTATGAGTTGACAATTTAACCATATAAACGACTACGACGAGCGAGTTTGTAATTCATTTTAACCATGTAAACGACTTAGAACGAGCTAGTTTCTAACTTAAATAACCCGACGTAGATTTCTTAAGATGATCATTTGGATCAAACTGAAAATATAATTAACGTTCTGACAATTCAATAAGTCTGCGTTGGACAGGTTTTGTTTGTTGATTGATTTGAGCTTACTGCCTATACTGATGGGTGCAGTGTTGCAACATTTAGCAATGCTTTACCATTATTTACTTTACCATGTACCATTTTCAATTTTCTATACAAAGCTTGTCAAAAAGATGTTTAAAAATTTGTTAAATCTGAAAAAAAAATTGAAAATTATTGTTAATTATTAAATTTTTAATTATAATTGGAAATTCAAATTGAATTTTGTTTTAAATTTATTGTTCGATTTTTAATTTACTATATTGGACTACATTTATTTGAATTGAATTAAAAATAGAATTTAAATTTTCATAAAAACGTGATGTCGAGTATGTTACATAAATAATTATTAAATTTCATTGAGTCATTAAATCATTCAACTAGGAAAGATGTGTTTTAAATTACACTGATAAAATGCAAAACGTGATGAAATAATGTAAAAAATATAAAACTTATAATTATCTATATTATGGATTTATCACAAATTATCAATGTAGGAAAGGAACTGCTGTCATCCAGGACAAGGTGAAACGTAAACATAGTGTGTGTAATTGCTATGTGTACTCGTCTGATGAAGAGGATTAATACTAAAGGAAATGTATTCTATCTGAGAAAAGTTCTCCAGTTTGCTGCAATTACGAAATCTTTCGATTTAATACCAATTATCTCAACAGGCAACAGCAACTCTGGGATAATTGTAAGTTGTAACAATTAGGATTTAAGGAAGACTATATGAGGTTCAGCGGCCACATATAACCAAAAACAATAATAAATATTATAATTTAAAGTTTTGTTATCATACAACAAAATTTATATGGCAATAATTTTTGTCGTCACCATTTTCAGTTTTTAAAGTGGAGTAAACAAAATAATTAACTAGTTTTTCCAAATTATTTTCCAATATTAAAATAAATGAAAATAGAAGCCATAAAAAAATATATATTTTATTTCGCTATTTTCCAGTTAAGTGAACTATAGAAGTATTTAAAGAAAATGGAAAAACAAAAAATTTGTATGCCAAAATAAATATTGTGTTTTTTGTTTGGTGTTGTCAAAATTACCAATTAAATATGCCAACTATTTCTATTTTTATCAATTTAAAGTTTTTCAATAAATTTTCCATGGAGTCATCAATTTTAGTTTTCGAAATTCATTAAATTTCAGTTTTTTTTTTTTTTTTTCAAAAATCTATTATTATTTTCTTTCTGTATATTAAAAGCAATTTTGGAAAAACTTTTTCTTTAGTTTTATTCATTTATATAAGTTTGTCCTTCTATAAAATACAATAAGGTGTCATAGATTTAGGTAAAGGTTTTAATCAATTATGCAGGGATACAACAGATTGTGGACAAATTTTTTGTTAGTTTGATTTTTTAATGACACAGCAATAAATATTTTATAGAAAAGGACATTTTTAAATATTAAATTGACAAAATGAAATTAAATTTTTCAAGTTCTTTAAAACTTGGTCTAAAAGTTACAAAAATAATTTATTATATTATTTAATTTCAGATTTTATAAATTAAAATAAATTCCCAATGGAAATTATTACATAAATTAATTATTAGTATAAATTAAATTATAATTTATAATTAAAATTTTAATTTATGGCAGAAAATTTGTGATAATTTCTATGTAAATATTCCACCAAAAATAATAAATTTTATGTAACCAAATGAAATATTAAATTTTATAAATTAACATAAATTTTTTTTTAATCCATTCACGTATTTGGATATTGTAAGTAATAATAATTTTCATTTCCACTGGCATTACATCTTGGGTACATTAAATAGACAATTTGTAGTAAAGAAATTTCTAAGAATTAAGGATATTTACATCAAATATTCTCAAAATTAATTGAATTAATTCTTAAAAAAAAAACACTAACTTCTACTTGAAAATTTCAATTTATTTGTACAATTTGTTATTATATTTTAACAACAACTTCTTGACAAACAATTTTCTTTTTAAGGTTTATTTTATCCACTTAAATTTTACCAAACCAAATAAATTTTCTATAAATTTTATATTTTTTAATCAGGAAAATTTCCTATGAAAACCAAAAAAATTCTTAAACAAATAATAAAATTTAAGTAATTTTGGATTTTTTTTTTTTTAATAATTTATGAGTTTTCACCATGGGTAACATAACAAAATTTATTGTTCCTTACACATTTTTCGGTCGTTATTCATTTTTTTTCATGTATTTCCTGGTATCCTGTCTTTTTTCGAATTTTCTTTCCGTAAATGAATTCCGTTTCAACCGAATACAAACATTTCTTGTTTATTACTAGAGTGTTGAAATGTTCTCTTTATATATGTTACTATACCTCACCACCGGCACCGGCATTTGAATTATAGGGAGATATGAAAAATGTAATACGTTTAGCGCATGCTGTCTTTATTATTGAAAGTCTCGTAATTTAAAATTGAGGGTTTTTAAAGTGGGGAATTTCATTTATTAGTGAATAAATAAATTCTTTTATTTCTATAGAAAAGGGAAATTTATTTTATTTAGGAAAGGGAAATTTTATGTGGGGAATATTTTAATATTGTCCTATGAAATGGTGAAATTTGTTGTATTTCATTTAAATATTTTAATATTATTATATTACAGGAATTAGGACTTATTTACGTGAAGAAATTTTAAATATTTTAATTTTGAAAAATTATTAGCTATTTCTAATATTAGCAAAAATAAAATTATGTGGTTCCCTTTCATCTATACCAAATATAATTCCGTAAGAATTTCTTAATATAATCTTGCTTAAAATTGGACCTGTATTGAATCCCTTTAAAATACTGTAATAATTAAATTATCCTCATATAATTTGTAATTTGTAAAATTGAAATTTATTCTATAACAAAAATGTTTTCATTTTCGTTAATTTAATTAAAAAAAAGTTATTAAAAGTTCGATAAATTCATTTCACAATCTAAAATCAGACATTTAACAGGCATTTCTTTCATATTTTGACAATTTTAAATAATATTATTTATTTTCGTAACCCTTGTCTCGTAAAACACACACCTTTCAAAAATTTATTTGTATATTTACAATATCTTCGAAATAATTTACATAAATAATTATGTAAAATTGTTCTTCAGAAAAATTCTGTATGTAACTAAAATTACATACATGTTAAAATTCATTTGTCAGTATCAGGTGAACAGAAATTTGTGAAATAGGAAATAATTTCGTTTCATGACGTAATATATAAACAAAATGAAAATATCAAAGAAAAACGTGAGATTATTTTAAAGATTTTGTAACAAAAATTTCATTGGTTTTTGTGGTTTAACCTATGAGATTTTGGTAACAAAAATATTTGTCTGGCATATATTTTCAATGTTATGTTGAAATCAGAGATTTTGTAGTTGGAAATCATGGTATTTTGTATTGATATTTAAAATGATTAATATTAATTTTCACATTATTCCCATTAGTATAAGGTATTTCTAATTTATTGCAATTTATTGTGATTATACTAATGGTAAAATATTTTGTTCCCATTTAAGTATCCAGCTAAGCTAAGTAAAGAAAAAACAAAACACAGAAAAAAACAAATTCAAAAACACTAAATAAGAAAAAATACCGAAAATAAAAATGAAAAATCGTGGAAAATAACAAGAAAATGTAACAAAATCAATATTTCAATTTGGAAAATTTTAAATTTCGAATTGTATTTTCTGAAAAAAGAAATGAAAGGTTCGCAAGAAACGATTTCTAATTTTAACTTCGTAATTTTTTAAAATTAAGTTTAGTGAAAAATTAGCGAATAGCGAAAATTATATAGAATTTTTTTATGAGATTTTTTTTTTCTCGTCAATATTTTCCTAAGTCTTTAGTTTCCGATAAGTTTATTTGGTTATTTTAGTATGTTTAAAATTGTCTCAAATTCCAAAACGATTCTCATACTATATATTTGTTTACTAATTTTATTAATTATTATAGGCATAATTTAATATTCTGTAAATCGTTGAAATCGATGAAATTTACATAATTTATGTATATTATTTTGAAAATATTATATGTAAACATAAATTTAAAAAATGTTTCACGAGACAAGGAACAATATGAAACAATGCCTGTTAAAAGTCTGTAGAATAATAATTATTGTTATTTAAATCTTCTTCTTATAATTATTGCAAATAAACTCTGAAACTACTATTTGGAATGAACTCAAAATTATTTGATCCGAATCCGAGCCGAAGTTAATATTACAATTCGATCAATTAGGCAGCTTTCCATCGCAAATTTTATAATTAAAATTAAAAATTACTGTACCTATTATTTTACTTCGCAACATTGATCCACCCACTACACCTTTGCAGTGATACCAGACTAGGAGTTGAAAATATGATGAATAATATTATCTAAGCAAAAATTTTAAATGGAAAATTCAAAGGATAATGATGTGCTGGTGCTACGTATATCACTAATAATACTAACAGATATATGCCATTAGAATTTAAACGTTTGCAGTTTCCAATACGATGCACCTTTGTAATGATAAGCAACCAATCACAAGAACAGTCGGTGTGAGTGTGTGGATTAAATTTACAAAACCCATGCTTCTCACATTGACAGTTATATATAGCCAGTTCACTAGTTGTTTTCTCATTTGGAACGTAAACAAATAAATCGTATACGTTCCTTAATGCATTATTGATGTAACTTAATAAATAAAAATAAAACAATTAATTAAAATTATTGAATATTAGATTCAACTATAAGTTTTTTATGTTAATTAGATATTGCTAAATGTTATTTTCATATAAATGAAAATTTTATGTTGTGGCCAAAAATTTAAAGCAATTACTAACTTACGGGTTTCACCTTTCCAACACATTTTCCTCTAATATCAGTACAAAATATTAAATTGAAAATAAAGCTTGAATTGCACGGGTGCCATTTACAACAAAAACGCTCATCAGATTTAATTTTTAATTTTACGAGTATATCGTTCTAATCACACGTAGTTAAATGAGCTCCAGTTTAACAAAACATAAAAATTTTATAATTTTTTTTAATCCCTACAACTAAAACTTTAATACCATTTTTAATAATCTTTTAAATTCTTATTTATATTTTCGTTAAATATGAAAAATAACCAACAATGAAAGTTTCAATTACAAATTACTTATGTAAATATTAAAATTTAAATAAAAATATCTTTAAAAAACGTATTAGAGAAGAGATACAGATACAAAAGTTTCTTCTAAATATAGATTTTATCAGGTCCATATATTTGTGGTACATTGTACACTATGAGATTAACATTATACAAATAACTAAATTTTATCTCGTCTCTACTATTAAAAAACTGATAATTTACATAACCATAAACATTTATAGGAACTGTAAAAGAAAATTTTATGTTCTTAAAACAAAAACTACATTTGTATATATACCGGAAGGTATGTAAAAAAAGAGATTATTATGCTTTCGGTAATCCCCAGAAATATAAAAGTTAAAAGGATTTCAAAGAAAATAATTTCCCTCATTTATAAATGTAATTATAATTTTCTTTTGTCTGGTTGAGATAAATATTCATTTATATTTTATAGTCCTTATTATAATTCTGTAATAGTTTGTTTTAGTCAATGCTGGCCTGTATAATGTAAATTTAATTATGTATTAAGGAAAAGGTATATTTAAATTTTATATAAAATATTTCATTTTATGAAAGTTTATACATGAATAAATATGAATTGCTTCTTTATATCCTTACCAGTTTTGTTCAATATTAATGTTTTCATATTTAGTTATTTCACCAAAAACAAGGTGCAAAATTAAATCTCTATACGATACATTAATTATTTTAAATTTTGTAAATATAATTATATATAAAAAATTATAAAATTAAAATAAAATTTAATTTATCTAACAAATATTTAAATTTTTATAGAAGTAGTAAATAAATATATTATATATTGATACTTATAAATGTAAGTATTACCCAATGGTAAAGGATTGTTGACTTGATAAGGATTAGTTACTACTGTGAAAATTATGCTTAATTAAATTGGTTCATTTTTAGCATACTCTTTTATGTGTAGATATGTGAAGTTGGTGTGTCTTCTACTTCTGCCGTCATTATTAAATTTGATTCTATTTACAATTGAAGTCATGTCAATACGCTTCAATAAGTCAAATGCGAATCATTAGGTGAACACTGTATGCCTTAAAGACACTAGAATGATTTTAAATAATTAAAGTCTATCTGAATAACTCTTTAAATCAGCAAAATTTAGTTTATGTAAATCAAAATCACGTTATACAAATAGTAAAATTTGTTTATGAATAAATTATATTCTGTTAAAATGAATTTGAAAAATATGGACTGCAGATAGGATAGGACTGCTTACTCAAGGATCGGACACGAAGGTTATTTGGTCGATGTACAGACAACACAAGTTTCAAGTTTAATAAAATACCTAAGTCATTGATTAAAATACCTAAGTTAGAGCAGTGCACCAGTAATATGATAGTTATGCAGGAAAATTTATTTTTTTAACAAGAAAAATTAATCATTTAACATTTTTTAATATTTAGGTCTAATTTATTAGTAATACGCCAGTTTTCTAACTTCTGAAGTTCTGTTTTCATACTTATATATTAAATTGTTGATAAACTCACTTGTACTGAACTAAATAACATTCAATTTGATCAATAGTTTATTTTAAAAATGGCAATCGAAATAGCGACTTACATAAATAATTAATTGCAGTATTTTCATAATAACTGAAAATATTTAAAAAATATTCATACAAAATATTAAAAATCATATTTCAGTTTATATTTTGAATTTACCTTCACTTCTTTAGTTCTATTTATGTTGTGTGAAATATTTTTTTTTTTTGTATCAAATTGTACGAATCGCAAAACTATGAATTAGACTAGCAAAGGTGAAAAAATTTCATAAAAATTACCATATACATATATAAAAAAAAGGAAATTTGGAATTGATTGTTGGAAAATGTATTTATTTATACAATTGATTTACATAGCTGAAAATTAATTCATTTTACTAACTTAACGAGCGCACTTCAATTTAGTTTTTAGAGTGTAATTGAAATTTACAAAAGAACAATTTTACAGAAGTACATAAATATTTCAACTAAGTCCTTATTAATTGCTTTTTGATGACTTAAAATGATGGAAAATGATTTCTTTATTTTTGTGAAAATTTAGTAGCTAATTGTGCACACTTGAAAAAAAAAAATATTAATAATTAAATAAGACACTAAAAATGACAATTTTATAATGAAATACAAATAAAAAATGGGAAATAGATACTGCAGCAATCGAGGGCAAGCTCAAAGTCTGGAACATATCCCTATGTCACTGCCCGGTAATCGGTATATAAGAAAACTGTACTACCAAACTTTGATACAGTTCTTGAATTGCAGCACTAGAAAACTGCTCAAATTTGCTTCAATTATGAAATCCTTCAACTTAACCCTCTCAGTACTTAATCAAAGTTAGTTATCTATAAAAGTGGGACCAATATGCACCCAGTGTGATCTATCTTTTTATAAATTTATGTAATTTAACTGCTAAATTACATAAATTGTCTCAATGCAATTAATAAAACTAACAGTTCAATATTATTAAATTTAAAGTAAACTCAAAGGAATTAAAAAAGTCGATTAATTAAAACTTTATTCGATTAAGTAATTTGAACATTTATAATAGAAGTTCTAAAATTCGGCAAGTAAGTTGTGTAGGTTATACTATTTTCCTTGTAATTTACATATTTAAACTCAGTTATTATTTATATGTAAAGGTACTCATAATACTTTACATTTAAAAGTTTATTAACATGATAAATGTAAAAAAATATTGAAGGCAACCAATTAAAATTATTTACTTGATTTTCTTGAAATTCTTAAATAACATCGTGACAAAAATTATGAACTAGAATTGTTCATGTTTCATAAATATATTTGAAAAAATATATTCAAAATAAAACTTTTGATGTAAATTAATGAGAAAAAACAACTTTTACATTAACGCTACATAGAAAGGTCATAAAAATAATTATCTACAGCAAGTTTTTTAAATCAAACTTGAATAAAATATGATTCTTCAAAAATACATTACAATTTTTTAAGATATTTTTATAATATATTCAACAAGATGATTAAAAATTGGACAGCAAATAAATTTTTGCATTCTCATCTTTTCCTTAAATTTTGAAATAAATAAATATCAAAATTGTAATGAATCGTTTGAATAAAATAAAATTGTCAGCAATTTTCTTTCAATAATATTTTCAATTGGTTTTTCAAAAAAACTTTATCTGACCAAAAAGTATTTTTCTCATTATCGAGTTTATTTTTCTCTAAAGGGAAGGAAACTTTATTTGCTTATTTGGAATGAAAATTTTGATAATTATCTTTTTTGTCACTTCAATTTGCTTTTTTAGCAGTTTTCTTTTAAAACAAAGTTTTACTAAGTATATAATAAAGAAATAGAAAATCATTAGAAAATTATTGACAATTCAGAAATAAAGTACATTTTGTTACCCGATTGTCAGTTTTGTAAATTTGTTCTTTAATATAGTTCCCCTAAATTGTTTGTTAGATCCATTTTTTTTTTTGGTGATAGGTGAACTAAGAAAAATGGTTACCAAAAATTATATAGTGTTGAAACAAAAAAGAATGAATTATTATTTTAGAGTGTAATTGAACATATATGTAGAGTGAATCTCGAGAATCGATCTAATACAGAAAATCAGGCAATGGGATAACAACTAGAAGTCTGTAGACTGTAATAATTCACCAGTTATCTATAAAAGTTCTCGTATGTTTTTTTAATATCATCTAAATAAAATTTGAATATGCTAATTGTTGACTGTCGATTCTGCTTAGATGACGAAGAAACTTTGAAGCATAATCTTTATGAGTGGGAAACCATTTCCATGAAGAAAAGGCTAATATACTTGGGTTAGAAATAATGGTTCCGCAAGTGATTATCTGCCACACAACTGCCACCTGTCAGACTATGCACAATCGATTTTTTAGGCCAGATGCCCACGTTTTCTAATCTAGTTGATATTTTAATCAATGTCCTGTGATGAGAAATGTGTCAAAATGGTGGCAGCATTTTATTTTAAACTTATTTTAATCAAATCAGTACTTTCACTCCTTGTATTAATTAAATTGTTGTCATATTTAGAAATAATAAAATATTTAATTATAAATACTTTTCAAAAATTACAAGTATTGATAGCAAAAAAAACCATTTAAAAAAAATAATTTTCAATTATTAATTTTTCCCTTAATAGTTAATATTTTAATCAAAACTTCTACAATCTTTTTTATATAAATATTAAATTTCAAATTCAGAACATGATAAACTTCCATAAAAATTACATTTAATATTACAAACTAAAAAAAATATTTTGTGTTATTTTATGTTTTTTTTTAATAGGTTAATGAGCATGACACAAGTTCCACAAAGTATGATATGAATTGTTAAGTACTTGGTGTTGCTCATTTTGTTTTTTTAAATGAAAATATCAAGAAGGAAAATTTGTGGTTCTTATTATATTCTATAAAAAGAAAATATTTTACACCTTTCCATAGTAATAAACTTAAAGAATGTTTATTCAAAGGTGAAATTGATCAATGTGAAAATGAAAAAAAAAAAAGAAAACACCGCGAGAAAAACTTTTAAGTAACATTTAATTTATCACGCTTTTCAAAACTTTCAAATCCAGGTCACGAATTTTTCTGTTTGGGTAATGTTACTGTCTGGTTTTTATATTAGAAAATAAATAACATTATAAAAAAAAGAGAAACGATAAGTAAATTAGTATCAAAATGAAGGATATTTAAATTATTTTGAAGGAATGAAATTGTTATCTAAATTAAAATGAGTTTAAGGGTTGGTTAATTAAATAATATAAGAAGAAGTGAAATAATCAGATAAGGAATAAAGTCAAAATTTAATTAGTTTTTATAATAATTATATAAATTAAATTAATAATATTTAATAAAATTGGACAAATGATAAACGAAGAAATGCAGCAACCGGAAAAAGGAATTTGAAAAATAGAAAAAATGTAAAACATGAAAGTTCAGAAAGGAAAATAGAATAACTAAAAGGATTTTATTTTAACAAAATGTACATTTGGAAATATTTCCCCTACATGCAATTTACAATTTCTGAAAATAGTTCGGATTTGTTTGTAGTATTTGTGATATAGTATAGTGATATAACTATTTTTTAACTTAAAATAGCTATAAATATATAGTAGCAAGTGATCGGAAATGAAAATGAATACTCATTTTACTCATAACTGGACATTGGCAGACTAAATAAGTGAGCACTAATTTCATGAAGGCCAGTTTTATGATTCTATGACAGGAACGAAGTTTTTTATGTTATTTTATTTTTCTTATACCTTTCATTATTTGCAAAATTCAATTATAATCAAACGTAAATCTATTTTTCTTGATTGGTGTGTATTAATATCAAATATATCAAGTTGGACCTTTTCCAAGTTAAATTAGTTTTTTTCCAAGCCATATTATTGGTCTTTTTTGGTTTAATCGCCTATTTTTAATTCCATTTATTTCAATATGTAGAAGATGTGAAGATGAGGACGGAACACTAGAACACCTGGTCTCTGTTACTATCCTGCAGTAAGATATAAAAGATTTAAATACTTGAAGCGTAATTTTTTGACTGACATGAACTCACATTCAGATCGTCCAGATTAACTGAATTCATGAAAGAGGTTAATTGGAATGGTGTCATCTAGGGTAGAACAAACCATCATACGGAGTGTACGGACTATTCAACTCTATGGTGGATAATTTTTGTTACTTCAAAGAATAGAGCCTTCAATGCATCGAACCAACTGTCCAACCTTAAATTTATTTGAAATAAAACATAAATTTGGTTTGGAAAAAGACTAATTCGACTGAAAAAGAGTTATTTGAGTTAAAAAAGGAATAACTTGTCTTGAAAATGCTATTTAAAATAGCCACTGACTGAATTTAATGAAAAATTGCTCTAGACCGATAATATTTGGGTCCTTTTTAATTTTGCAAGATTTTTATCATCCGCATATATTTTTATATTTCTAATTTTCCCTTTGTGTTATTATTTAATTAATCTATTTCACACCAGGATAATATTTATTTTAAAAGCAAAATTTTAACAATTGTTATTTATTTTATGCATTTATATTTTGAAAATGCAATCAGTCTTTGTATAATTAAGAAAGGACTTTGATCTATATTATGACTTTCAAAATTAACTCTCGGCTATAAAACCACAACATGCAAAATATACACATGCCATATACGTATAATAAAGTTTTCAAATAATATTGTCCTTTATTTGAAGGATCAAGATAAATATTGTCGACCACAAACAATTTTTATGTTAGAAATTTGTTTTAGATGGAAGGCTAGTCAGACATAAACAAATTTTTAGAATAAAATTAAAATTGAAACTTTTTAACTCCTGACAAATATTGGTGATGATGAAATTTTGTTTGTTTGAATAATATTTTAGAAAATTTTTAGTGTTTTTTCATATATTTGCTTAGAATATGGTGCAAAGAAAAGTTCTTTGTTTGGGAATTTGAAGAATTATTGAGTTTTATTTAGCTTGGAACCTTATACGTCAGAGTTAGACAGACAATAAAGTACTATAATTATAAAAATGTATACTGATAACTGATTAATATAAAATTGTTATAACAAACTTTATAGTATAAGACTAAATCGAGCTTTGACTGACTCAAAGCAATTTGGATCTACTACTAATTTTATATAGATTCCGAACCATAAATTTCTTTATAGTGAAGAAAAATTTAATTACAACATACAAATAGCTTTCAATATTGAGATAATTACTGTCAGCAAAGGGTTTCAACTATTAGCATTATTCCCAGTCTTAATATAATAATTATATATTGAAAAATTTATTACTACGGTAGTACTCATTTAAAGATTATACAATAACCAAAATTGATGTCTCGGTATGGAATTCAATCCGGGGTTGAATGCATCACAACATACCACACTACCACTACGTAACCGCCACCCTTCAACTTTTATCTACAATTTATAAAATTGCAATCTTTGATAAATGTCACTTACAAAAATTTCTAATCCAATAAAATGAATTTGTGAAGTGATTGCACAATTTTTTTTCTAATCGTTTTAGTTTTTCAAACTAAATTTCTTCTAAAGTTAATGATGTGTAAAAATATTTATTTATTCAAAAAAAAAATAACACTAAATAAATGATTTTTAACATTTCAGTTCAAAGTTCAAATCATTTTATTCAATTCGCAGAAAATCAAAAGCGCAATTTATTTAATATGTCATCAAAAGTTCGTTATTCAAATAATTTTAAATAATCTTTCAATAAATCTGAATCAAAATCAACAAATAAAAAAGATTTATATTTTATTTGCATAAAAAGCAAATCTTTTTATAAATTTTATTATTTTTTGTTGAGTTTTGTAAAGGACTGTAAATAATTGATCATTTATAATTCAATCACTTTCAATATAACATAAAAAAAATGAATAATTTATGCATCAACTATAAATAAATATTTCGTTATAGATTTTCAAGTTTTTCAATTAAATTGTCTGTTTAAAAATTGCCGAAAAGCTATTGAAAGATTTGATTAATTTAATTTTTATTTGACAGAAAATATCAATTTTTTTTTTGTAGTAGTTATAAAAATAAATAAATTTTCTTTAATATTTAAAATAAATAAATTAAATCTTTAATGCAATTATTATTATCGATCTCAGTTCATTGCAAGTTGCTTTTATTATATTATACAATACATTTTGTGTCAATATACTATCAGATTACAATACTTTTGCTTGTAACCTTTTGTCAAAATAATTTTTATAGATTTTATAAAGATTGTTTTAGAAAAGCATCTTAAAGATTTATTTCAAAAACTGCTCTTCGAACAAAATAAATTCACAATACTTAAAGTTTTTCAGTACTAATAGAATGAGTGAAAAATTTTGAGTTAAAAAACACTTAACTCAAGTTCTGCCATTAAACCGAATATTTAATTTATTTATTTTATTTTTATATAGCGTAACTGAAAAAAATATTGACACCCTTCAAATGCATTTATTGACACCCTGAAAATGTACAACACTATTAGCAGGCTATCAAAAAATTATTCTTATATAATGAAAATTGGTATTTCAATTTTCATTATTGACATTTTTAATTTGTTAATCAGTCTTAGACTTAAATGAAGATAATATCTTTAAACTTTAAGCTTGGATTCTTATATAAACATGCTAAGAAAAAAATTACTATCCACGGTAGATTAAACACTGATTTTTTCATCACCGAAAGCAAACAAATATTAGTAATTATAAACAACTCATTAATACAAGCAGTTAAATCAAATAAATATCAAATTATTCAATATATATTGTAAATATACAATAAATTACTGGATTTGTTAGGAAAATCTGTAAATATAACCAATTTACTTACAACGTTTTCTTAAATATTTCACAAAATATTTCACGAAAAGTTTTCATCGTAAATGTTGAACTAAATATAATGAAATCTACCAGTTACCTAGTAGTTTCAATATAAAATAAGAAAGACAACTCACTCAATAATTATTTTAGGGTCATTTGTAAATCACATCATACTAAAAGAGTTATTGAAACACTAGGCAAGTTAAGGTGCTAATAATTGCATCAATTTATATAAATATTATCAATAGAAAAATTTGAAAAATCAAATTCAAATTTCATAGCAATCAATAAATATAATTAAATTTATTATAACAACAATTAAAGACAAGATATTATTTAATTCAAAATTTTCCACTGGTTCTATGAAATCTAAAAAATTTAGTATTTGGGGTCGTACAAATTAAAAGATGTTTGGAACAAAAAAAAATACTCTAGTTATTGAAAACTTTTTGGTCAAAATTATTATACATTTAATGGAATTTCATAATCGGATCTGACATTTATTCAAGTTATTATGTTATGTAGACTAATATTGCAATTTTTTGGTATTTTCTATAAAGCTTCCGTAACGGTTGTCGTAAATTTAGATAACTAAATCTATCTAAAAATATTTGAAATAACTAATATTTTTTTTTAAATATTTATTTTATATATTCATTTTACGTTTCTAACATCCAACTGAAACATATGTTCGAATCCAACTGTCAAAAAGTATAAAACCCTATTTAAAATATTTTTAAAAATTCATATTCAAAACTGGAAATTCTTTTTTGTAAATGTTTTATACGAAAACTAAACTGACAATTGAAAGAAAATAACTTTATGTAATAGTTTATCTGACATACGAATATGTTTAAGGATATTTATTCATGGTCTAGAAAATTTGAAATATTTAGAAAATGTATTTTTGTTGTAAGTTATTTAGTATTTAACTCCATTATTTTGGATAGTTAAATGTTTAAATTATGATTGTAACTAAATTAAAATCTTAATATTAGAAAATTTTTACTAAATATTTTAGGTTTTAAGACTCCGTGAGCAACGCTTTAAACTACAACGCAAACAAATATCTAAAATGTGTATTTTAAACAGTTTTAATTCGATAAATTTTATTATAAAGATTTAATTATTTAATTATAGATTTGAATAATACAAACTTTCTACAGTATTAAAACTTTTTTTAGTGATAAAAATAATTCGAAAAATCAACAGACATATATGAACCCAATTTTTAACACCGTACAGTAAGTGATTTAATTAATATTCTTTAAAAAATAATTTCTGAAAAATATTTTTATAAATTATCTTATAATTCATCCTGATACAAAATTAGAATAGTGAATGCCAGAATTATTAATTCCAAATATTATTTATTAACAATTAAATATACAAGAAAATTATATTGGAAAAAGAATTATCATTTAAATAATATTTTTTATTCTTATTCATAATCCATTTTGGTGTAATAACTTTATGAAATATTCAAATTACACAAACCTTCTCATTCCCAATTTTGTCGTAGACAGTAGTTAAGTAATTATAACATTTTTATAGATATAGACAATTTTTTAGTTCCTTTGACTACACCTCTTAGACATAATAGTATCGTAGTTAGTAGAACCTAAAATTTGTGCGTTTTAAGTAGTTCGTGTTGTTTGGCCTTAAAGTCCTACCTTTCGTACCTTGTAAATGCCCTGCATGAGTTCATATATAAATTGATTATTTACGTTAAAATGATATTATATTGAACACAAAAATAAAAGGGTAGGTATACTGATCAAGAGGAAAGCTCAAAGGCGGATTTTGTTGAAATAGCATTTTTTTTTAAAAATTCTGGAATGTAAAGAAAAATTGATTTAAGGAATTACCATTATTCCAACCAATATATCCATTTAAACACTTCATAGTTATTCCATAAATCCTCGTAATTATTGTCATTATAGTATTATAATATTTATGTATTATATTTTATTGGTACGCCGCATGCATCGTCCGTCACCATAGCTACGTTTCATAATAAATTACTAAATAAATTTTGTGTCAATAATTTCTAAATAGCCCAGGTCGAAACACTTTTTTTTTGTCTTATTTTATTAATTAATTAAATTATATATTATCGACATTTATCTAATTGGATACTATAAAAATTATTTAATTTGGTTATCTATATTTTAATTATTTAAATATTATATATAATTACACATATAAATATCCTTTATTATCATAATTATCATTAATCTAAAATATCTGGTTTGAACAAATTAATTAAATTTAAATATTTAGTTTATTCATTATACATTTTTAGATAGAAAATGGTTTATAATAATAATTAATTAATTTTGATTGACCTCAAATAATTATCAGAATTTAAATTTAGTTCTTTGATAAACATTTCAAATCATTGAAATTTCTATGTTAATTGTAGCATAAATAATTTAATAATTTGATTTTAATGAAATTCTAATTAAATGACAAATAAAAATTCAATATTTTTTAAATCTTTTTTAATATAAATATTAAATTTGTAATAAAATTAT
The DNA here is from genome assembly GCA_963920725.1 of Rhamphomyia laevipes. Lineage (NCBI taxonomy): Eukaryota > Metazoa > Arthropoda > Insecta > Diptera > Empididae > Rhamphomyia > Rhamphomyia laevipes. Next base: position 31,973,027 of record OY987258.1, on the reverse strand, counting down.
ATCGAACATTTAAAATAATATAATAAAAAGGAAATTTATTTAATGGTTTTTGTTTTTAATGAAATTAAGATTAATAAGATAGAAATTATGAAATTTTGAATAAATTATTGTTGTAACAAATTTTTCATGTTGCCGCCATTAAAATGGATTTAAAATTATCTGCATGTCTGTATTTATATTACAGTTTAATTTTTATTACTGCAGAGATATTCCAAAAAATAAAAACAAAAATCCTCGTAATATGAGAAATTATCATAAAAATTTATTTTATGTCACAAATAATTTTTTTTATATCATGCGATATTTTTATTCAATATTGATATTCAAGTTTTTATTACAGGCAATCATAAAATTAATACCACAGAAATGATTACAAAAATTTTGATAAAAGTCTGTTCGATTTTTTTTATTAAATTTATTTCTAAATCATTTAATTTCATTTATTCAAGTGAACAGTCGGAATTCCGTCACTAAATGACGGCTGAAAGACATGGTTTCATTTTGTCAGGGTTATTTTTACTCCTCATATTTTAATAATTTTAAAATAAAAAAAAAAAAATATTTTCATATGAATTACAGTGTTCATTTCAGTGTAATATTAAATTATTAATATATTTAAAAACAAAAAAAAAATTAACAAAATTAAAGTTAAAATGTTTAAATATATGTGAGAGAAAAAAAAAATATTAAAACTATTAATCAGTCCGTATTTTTTTCATATGTCGAATTATAGAATTAATTTCTCCTGTTTGCCAAGCATCTATAAAAATCGTTTCATATCAATATAATTAATTGATTAACATTTAAAAAAATAATTTACTATTAAATAAAATACTTACTATGATTGATGTCCGGACAGGTTGATTGAATAAATATGAATGACACTGAGCTGACGAACAACAGGCATGTAACTATAAATTTATTTATTTTATTTAAAACTGGTTTTGAGAGATGCTGACTAGTCTGCTAACAGTCTTTTGTAAGACTTATTATGATTTGTCATCATTTTGTCAGCGAAGACATATTTTATAAAGGGTTATAATAGCTTAAAATATTTGAATATATTCAAAATATTTGAATCGATTTAATGTACCAATAATGCAAGTATATTTAGCAAGTAATTCTTTAAAGTCGTCAATTGAAAACTTAAATATACAAACATTGAAATAAATGATTTTTTAGTACTAACTATGTTTGAACTTTATATCAGTGATAAATGATAAAAAAATTAATGTTGCTTTGAATTCTATATAATTCTATATAATAACAAAATTATCTAATAGATGCAACTCTCAAAATAATCACATACAAGCAACTGAAATATTCTGATATTATAAAATAATGACAATAATTAAAATCTGGGTCTGCAAACAATAACTTCAATCTTGGTCTTACAGTAATAAATCACATTTTATCAACGCTTTATATTGAAATGGTTCATTTTGATTTAACCAAATTCACATACATTTCGATCTATTTAACATAATGTTAAATGCTTCACTGCAATTTCTCAGGTAAATGGTAAAGAAATTCATATATTACTCTTTTACGTCTTGGATACATTCCAAAATAACACGATTCAAATTGAAACAACGCATAGTAAATTAGGAAACCATAATAATTCAATTAATAAAAGAAATTCAAACATTTTTGGATTCTGTAGACGGAGGCCATGTATTATCTTTTTTGAAAAAATTGTCCAAAGTTTGCTGAACGGCCTTTTTTCTTATTTCAAGGTACATTTCCTTGTAGCAATTAATATCGGTTGCTACCGCAGGAGACACTTTTAACATTAGGAAATCTATTTTAATTTTAATTCCAAAATAATAAAATTTACTACAAAATAGCTCAATTATTTTTATTTATTTACTAAATAATTTAATTTAATTATTGTAATAAAGAACATGTGTAAAATTCACATTTTTAATACTTACTCTTTGGTGGTTACGACTAAGACTATTGAAAGCTAGTAGTGTGTAGAGTAAAATCCACAAATTTCGGTTCCATAAGTTTGGTCATTCTATATATACGTGGATGGTATTGGCGACATAGATTTTTATTGAAATGAATAGTTAGTAATTACAGAGTAATAAAGAACATGTGTAAAATAGAAACGCAATTAATTTTCAATTAACTTTAACGATATCTCAAATGACATTACACATTTAATATATTTTATTCACGTTCCTTGTTTACACTTAATTATAATATAAATGAATACGATTTATCATTTGAATACGCCTTCAAGACGATATAATATCCTTGAAGGATAATAATAATTAAAATAATAACAAAACGTGTAAATAATTCGTTAATTATACAAAATTATTATCAATTATTGGTTATGATTATTACTTTTGTCATAGATTTGAAACAATATTCAAAATGGAATTTATTATTATTTGCTATTAAATATTCTCCAATAATTTATTTTTAATGTTTATCGAGACAATGTCTTGAATATTAATTAAAAATTAACTTTATACTTTTATAGGCGAAATGTTATTTTTATATTAATTACAAAAATTCGATTATGTTACATACTGTAAAGAACTCTTTTAACTGTTTGTTAATAACCGATGTATCCTTTCAAGAGCATGCTAGAAATCGAGATATCTTTTAAAAAGGGATGTTATATCATTGCGTCGACAATTACTTTAAAAGATTATAAGAACAACCTCATGAGGCAACCTATTTTTATCTTTACATTAGCTTTACGTATTCAACAACTGATTTTGAAACAAATGATTTTCGACCAAGTAATCCATACCCCTAATTTTAGACCAAATGATAGCATGACCTTTTAAAAGAATGTGCCAAGGATCAAACAAGGATTTTCGATTTTCGAAATGATGTTCGAATAAATGATAGTATCCACTCTAAAAAGAATACGTGACGTGACGTGATTTCATACAAGATTTTTCGATTTTTTTAAAATGATTTTCGTTCAAGAGATTTTCTAGCATGTGATATTCGTTCAAGTGATTTTCGACCATGTGATTATGAACGTTTAAAATGTATATACATTTGTATTAGATTTTAAATTATCATTTTACCTCTTATGCTTGTGTAAGTCATGTACACGATGGTTTACATTATTTCATTGAAATAAATTTATTTTATATTTTATCTAAATTGCTTTTATATATCTAAAGGATAAAATATCCTTTAACACCAAGTAAACTAAGTTAAAGTGTTAAATATTTACTTTATTTTATGAATTCTGTTATATTGTTTACAAATTGGCGTTTGTATTGTTATTGGTTTTGTTATGTTTTTTTTCTTGTTGATTTATTATCTTCCGTCAAATTAATCAGTTAAGGATAAAAACATTTAATATTGTTCTTTCCTGTTATAAGAATATTTTGTTATTGTTTTATGTTATAACTGTGTAAAGGATAATAAAAAGGAGATGTTATTTTAGAATGTTAGTGATTTTTCTTATAAAGAAATTTATTTTATTTATCAACAAGTAGTAGAAAAGTAAAATATTTATTTAAGATAAATTGAAAGTTTTACAATGGATAAAGTTAATTTAAGTAAATGTTTTAAATGAATTTGATTTTAAAATAGAAACACGCATTTTAATAGCAAGAAATGAAATATTTATTTAAGGATTATAATACAGTTTCGATTAACATAACTTTTCAAGTTCTGTTAGCACGAATTAATTACATTTCTTTTGTATAAATTGGATGTTCATAATCTACTTAACAAATATTTCTAATGTAAAAGTTAATATAAAGTTGGGTGTCGTGTTTTAATGATCTGTGATTTAATTTATTTTGTGAACCGATTTAATCTTGCACTTAAGTTCCGCCATTTTGAAACAATTTAATGTTGAATTTTATATTCGATTTTTGTCATCTCCATTTTGTCACTTAATCTTGTAATGTAAGTAATCAAAAATCTATACCAACAATTTAGGTTCGGCATTTCAAACTTTAACATAAAAATTAAACATATAGAAACGAACTTAGAGGAGAATTTAACATTTGGTTATAGGCTTCAAATTTATGAAGTAAACATCAAAAAATTAATTTAATTTTGACAAAGAAACAATTTTGTTATATTTTATATAAATAAATCATGTTTTTGGTATTCCAAGAAATAATTAATATAGAAATTATCTAATCAGAAGTAATTAATTTTTAATTCCAGATTAATTATGATACAATTTAAAATAGAAAATATAAATATTTTAAAGTTGAAAATTTACCTTTTTAAAATAATTTCATTTAACTAAAAATTCTATTTCGAATACCTATGTAAAAAAATTATATTCAGATACTTTTCTATATAATTTTTAATTTCCTTGGAAAATAAATCACATATTGTCCTTCCATTATAAATTTATTTTATCTCATTGTATCTTGTGAAAGTTTCTTTTGTTGTTTCTAGTTGTTTCATGCGGAAATAATGCACTACAACAACAACAAAAATAAAGTAATGTCCTTCCAGGAAGTTTTTTGTTTCAGAAATTATAATAAAATGATTCTGCACCTGCAACCGATACTCTTTATTTAAACAATTCAAGACAATAGATTAAATAGAACTAAATGAATGGAAAAAAATAATACAATTAATGGAAAAGTTTTAAAATTAGAAGCAATTTTAATTAATATAGGACTACCAGGTCCTGATGTTATTAAAAATCACAAATATATTTAGAAAAATCATAAAAGTTCTTAATATATAAAAAAAATATTTCCAATTAAACTTTTACAATAAATGATTTTTATTGTTTGCATTGGGTAGACTTAGACTACGTACAGATAGTGTCGCTATGACCGGTTCTGATGCTGGTGCTATACAATTAAAAATAAATAGCATATAAAAAGATTGGTAGCATAGCAAAGCGTCAGCACCGCTCATAGAATCACTATGTATATGGACTAATTCTTTATATAATTTTTTTAAAAATTTATTTTATAAGAGTCCTTATTATCCTTGATCAAAAAAATTCAGATTATATAAATGTATCATTTATAATTGCCATAATTAAATTTGTATATTCAAATAATATTTACTATTGAAAAAATTTAATTCAATATCATCGGTCGTAGTCAACGTACAAACTAATTTTCAAACGTAAATGAAATATATTTCATAAGAGCATAATATTTTTTTTACCATTTAGTTGGCCAAAGTACAAAATTTAATCACAGATTAGTATTTTTTTTATTAATTGATGTATTAAAATAAAATTTAATAAATTGAAAAGAATGGCACCTATTTTTATAATTTTTGGTTAAACTAAATAAAAATCTATTTCATTTACATTGATTTTAATTTTGTTCTATGGTACCATGAATTTTTTTTTGGCTATACAAAAAGATTAATATTTTTGATAACAATAATGTATCATCAAAAAGTATTATAACTTTCGACATGTACTCAACAGCCTTCACTATATATAATAAGAATTGTTAGAAAGTATTAAATATAGCGAATATACACAATAATCTTATCATCAATTTATTGATTTTTCATCATTATATTATATTATAATAAATAGGACTCAGTAAAATAAAATTCAAAGTATGCTTTCATTAATACATCAAAATATGTAATAACATATATAAAAGAAACCTGCGGGTGGTAAGTAATTAATAATTAATAAGATAATTAAAAACGTATATACAATGTAAGTTAGAGAGCTTTCATCTCCTTCTTCTTGTCTATTGAATAATTTTATATGTATAGAAGCATATAATTCTGTAACATATAATTAATAATTAAAAGTCGATAGAAAAATGATTTTTTTGGGGTTTTTTGAGAAAAATCTATAATAAAGTCTGTCTGATGTACACCGATCACTACATTTATCTTAACTTTTATAAATTGGTATTTGAGATAATACTAAACAGAGTTGTTAAATAATGCATTTTTTTGGTAATGCATATCAACAACATTACTTACTCCATTACTTCATTTGAATTAATTTTATGCAGTCCGGTATTGTAATACGGAAAAAAATTAAGTACAAAAATTCCCTCTAATACTGCAGTAATGCATTATTTCAACTATATTAAAAGTAATGCATTACTTAACTGCATTCCAGTAATTATTTAAATTCTGTGATTAATTTGAAGTATTTTTTGCTTTACTCTGTACTTTAATGAAGTACATTGAAGTGCTAACAAAATATTTAGTAATTCAATGAAGTACCTAATTAATTTATAATTATAATGAACTAGTTTATACTGCTATAAAAAAGAATATAAAATAGCTGCAGTGAAGCAAGTCAAACTTTTTTTTAAGAAAAAACAAATTTTATTTTCACTGAAGTACAGAGAAAAGCAAAAAACACTTCAAATTAATTACATAATTTAAATAATTACTGGAATGTAGTAAAGCAATACATTACTTTTAATACAGTTAAAGCAATGCATTGCTGCAGTATTAGCAAGTAATTTCGTACTTAAAAATTTTCAGTAAAAATTACTTATAAAAAAGTAATGCATTAAAAATTTGAATTACAAAGTAATAATAATGCATTACTTTTTTAATGAATTATTTAACAACTCTTAGTAATATATTGTACACTTTTAAACATAAGTAGACACAATAGTTACATAAGTTCAAAGATCATTCGGTATTTTTTGGACGTGTTTCTTAATAAAAATTTGTAACCGATTAGAAAACATGGTATCAAAATTTTAGATCGGCTCTAAAAAATCTCATTTATATGAAACAAGTGCAAATCCAGTTCTGCATCACAACCTTTTACGAGGAATTATATAAATTAAGAAGAATTTTTATTAATGATATTCGGAAAAGATAACCAAAATTTAAAAAATAAATTAAAGTCTTTATATCTAAAATTAAATTTTTAGTATTTTTAGTTCAATTTCTACGATTCCTGCCAAAAATTTATAGGTATATAAGTAAATACAATGAAAATGTTTCAATCAAAATATCCATTAAATTAATTATTATGTTAACAAATAAACTTTTCTATTTAATATTACAAAAATTACTATCAAATCAACACAATATAAAACCAACTAATCAAATTTTATAAATGTGAAAATGTTTCCAGTAATTTGATTTCATATATAGCTATAATTAATTAGTTCTTTAGATTGAAATAATATCAGAAAGAAAATATAAAACTAAATAAATTGCTTAATCGATTATTTATTATAAAGAAAATTGATTTGAATCAAAACCTTATAATTTATATGTAATGAAAATTACCATATTTCTATATAAAAAAAAGGATAAAATTCGATTTTATTTGAAATATTTTTGGTTAATTAGTATTCAGAATAAAATCCAATTTTCTTAATTACTGATCGATTTGTTTATGCAAAATAAAAGATATTGAAATGAAAATTTAGTTTGAAAACTTTTTCTAGTCGGATTTTTGAAAAAAAAAAAACAGTTTTCAACAAAAAAGAGGTGATAAATTGAAAATGAATTTTTGATCTTAATTTAATTTACATATTTATAAAGTTGAGTTAAAATTTATACTTTTTTATTTGTTATTTATTTGTAAAATTTAAAAGTAATCATTGATGAAAATCCATCTTGGGCTAAGCTTAAATTGGGGTCCCACATAAAACTGCTAGACTGACAATGCAGTTTTTAAGAGATGAACTTTTTCATAAACGTTTATATAACTAACAAATTTGGTTAATTAAATTTTGTCTTTGCGACTCTTAGTTTATTACCAGCAGGCTTTTTTTGTGATATCTTAAGAATTGTTACCAATTTGTGATATCTTAAACAGCCATGTTGCAAGTGAATCATAAAAACCAGGCTTCTTAATCATAAAAACAAGGCTTTGAGATGAAGCTTATCACTGAAATTTGCTAGAATTTATTTAATAACAAATATTGCCTGAAATTAACTTTGCATTAAATTTAAATGATTTAAAAATTTATAAAAATAACAAATTTGTAATTTTTCGACCACCTTGTATTTAACGTTCCTTGAATTCTACAATGTAATTTTTGATATAACGTCTCTGAATACCATAAATTAATATAAATAGAACAGAAACAATTTATATGAAAATTGCAATGATTTGCCACAATTTTCTTCATTTTCAAAAAGGATAAAGAAAACCTAGAAAAATTCTGTAGAAGTGTAGAGAAATAAAACTTTGTGTTTTTGTTTGTCAAAAATTTAACAAATTATTTTCATTACAATAAAGTTACTAATATTTACAATCTCTACTAAATCTAGAAACTTTTCATACATACAAAATCATATTAAACTTTACTATAATAGTGAACCATTTAATCTCTTAATTACATTAAAAAGATAAATTTTTGAGTATATCCAGGAGAATTATTCCTTGTATATAATATGCTAATGTAATAGAAAATTTTTAATAGTAAAAGTTACAACATATATTTTTAAAGATAATATTTTATTAGTCATCTTTTGTCATCATATCACATAATTTTAAGTATACAATTTACTTGATTAGTTAAAACAGGACCATCAAAAGAAATATATTCAAACATTATATAATGATATGATAATCTAAAGACATGACCTCAAACTAATTATAAAACATAAATATAATTAGTTTAGTAAAATTTATGCTATCACATTATGAAAAAGTATATCAGTAAATTTGAATAAAAAAGGATTGAAAAATGTCTGGAAAAAAGATTAAATAAAATATGTGAATAATTTAAGGAAAAGTTGAGTCAAACAGAAAATTTACAACAATGTAGGAAGGATAAAAACTGTGATTATAAAAAAGGATATTATCATAATCATTATTTTCAAATGTATAATTTTTGATTTGAATATAAAATAAGTTTTAATATAAATAGGAATGAAAAATAATTTAATTGTGATATAAAAATGGAAAATTTCATACAAAATATATTAAATTAAAATATTTATTATTTTAATATTTAAATATTACAATGTAAAAATTTATTTATTTTGTAGTCATTATTATTGTAAAAGTTTTGAATAATTTTTATAGATTTAATATTAAACATTTTTTCAAATTTTAGTTTCCCTTAGAAGTTAAAAAAATCATTTTTTTAACCATTTTTTGAGTACATAATGTTTTAAAATTCAATTTCTAAATAAATTCTTCAGTCTGATGTTAGTTTCTAAATGGTTCTCAGATCCCTGAGGCAAAAACTTGCGTACCACAAAAAGATCTCCAAAATAATTTTTTATGAATATTTAATAATTTTTTATTCGATTTTGGTGATAAACACTTTTATACTTGGAATGAAACAAATTTTTAAAAGATCCTTTCATATTTGAAAACGTTTAATATAATTACAAAATTGCCTACATTAATAACGAACTCGAAAATATAGAAATGAAAAACAAAATTACAAAAATTAAACTTAAATAAACTTTTCACAATTTTCTACATTTTATATTTAATACAAATGAAACTTTTCCTGGATAATTTATGTTTTGATTTTTAGTTTCTGAAAATTGCATCTATGTCACAAAACTTAAATTTTTAATTCCACACTTTCATACTTCGATGTATACTTTTTTATTGTCAAACTATATTTTCTTGTATGCTTCTCATATTATATGTAAACAGCTTTTTACTTTGTAAAACTTTTTTAACTAGAAAAGTTATGCTAGGATATCATAAATTTTATGTTTAGGAAAAACAAAATTTTTATATGTATTTTTATTTATATATGTATGTAGTTTTTGGACAAATAAAGTCTTCAAGTTTTTTTTAAAAAAAAAGTGAAATTTTGGTTTTTATGAAGTTTTTAATTTAGAGATGATAACTTTTAGACAAGTTTTATGGTTATACTTTTAATATTACACATTTACAAAATTTGAATTTTCAATAAAGTTTCTTATTTTGTAGACTTTAGAAATTTTTAATTAAGTAACTAAAAACATTTTAGGAATCTGTAAAACAAACTAATTTAAAATATAAAATTTATGTTGTTTAAAAATCATACTTTGTGGTGTTCTTTGATTTAATTATTATCTCAAGATATTTATTTTTACATTATTTAGCAATTTTGATAAATATTCTTGCAACTTTTTAACCTATTATTACATCTTTGATTACAAAACAGTTTCTTCAATTATTTTTGGTTTGGAATTTTTTTATTATTTTAGTTTCAAAATATAATTAGTTAACTTAGTTCCAGTCCTGTTTTATGTGTGAAGCGAAGGCACCTATTTTTATTTAATCAGCATAAAACAAATCAGAACTTTACGTAAAATAAACGGTTCTTATATAAACACTTGGTTTTCACCCTTGAATTGAAAAAAACCAACCCTTAGCCAAAGACGAAATTCCGACACCGACGAATATAATGAGTTTTTCAAAATCGGAATCCGAAATTTCATCACCGGCTGTAGATAAAGAAAATTGAAATGAAAACGATACTGTTTCTGTTAATTAATGAATACAGTTCAAATGATTTCTGGGCAGCTCCTATTAAAAAATGTTCCAATACAAATAAGAAAATTTAGTAATGTTAGATTTATGTTAGATTTATTATTTGAGGTCGTCAATGGGACAAGAAAGATTTATCAATTATTGAAAGTAATATCACCGAATCTTTGGGTAATTATTTACGATCTTTTAAAACATTTTGCAAGGTTTAGTTAAATGAATTTTTGGTATTTTTATTTTGTTTCTACCAATGAATAAATAATTTAAATAATTAATTAAAAACTATAAAAACATTGTTTTTTTAATAATTGCGGCTTTTCAAGAAGTTTGCTCCACTTCTTACATCCGGCGCTGTACAATTCGAATTCACCAAATATAAATTAATATTTTAACTAAGCAATTTTCAAAGTACAATTAATTTAATTTTTAAAATTTATATAGTAAATGCTCTTTAACTTGATCCACTTCACAAGGACTTAACAAATTATAGTAATTGGTATCAACAAACATTTTCAATTAGAAAGTCCTGAAAATTTATAATTTGTTCAATAATTTTTTTAAATTACTACTTCGCTGAAGATTATTTAATTTGCCTTTATCACATTTTAGTAAAATCCTAACTTATATTTTGGCCACAAGAATATTATTTAAAAAAGATTAGTAATTTTTCAAAAAAAAATTCGAAAGTATAAAATTTTTATAATTTTCTTTATAAAACTTATTCATACAAAAGTTTTTAAATTCTTTTAAAAGTTAAGTTCCATTTATCTTACCTAATACATAAAACTTAAACGAATTTTCTTACCTCCTTCGATACATTTTGTATTACTATTAAAAAAAACTTCTTTTAAATCGATTTTTAAGGCTTACATAAGAACACACTTTAAGTCAGTAATTTTACAGATTTGTCGGAAAAATTGATCGCTATTAGTTTATAAAATCTTAAACTATTCAATACTTTTAAAACATGTCCAAAAAGTTCTATTAATATCGTTGGACTTTTTATAATCAGTTTCATTTTTAGAATTTTGCCAAGTGATTGAAGATATGAAAAAAAAAATTAAAGGAGTTTTATTTCAATTGAAATCTTATTCAATTAACTTTATAAATAAAATATTTTTTTAAAATAGTTTTAAATTTCAATCTACGAAACAAATCCTTAAAGTTTTTACCTTAAAATATTATTTTAAAATTAACTATTTTGTATAATTTCAAAAAAAAAAAAAAAAAATTGATATTTTTTGTCAAGAAAAATCTATTTAAATTCAAATATTTTTAATATTTTAAGTTATTGTAAAAGGAAGCAATTTAAAAAAAAATTTCATTCTTAAATATTTATCTTTAGGTGCGCGAAGATTTTACTATAAAAAAAAAATCTTATTTTTTTATTTAAATGGTTAGCTTTAACAAATATAATTAATTTTGTACCCTCTTTCGGTCTATTTAAGGCAATTAAAAAAAATTTAGGAAAATTCATTTATAAAAGGATTGAATAAAGATTTATTTTGGTAAATGGACCCTTTTTTATGTTTGTTTCGTTTCTTTAATTGTGAAAAGATTAAAAACGATTAACTAGAATTTAAAGATTTTTTTAGTTTTATTTAACATTTTTATTAAAATTATTTTTCAGTTCTATATTAAATTTAAAAATATTTACTGTAAATATTAATGCATAATTAATTAATTATATACGGACACAAAACAACCTTTTTAAAATCAGGAATTTACTCTACTGACTTATTTACTTATGAACTGTACAGACTGACTAACCGATCAGAACAGGTTGCTTCGATATTTAAAAGTGGTAGTTATTAGTAATATAAAAACTGGTTCTGTTTTTAACTGTGTTGCTACAACTAATGTTGAAGCAGCTTGTCCAGATCGGGTAGCTAGTAACTTTATTGCCAACGTTTATGAATTTTATCCCCAGACTTTTTATTCATTATTTTTGACTAGTAGTTTGATAAGTTAAACTTTTAATCATTCACTCTTCAAATCGGTTATAATTATGCAAAAATAATGTAATTTTCATATAAGTTGTTCGGTTATGTAACTCGTATGTAATGTCGAAAATTAAAATTTAATTAAATTAAATGTATTTAAGTTCTATTAATTGAACTCTTACAAAAAGTATAGAAATTATGTAAAAATATAATCAATCATAAATTATAATATTAATTTTTTTATAGAGAACCACGAACCATTTTTGATGTTATGGGTCCTGTTTTTAATACTGTAATTGTAGTATGTAAAGGGTGTAAAGTGTAAATATGTAACAGCGGGAATTGAACCCAAAACCTCTGTGTTCGTAGAACCTTACATGTTACACTGAGCTACCGAGGCCCACTAATTATAATATAAATATAAAAAAAAATTATCAGTAAGTCGAGTTTGTTTAACCGGTAACTAATAACCTTAAAGATTATTTTTTCAAATTTTATTTAATATTATGAAGTTCAACAAAGGAAGACAAGCAATGTATAGGCAAATTAGCAAACATTTTATCAAGTAGCCACTTATACCAAACATTTCCAGGTGGACCTAAGAAAATCCGCAAAATCATGGTCTCATGACTAGGGACGTTTTGTAAAAGTGGCTACTTATTTCAGATATTGCTATACTTACCATGTCTTCATTTCTTGTATTAACTCTAAACTTCCTTCTTCATATCAATAATTTAGTAAAATTACATAATTATTAGATCAATAATGATAACTTTAATATTATCCAAAATCTATAAATTTCATTACATTAATTTCATATAAAATTTTATACTCATATTGATCTAATTTTTATCTATATGCAAGAATATTTCCAAAAATATCAAATTCTTTAATTTAAAATATTATCCCATAGTACGAAGACCTTTTAAATTTTAATATCTTGAACTATATCTACTCAAAATATTTCATAACATATCATAAAAAGTGATATCTAAAGCTTTTTCAACCATGTTAGACTTATCAAACAGATTATTTTCTCTAACAACTATATAAAAAAAAACTGGAAGCACAGGACAACATACAAAAATCTCAGGACGAAAATAAAACAAACTTTTTTTTTTATGAAAATTTATATATACGTAGATTCAAAAGGATCACTCACAAAAAGAGTAGGTAAATATTCATTCTATAGTTTGTAATTAAATTTTGAATCTAATGAAACCCATAAAAAAAGGTCAACAATTTTTGTTTCTTATTTTTTTTTTTTTATGTATAACAAAAATCTATTCAAGGAATATTAAATATGCTTCAAATATTTGCCATAACAGAAATTAGGTTAAGTTAAAATAAACTATATAAAAATAGGAAGTAAACTAACTTTTTTTTAGTTCATCAAGTTTGTATATAAAAACTTTTTTTCCATTTTTACTGACGATGAAATTTATCAAAGAATATTATTTATGGTAAATATAAATTTTGAAGGTGATGGTGGCAAAATGACTTATAAATATTATTTGTACTTATGTCAAAAGTTATTATACTGAAATTTGTATTATTTTTAATGTTTTCAAGTATATTTAACTACAGTATACTAAAATATATTTTTGGCTCATGATTTATTAAAGTTTTGTAATTTAAATTCTTTAAAACATTCTTCACGACACTATTTTAAAATCGTACAGTCTCAACGAAAACTATAATGCAGCAATATATCAGTAGTTATTATCCAATTTGATAGAAATTTATCATCCAAGAAGTTTTGTTAATATTTGGTGCCGATAACTGCAGCGAACCTATGTTAAAATTAGTTTTACTGACCATAAGGTCGGTAAGTTCCATGTCTGTACCTACTCAAAATATCTGAATTTTGATGTGTTATATTACTCTGGATTCAGAATGCTGTTCAATGCAACATAAAAGCAATGCCGAAGTTGTCCGATTGCTTCATATCTTTTAACAGAATATCATTTGTTAAAAAATAATAAGCAGGACTTTCTATTTTGTGTAAGTTTCGATAATTTAAAAAGCATGAGAGTGGACCATACATGAAAAGCAAACCATATTTGAATATTAAAATAAATTTAAAAAAAATATTGTTTAAAATGTGAAAAACTGCGTTTTATTTTTTATTTTATAACCACGAAATTAATTTCCATTCAATATTATATAATAAAAACCAATTTTCAATGCTTTTAAGATTTATATTTTATGTAAAAGAACGACATCAAAGTAAAGTTTCTGGAAATTATTCAAAAAAAATTATAAGACTTTTCATAACATCATAAGAAATGTGTGGTTCAAAATTAATTCTAGACAGTATTCATAATAATTATGAAAGTAAAAGTTAATTAATAACATAAAAACCTAATTGATATTTTGTTAATACCATACATTAATTAATTAATTATTACTTACTTACCATACCCTCATAGAAAATTTATATTAATAATTAATTTAATATTTACAAGAAATAAGAATAATATATTATTTAATTGAGCCGCACTGAAAAAGAAAAATGCTATAATTTTTTAAATCTAAGAATATAGAAGACTAATTCCAAGTTGATATTACGCTGGTATAGTACAGTAGTAGCTTATTCATAGTAAGGCACCAGCGGTAATAATTTCGACTCGGCAATAATTAGCGCTATTTTTAATATTATTAAACTTTAAACATACTTTTGAAAATAATTCTTCAAATTTAGGTTTAAAAATTAGATTGGGAATGACATTATCACACTCTAACCATATAACTTTTAATTACGTTACACTCGTTAAGTTACTCTCGCAACTAATCGAATAATAACGTGTATTTGTTCCAAAGTTTTATATTCATCTAGTTCAGAGGTACGCAAACTGTGTACAGAAATCGAAATATGCAGAAATTAAATTTTGAAGTTAACAATTTTTTTATTTTAGTTTATAAGAATACATTTTTTTAATAAATTTCATGAAGGAATACGTTACTGAAAAAAATATTTGTATAGTTTTTTATTAAATTAATATTCAATTTTCCCAATGTTAAAATATTTTTCTGTACTCGATGGTTCTTCAGTTTGGATTTTCATATTTGTGCGAATTCGATAACTCTGCACTCACATATATTAAATCAAAAATAGAGAAATGTTGTTGATGCTAGACGATATATAATTTAAGCAAAATTTACTCACTATTTGATTCACATTACATATTAGTAAAAACAATGAATTTAGAAAAACCTTCATTTTTTATTTATGCCGGATCTAAAAAGTTTGCGTACTACTAATTTAGATTCTAGACATTAGCAAAATATCAAATTATTTCTCGCTTCATCCACATATTTATCAATCTACACAAATTGGTCTACATTAGTCCAAGTTCCAATCCTACTTTTCATAACATCACAATTAACTTTTCAAAAGCAGCTATTTAGCTCGTTATCTTCATTTCTAATCTTCAAAATTTAGGAACTTTTTTAAAATTAATTATGTTAATTAACATATTTTAGTTAATAAACATTAATTTAAGAATTATATTTAGAAAATAAATTAAATTATTTTTTTCCAATATTATTTTCAAACTATAACAAATAAAATTTTATACTTTTTACATAAAATTTATATTTCTTCATAATATTACTGAACAATTACATTAATATGAAAAATAATTAATAATATTATTTATATAAATGACATTAAATATATTTTCGATATCAAAATAATAATTTAAAATTGGTGTTATTACGATATTTATGTTGAACTAAAAAATTACATAGATAATAAAGTTTTTTAGGTTTTTGTTAAATATTTAATAAAATTTACCAAAATTTATCTCTAATTTTATTAAATAAATTTCAAAAAAACATATTATTTATTGTAATCGCTATAAATTTCCATTAAATAAAATTAATCTATTTTGAAAATTTGGTGGAATTATATATAATTCTCGTTATGACCTTTTACTAGTTCATATTTAATTACATGTTGCCCCTACATAGTACAAATACAAACTGGTTGTCAATCGTGTTTTAAATTTTCGCTACACACAATTAAAATGGTTTACAACCAATAACTTGTTTACAAACGATACAACTTAACCAAATTCCCAACACGTTGATAAACATGTTGTATAATGTATGGACAACATTAAAATTGTTAATCGATAAATTTATAAAATTCATGGATTTATTCATAACCGAATGATAAAATTGATTACATTATTAAATGTAATTTTATTTGTTTAGTATACTTTCAGGCGTAATATTTCTCTGATTATAATAATTTTTATTTTAATACCTTCCACTTTTACCAGTTGAATTTGCAAACAAAAACAAAATGTTTGAATAAAAATAAATTATTATTTTTTTTTAAATGAAATTTAAATGCCTCACAATTTCCGGTAATATAAATTTATCGAAGTTTTTACTTTGTTACTTCCGGTTTGTATTATTTTGATATCGCATTGACGGAACTTATACAAACTGTTATTATTGTAAATATTTTGTTAACGGAAATTGAGGTAATTTTGTCTGACCAATGTAAAAAAAGAATATTTCAATCAATTTCATTTTTTTTTTACAAATATTCATTTGTATATATAAAAATATTTGATTATGATCAACAGTTTGATATTCCAAACAGCTCATAATTACCTCTTATAAATATTTATTTTGGATAGGATAAAGAAAAATCAAATTTTATTTTATTTTTACAAAATTTAAAGAATTAAATGAAATAATTTTGAAGATATAGAAGGAAACCTGAATGTAAAGATAGTTTTAGGATATTTTTACCTATTCCATTTTATTTCGAAGTGATAATGATAAATTATATCATAATGCACTGCTCTACCCAAAGGCAACAAGCATACGTTTTAAGAAAAACCGGGTTATGAGCGGAAACACTTGATGTTTACTACCAGTTCCACCAATTCGTCAAACAGAATCGCTTGTTAAAGAAAATGTTGTAAAAATTCAAGAAATAAGTAAAGCTAAACAAAATTCTAAATATGGGCATAGTCAAAAGAACTATTTTAGGGAAAACGTTTGGAAGGTTTGAAAGAATGTCAAAAATTTTGAAAAAGTGAAGATGTTAAAATTTGCTTCAAAACAATATTATTTCTTCGACATGAATATTTAATAATAATGAAAAATTAATGATAGGTTTTCAATCTATTTGTCAACCGCCAAAATGTTTCTCAACGTTTTATGAATTTCCTCGTACAAACGATACAATTTGACCAAATTTTCAACTTGTTGATAAAGATTCTGTATAATGTATGGTCAATATTACAATATTTTAAATTATTTAGTCAGTTTTACTAATTTTAACTTACAATTATTAAAGAAAATTGCGAGTATTTTCTTGCAACTAAAATTATTATTACTGATATATGTTATTATTTTATTTTAATATTTTATGTGTACTCTTCATATCTTCTAATGGTCATTGTCTCCAGCAGCAGATATTAAGTATATTTACGATGGTATGATCCAATTAATATTAAATTTTGATTATTGATTTTTCTATACAATCAATTTTTAAGAATTCTTATTTATTACGTTTCCAAATTCAATTTTCACATTGAAGACGATTCATTGAAAACTGAGATTAATCTATTTTCATATTATTTCACTCGAAATTTGAATTCTTTTACATTTTTGACAAACGTAAACTGCATTTCATAAATTGCACTCTTATGATATATTTTTATATTCCATATCAGCAATTATTTAATATTTCATAAAAATTTCATTAGAAAAATACTATAAAAAATCTTAAATTCAATTAGTAATAATTTTTATTTTCGTGTTCATGATTGATTTCAATAAAAAAAAATGGCAATTAAAAATGTCTGTTAATGAAGTGGTTTAGTTAATTGAAATTAAAATATTTTTGAAATTTAATTCAAATAAATATTTTTTTAATAATGATTTTAATTGACATTTTTTTAATTAAAATATTTATTTAAAATATTTTTAATTTGTTTAAATTCAATTAAATTGAAAACTATTCTGGACTGGGTTGAACGAACACTGCGAACAAAATGTCAATAGGCTAGAATTCTTTCACTTCAAAAACTGCAACCAAAACTTCAATGCATTAATTTATTTAATTATAATAAATGGATTATTAAACTTCTTAGCATAGGCTCTTTTAATTATTGAATTTGCCCATTTTCATATACTGGTAGTCCATGGTTTTATAGATTGTTTTGGATTATTTATTACTGATTACATAATAAAGTATGTTTTCTTCATAATAATTATTATAATATTACCGAAAGAGATGCTAAAACAAAATTTGAATTTTTTGCTATTTTACTACGCTGCTTTCTGTAGGGTTTAACTAGAGAGGTTAAAAATTCCATTTTAGTTAAATTTTCGACAAAAAGGATATAATTATTAACAAGCAAAAGTCCTGATTCTGTTTTGAAGTAGAGTGTGTCAATGTTGATTCAAAATTACAGTCTCCACAAATGAGTAAGGTTATAATTTCAACTATTAGAAAATAATAAGAATTATGATTAACAGGAAGAAGTTTTGTATTAATTATATGAATTGAAATTTAGCAATGAAAATTAATTTAATAAAACATTTTACTAAATTACTTTACAAGCATTTTCCTTAATTTCAACATCTTTCCATATATAAAAATAATATAATCAGAGTTTTGTATGGTTGTCTTAATTAGTGATTTCTTCATTTTTTTTTCCAACTACATATTTAAAATTCCATAAGAATTTCAAAATAGATTTTATCTTCTCAGAAAAGGTGAAGAAATACCAGTTGAATTTAACATTCGACCTTAATTAAGAACACAAATTTTACGTGATTTGACTATTAAATTAATTTTGTGTCTTTCTATCTCTTTCTCCCTAAGGACTTTTATTATTATTAGTGTTAAAAGGATAAAATATCTTCATTAAATTCATTTATAATGATAAATGCTTTTAGAATATTTTAAGTGTAAAGATTTTAATATATAAATATAATTAATTGATGTTTTATGATTTAATTATAAAATAATTTAATTGAATGACAATATAGAAAATTTAATGATAATTTTTTAATTATCGTTCATTTCTTTATTTTTAAATTCAATTAACAAGAAGTTAATAATTATTAAAATAATGTATTAATTAATTATATGAATATTTTCTTTAAAATGAAAATTTTTTAAAATTTCAAAATCATTTTACAAATTTAATTATATATTTTTTTAATATTTTGTCATTTTGAAAGAAAAACCACTTTAAATTTTATTATATTACACATCACTGAAAAATTTATTTTCTTAACTTAAATTAATAATTTTTTTATTGCGAAATTCATGGAAATGTTAAAAAAAAAAGAAAACATTTTTTTTATCAGCGACTGGAGAGAAAATCATGAAAAATTAATGTGTTTTCCCTTAACATTTTATATATTTTATTTTTTTATCATTCACCTTCAAAATTGTGTTCTAAAACCATAAATAATTGGAGAGGTCACAAAAGGTATATCTAAAGATATTTTTATTGGGGGAAATCTCTTATTTAAGACATTAAGGCCATCGTAAATTGAAGAGGTTAACATAAATTTTAGCAAGTATTTTCCTGTTGCTAAATTTCATACAACATATAAAGTATATGAGAGTGGATCCCTTATGTATATATACATCAGTATATTATAGTGAAATTTGAAATTTATAGACTATAACTGATGGCAGCCATAAAATTTAAACGTGCCAACATAAAAATGTCTTATAATGTTGGAAAATTACCACTCTTGTACAGGTTTTTACAATTTTCTTTTTTTTTTATTATTTTTGTAGGTACAATATAAAAAAAATATTTGGTTTTTGGTGTTAGGGGAATAAAAAGGACATAAATATTTTGTATTTTTTTTTTTTAATTTCATGTTTAAAGAAAAATTATACGCGATACAATTTCATATTATACAGGGTGGGGTAATAAAAATCAAGTAAAAAAATTTTAAAGCTTGAAAATTATATCAATTAAATGTCAACCGCCACCAGCTTTCTAATGTTATGCTAGATTTACATAAATTTCTTTAACATTTCTGAGAAGATATTGCTACGATTTCTTCAGGAATCTTGTTTGAGACTGTTTTACATACACGTTTTTTTCTCAAATCCGGATAATTGAGAGCTTTCAAATCCGAAAATCTTGCAAGCCAAGACAATTCACAATTACGTAATCTAACGTAATTGTGAATTGACCCAAGCATCAAAGATTAACATAAATTATAAAAATTAATTAAATTTGATTTCTATACAAAGTCATTAGATTTCAAAGTTTTGTCACTTTTGTTACACCCTTTATATAAGAGATATTTGTAATATATAAGTAAAATTATATAAAAAATTAGAAATTGAAAAAAATAATGAAATTATTAACTATTTATAGGTTGTTCATTGGTCCCTTATTTAGTCATTATTTTAAACCAACCAATATTAAATCCTCTTTAATTTATATATCAATTTACGATCTTATTTTTAGAGTGGTACGGTCGACGACTGTCTAATAAATCAATTTTTTCAATACTCATTTAAATATAATAACCTATCAAATGGAACGTGAACGTGATGCAACTTTATATTTTTTTGATTAATTTTTATCAAAATTATTTTCATGTTCCATAATATTTTTATATGTAAATTACTATAGCATTATTCAAAAAATTTTTTTGGCTACATTTTAATATGAAATATTACACTTCTCTCAACTCTTACGGACTACAAATAGAAATAGATTAAATTATTCTTTTTCTAGTTATTCATCAGTGAAGATTTGTGGTATTATTTTTATGACAGGTTACATTTTTTATTTGAACTTTCATAATAATTTACTATTGATTGATTCATCCTCGCATTGAAATTTATTCGACAATTCATTAAATTGAGAGTACAAATTTTATAGGATTTTCTAAAAATTCAGCAATAAATATAATTGAAGAAAACTTTGTTTGAAAGACTAAAATTAATTTCATCTATAAATATTACATTATACACAATGAATGAATGCTACACAGAATTATGACTATTGCTATTTTTAATATATACTTTAAAAAGAAACTTACATTAAATCTTTTAAGCCATATTCAGGAATTTGTATCAACGATGAACGGAAATTTGCAGATGCTGTATAGTTCTTATGTCTGCTAATGACGGACGATGATCTCCTAGAAAGCCGAAAAATACTACTTAGTTAATATATATATATAGTTGTAAAAGATATGGCTTAAATATGATTTTTAAATAATACAAAATTTTTATTGTACTAAGCAAATTGTCTGATAATAATAGTAATAAAAAATTGAGAATACTTTATCAGGAAATAGAGAAAGTAAATATTTAATTAAATATTTGGATACCAATATTAAAAATAATGCTATTGTAACAGATTAGAAATGATCTGGACAATGGAACAGGAAAGGTTGCTATTCAAAAATATATCCAACCTGATATCTAAGTAATTTTAGCAATTCATTATGATTCATTATTAATTTTATGGCTTATTTGTTTGATTGTTAGACAATTATATTTCAAAAGTTATTAATCTTTTTAAAATGATATTCATTCGTTTTAAATAGGATTCTAAAACAGTATACAAAATTTGCAATAATTTCTTTGTTTTGTATTGAGCCTATACGCACGTACAGATACAGGTGCTCCCTAAAGGATTTCCAAGACCATAAAATATTAAATGTTTCAAAAAAACGTAAGTGTAAATTTGAACTGATAACTATAACAATACATTATACATTGGTTTCTATTGAGTTTGTACAAATAATATTAAATATAATATCAAATAAATATTTGTGTTCTATCTATTATTGCAAGCTCTCTAATTATGTATAATAATCTAAAAAAAAGAAAAGTGGTTTGTAAGTTCAAATTCAGGTATTTTACGATTTTAGTTGTGGATTATTGAAGTTACTGTAATAATAAGTTATCCTGTAAAATTAACAAAATAATTAACCACACAAATTTTCTATAGTATTTCTTTTAGATTCAGTTCATTTCATCTGTGGTTTTCAACTAATCGAAAGCAAGTAATTATATCGAACAATTTAGCATAGGAGCTAACATTTCAGAAAAAATACTCATTCGGTAGAATCTTAAACTTATTCCTCGGTCTCAGAAAAACCTCATCTGCCTGTTTTATATTATCCTTTCCCAAGCAATTTACATCATCACATTCGACAATGAGTTCCCCCTCAACCAGATAGGTATACAAAATCAATTCAGTTCATTTTATTATAGAATTAATGCGAAATTATTAAATGGATCATTAAATTTATGAGAATATTTACACAGTTGAAATTTTTATGTTCAATTTTATAAGATTAAAATATTTTTTTGATATATCAGCAGATTTTTATGATAGAATAACCAAAATTATTTTGGTTTATACAAATTTTAATAGATTTCAACAAAAAAATGGTGGGATAAATTAGAATTTAAATCACGATATCTTTTAATAACTGAATATTAAATATTTTAGATTATAACTTTATAATTTGAATATTAAATAAAACATTATTGAATTATTTGAACTGGTAAATTTTTAGGTAAATATTTTCAACATCGAATATGTTATATAAAATCAAAATTCATGCATTCATATAAAAAACTGTTTATAAAAAATACCAAATTTAGGTAAATTTAAATATATAGTAGCTAAAATTTTACAATGCCGGATAGCAATTTGACCAGTTACCCAAGACCCACTTGTCTTAGAGGGACCATCGCGATTTTTTATAATATTATTATAATTTGATTAATGGGTTTGCCCATGCACCCAGTGATCGCTCTATCCGGCACTGAAGTTGTAAATATAAGTAAATGTGTTATCCTGTATCCAATTTGCAATTTCTCAGTATGGAATTTACCGATTAGCGTACAGTGTTTTTAAAACTGAATTTATACCTATGATAACATCATTGTTAATATAATCTAACTATACTATTTTAGTGACGAATTTGCTTTGTGACGTAACTACACCTTCCAGGAAATATAAGAGAAGTGTAGCAGGAAACTCATCAAATATAATTGCTTATAAATAATATTTCAATATAAATAAATTTTAATTATTCATAAACCTATTACCACTAAAATTTAAGTGCTTTTAAATATAAAATTATACCAAGAATATTGTAATTAACGAACGAAATATATAAATTAAATTTTCATGTTTCTATAGAAATATTTCATAATTAGTGTAAATATTATATATAAATACAAATCATTAAATAATCTTTTTAGAAATTTTAAAATCTTAACAAGAAAATTATAATCAATTTTCGAATTGTAATGAACCATTCGTAAAATTTACTTTACAAAGTTTTTTGAAAATTTATGATGCTTTTTGGTTCATTAAAATTTTATTTTGTAATTTAATACTCTTTAGAAATGAAAGTAGATAGAGTTAGATGAAATATTTCATTAAAAAGAATTTATAAATTAATCAACATCAATAAATTGTGGAACATAAAATATTAAAATGATTTAAGAAGTGAAAATGGATTCCAATCGTTAAGAAACACACAGTAGGATGGATTATTGTACTTTGATGTATGATATTGAAGCCACAGAATATTTCATTTTAAATATGAAAATGATTAGAAAATTTTAATTTTAAGTAGAATTTAGTGAAAATTATATTGTATTTATATTTATATAAATAATTTATTGAAAATTTTATTAGAAATGTAAATTTTCTAAAATAAATTTTAATTCCTAAATAAATTAATGAATAAATTAACTTAAATTTAAGTGATGACTATTATAATAATGAATAAAATAAATTCATAATAAAGTGATTATAATTAGTTTTTCATTATTTATAGATACATTATTATTGTAATTGTAGGGTGAAGCAGGAAATTCCTAGATAGAGCATCGCTTGTCATTTTGCCAGGGTTTTTCTAAGAATGCCAAAAATCATTGCTACGGATTTATATAATATGTACCCACAGAATTTACCCTAAATTTGTTGATGCACATGAAATTTACACGGTTTTAAAAATAACGAAACAAAGATGGCTGTGTATTAAATTGGGTACCGTCTCATCTCAGAAAGCCTTAGGACATAAAATCTTAATGGCTTTATGTTCAATTTTAATAGATTTAAAGTCATATAGCCGTTTCCGTTTTATTGCTATTATCAATTTTCCAAAAGATTTTGCCATTTATAAGGACTTTTTTTTAAAATGGTTTGGACATAAAACCATAAGCCTTTAAGTCCATTAAAATTGGACTGAAATTTAGCCATTCAGGTTTTATGTCCTAAGGTTTTATGTCGCGGCACCTCAAATTGAAATGTTCAATTTAATATATACATAATTATTTTACGAACTCAGATTTTTGTTTTCTGCATATTTGGAGTTGAGATGCCAGTATTTTTTTTATATATTTTATAAATTGTCCTAATATTCTCATGATAATGCTATTTATGATTGGGTATTTAATAATTAGGTAATATTCTAAATATCAAATTTCAAATATAAATTATCATTCTCTATGTAGTGTATAGT
The DNA here is from genome assembly GCA_963920725.1 of Rhamphomyia laevipes. Lineage (NCBI taxonomy): Eukaryota > Metazoa > Arthropoda > Insecta > Diptera > Empididae > Rhamphomyia > Rhamphomyia laevipes. Next base: position 31,948,196 of record OY987258.1, on the reverse strand, counting down.
CAGCCTTATATATGTAAAATTATGTTAAGCTGCGCTGTCATCACTATTTGTTTATATATGAAAACAAGAAATTATATCTATCTCACTCTCACTACCGCATATTCCTAAATCAGATTAACATTTCCATATACTGTTAAATAAATGTTAATGTTAACAGTTTCTGTAATAATTTTTTTTTTGCTTTTGGTGTGTCGTTGACTTGACGTTGACTGTCAAAATCAGAGCAAAAAAAGATCTGTCAAACGCACATCAGCACTTTGACTTTGGTTTTTTTTTTTATATTAAAATATCACAGTTTTTTTTATTAGTAAATTTGTGGTTTAAGTTTAAGTTTGATAATTTTATTACTTAATTTACAATACAAATAAATATTTATTTAAAAGATGATAATTTTTTTATAAATGTTTAACTTAAACTTATTTTGTTAGTGCAATAAGTGAAGATTTTTCAAGTATATGTACATATTTTTCTATATATGTAAGTATGTATATAAAACTATGATATTCAATTTATAAATGGTTGGTAGCTGCTCAAACAGGTAGACAAACTGTGCGTATTTTATAATAAACAATGTTGTTAAAAGATATATAACTATATAGATATAATCTATAAATATATATACAATTTCAATATGGAGCAATTAGAGCAAAAAAAAATTTGAAAAATAAAAAAACTCAAGAACATTTCGCTTATGTGGTTGGTTAAGTGTAGTTGACAAAATTTGTTTCTGTGCATGTGGGGCGTCACGGAATTTATTTTACATTGTACATAATAAATTCTAAAATATAAAATGGAACAAAGTTATTTAGATGGTAAGTAAAAATTATATTATATTTAAAGTTATAATTGAAATAATAATTTATAACAAATATAAATTTATAATTAAATATATTAGAGAAATCATCATTAATTAATCAACAAATAATTGGATCATCTGGAAATTATATTGATAATAATAATCAAACAATAACAGGAAATAATATTAATGGTGGCAATAATTCAATTACAATTGGATCAACTACTATAACTACAGCAAATAATAATAATAATAATAATCAACAAATTGGTATGGAATTATGTTTGGTATGTGGTGATCGTGCATCTGGTCGACATTATGGTGCAATTAGTTGTGAAGGATGTAAAGGATTTTTTAAACGTTCAATACGTAAACAATTGGGTTATCAATGCCGTGGTAGTATGAATTGTGAAGTAACTAAACATCATAGAAATCGTTGTCAATTTTGCCGTCTACAAAAATGTTTAGCCAGCGGCATGAGAAGTGATTGTAATTTTAAAACAAAAAATATAAAACCTAAATTTTCTAATTATTTTTCAATTTTTAACTATATATAATTTAACTTTAAAGTATTATTTTTTTTCTACCGTTTTTCTTTAACACTTGTTATTTTTGCTTTTAATATACTTATTTAAAATAAAATAATTAATTCTTGAAAAGTTTTAATATAAATTAATTATTTTCTTTAAAAAAAAAAACACAGCTGTCCAACATGAAAGAAAACCAATATTAGATAAAAAAGACTATCAACAGCAACAATCTTCATCAAATGGACATAATTTGTCAACAAATTCATCATCAACAACATCAAATCCAATTAATTTAAATAGTAATAATGGAAATAATTACTTATACCATCAACGTTCACAGTCACAACAAATTAAAAATGAATATAATTCATTTTCTGGTGGAAATTCTACAATAATTGGCAGTAGCAGTAATAATAATAACAACAATGATAATAATAATGCAATTACAAATTATCAATTAAGTGCTAATTTAAATGCATTTTCAACTGGATTTAATTTTACTGATTTAACGCAAACATTAAATAAAAGAGCATGTAAGTATAATAAACTTAATTAATGATTTTCTTATAAATTTAAATATATATGAATCTGAATTGGAAAATATCTTAGTTTCTCAAATCTATTAAATGAGAAATCAATAAGAACATCCTGAAATCCAATTAGAAATGAGTTATTAAAATAAATTTCGTAACATGTTTTTAACAGACTAATTACTATTTCCATGCTGTGTTGAATTTCGAATTAGTGCAAAAACGAGTTGAGTTAAATTTTCAAAATTAACCCAATTCAACTTTTGTTCATGGAAATAATGTCCATTGAAATTCAAGTAATCGATAACCCAATCCTAACTCAATTTAATCAAATTTAAGCTAATAAATTGACTAATATAGAGATAATTAAATAATGTATCAGGTTCTGTTAAAACTTGGTTGATACATTGGCTTTAAAGGAGTGTACTGTGCAAAAACCTTCAGTCAAACGCTGCATCATTATTACATTAGAAAATAAATTTATACTTTTAATAAACAATATTTTTTCAGTATACTTTTATAAAAAATGTACTTTTTATAAAAAATATTGAATCAATTAAATAATTTTTATTTAATATTATTTTATATTTACAGTATTGGCAGCTGCTGCTGTTTCATCAGCATCTTATCAACAAACACCATCATCAGATACAAATTATACTAATAATAATAATAATAAAAATAATTATTCACCACCAATAATTCCACAATCATTATTAATTAATGATGATGAAGATGATGATGACGATTCATTGGATAATAATAATATTATACCTAATAAAAATGGTTTATTAATGGGACAAAATTTATTAATAAATAATAATAATAATAATAGTCAACATAATAATAATAATAATTTATCAATAACAAATAATCGAACTGAATCATATTTAAGTAATAATAATATTAATAATCAATTTAAGAATTATGATAATTTATTATCAATGACAACTGGATCAGTTACAACAACATTAGCTACATCTAATTTATTACAAAAACATATTGATCAAAATATTATAACACAATCAATTGAATTATTAGAATATTTACAACAACAATATAAAGATAATAATATTAGAAAAAGTGGTATAACAACAACACCATCACCAACAACATCATCATCAACAATACCAACACAAAAATTAATAAATAATAATAATATAAATAATAATTTAATTAAATTAAATGATAGTATAAATTATATAAATAATACTATTGTTAAAAATGAATTAATTATTGATGATAATAATGAATTAAACCATGAACAACAATTTAATATATCAGATCAAGATGATGATATTATTGATAATAATAAAATTAAATTTAATTTAAATAAAAATAATTTATCACCAACATTAGAAACAATTATTAATAATAATAATAATAATAATGCCAGTTCATCTAGAACAATAACATCACCAATTAATGATATTGATATATCAATTATAATTGATAAAAAAAATATTGAATTTAAATTACAACCACCAAATTTAGTACCATCATATTTAAATAGTCATTATGTATGTGAAACTGGTAGTCGTATATTATTTTTAAGTGTTTATTGGTTAAAAAATATACAAATTTATCAAAAATTAAATGAAAATATACAAATAATAATTTTAAGACGTCATTGGGTTAAATTATTTGCAATTGGTTTAGCACAATGTTCTAAAATTTTATCAATACCAATAATAATACAAACAATTACAAATAATATAATACAATTAACTGCTGATGATGATAATAATGATAATAATTGTAATAATATTGATGATGATCAACAACAGCAACAACAACAAAATCCAAATCAACAACAACAATATAAGTTTGATGAAAATTCAAAAATTAATAAAATTAAAAAATTAACTGAACATATTACAAATTTAAATGAATTTATATGTATTATGGAATCATTAAATATTGATGATTATGAATATGCATTTATACGTTTAATATGTTCATTTTCACCAGATAATTTAAATTGTAAAGATTTAAATAATCGTCAAATAATAAATAAAATACAAGAATTAATATTAAATAATTTTAAATTATATTTATTTGAAAAATATGAAAAAATACACCATAATAATAATAATAATAATAATAGTAATAATATAAATAATTTTAATAATAATAATTTATTACAACAAAAAGTTGATGAACGTTGTAATAAAATTTTATTACGTTTAATGCAATTAAGTGCCTTACAATCAGATATTATTGAAGAATTATTTTTTACAAATTTAATTGGACATGTGCAAATTGAAAATATGATACCGCTTATATTAAAATTAGGTGGTAAAGGTGTTTAACAAAAATATATATATATTATTTATATATTTTAATTAATGTTTTTTTAAAATATATTTTCGTTATTCATCAAAGATTGTTTTTTTTTATTATTATTATTATATTATTTCGAAAAATAAATATAAATATTATTTACCCATTATTTTTATATAAATAAATAAAATTAATAATTATGTTTTGTATTTTATATACAATTTTATTTTATAAGAAATTATTTTTTTTGTTTTGTTAAGAATTCTGAGAATTTTTCAAATTTATAGGATAAATTAATAATATTATTAATAAAAAAATAAAAACTTGTTATTTGTATTACGAAAAAAAAAGAAAAAATCCAACATAAATAAATTTATTTTAGTTTAAATGATAATTTTTATTAATTTATAAAATATAATTTATAGTTAATAATTTAGTAAATGTTATTGAACTAAATAATCTGCTGAAAATGGTCAATTCAAATCTCAAACTCAACAGTAAGTGAATTAAAATTATTTATGTTCTTCAGTTGTTCAAAAATTAAACTGCTTGATCGACATATGAACATGTATAACGTCCAAGTTACAATTGTCCTACTTAAAAACTCAAATATTGTCGGATTTATATGCATTTCAAATTTATATTTCTAATTGGACAGCGTTTACTTATGAAATGGCATTCAAATCGGACTTAATTTCAGACGGTTTTTTTCAGAGAGGTTGAAATTGAATTAAAAATGACACAAAATAGATGTAGTTCTGTTCTTACTTTACGTATCACCAAAATAATGATTAAACTAGAAAGAAACTTACGAAATCCGTTGAAAAATATAATTTTTAGTCTACGTACAAAAGATACAGGACATCCACAAATAAAATTTCGTATTAATTAACTATATTTTTGAAAATATTATAATATATTTAATTACAGAGTACAGTAATGAAAGACTCTGATACCAATTTAATTAAATTTGACTATAATATCGTTATTTTATCGTTATTTTTTACTAATATACTGCCAGCAGACTGACAGACGAATGGGCAGTCTGAAACTATAACGTCTGTATATAAAGTCATAACCTGGCCAACAAAATATTAATCTGAAAAATTATATTATATCGTAATACATAAAATATAAAATTTCACATAATAGGCACATATTATGGCGACTCAAAAGAATTCCTTTTATCCGTTCGTTACGCATTAAGCTATAAAAAACAGGATAAATGGTGCAGCGAAATAAAAAGCCTACCAAACAATTATTGAAATGGGGTAAAATAAAATATATTTGTATAGGTATTACAAAACAATTATGCAGTTTTTTTTTTAAAAAAAATCTTTATTATTTTAATTCATTAAAAGAAAATTATCACACCATTTCTTTCGTATGAATTTTTAAATAAAAATAACAAAGGGGACAGAAATAGTGTGAAAAAAAAACTGCAGGACGTAGGACAAAAATATCTGGTAAAACAAAAGGAATTGTATTATATTCATAAGGATATTTGAATGTAAATGATTTCCTAAGTATTTTATTTAAAATTATTTTTTTTTTGTTTCTAGAAATTGCAAAAATATTAAAGTTCTTTTTGTTCAATTGATTTTTCTTTGCTGGTTTCAATATTTATAATTCAGGAATATATAATGACCTGCCCCAATATTATAACTAGTGAGTACACGCTACTTCTACTTCAATAATTCGATTCTCGAATGAGCAATAAATTATAGTTCGTTTTTTTTTTAAAAAAATTGTAATTTTTGAGTGGTTCTGGTTATACCCTTCTTGTGATCAATCTAAAGGATTTCAGATTAGTTTGGGAAACATATGACATTTTCGATAATATATACCTACATTTTTAAGAATACTTTTACAGAATGATAAATTTCGTATGCAAAGCAAACTCACAGACTCCTGGTCTCCACACCAATATAGAAAATTTCAGAAATAGAATTTAAGGTGTTTTTGAAAGACCCCAAACCAATGTTAACAAAAGAATTCTATATTATAAATAATAATTTCAATATCCCGGAATTGTAACACCCCTAAAATACGGGGTTGATTTTTATGGATAATGTATCTTTAATTGTGAATATCTATAAAAGAGGGACAGCTTGTTTAACAAAAGAAACCGGCCACCATCCAAATAAATGTATAATTCTGTTCTTAGTTACTAAAATACTTATAAGTAATCGCTAGGAAATCTATTTTTGAAGACAGAGCCAAGACCGCGGACGAAAAAACCATCATGACATTTCAGCTACACAACAAGACATTCATTTTCTCTATTATACAAAACTGATATTGATCCATAGATTTGATGTAGTCACATTTGATAGCTCAGATTTTAAATTATTTGTAAAAAGAATTTTTTACAGGAACATGAAATCCTCTATACAAAATCTTATTTAGAATGGACAATCAGTTGTAAAGTCTAACAAATTTTATATAAATCTAAATCTAATATTTTGAAAAACGTATCTAATGTTGATCTTAATAATTCTCAAATTTTATATAACCATAAAGTTCTTAAAAAACACAATCTCAAACATTTTAATAACTTTTAGTATTCTCTTTTGACACAATATTCACAGGTGGTTTTTTTTTTATAGTTATTGGTAAATTGCCTTTTCGATCCTTGCAATGATATAAAATATAATACAATGTTACCATAAAAAGTATATACCTTCAAACGTTTTACAATCAAAATTTTTATAAAAGTGTTTACTTTCATTTCTTTTAGTTGTCCATAAAGATATACCAAAAAAAACATCTCCTTTTTTTTGCAAAATCGCTGAATCCTTTTTTAGTCACTTCTTTCATATAAAATTACGATAAAAAAAACTTCAAATTTAAATTTTATTTTTTCCATTTTTGTTAGTTTTTGTGATGTTTAACATTGTAATAAAATATTTTTTTTTTATTTAAATAATTTTTAGTCCTTGTAACTTTGCAGCATAAAAAAACATTCAAATAAAATGTAGTCAAACTCATTATCCTTTTTTTGTTATTAGAGTGAAAATTGTTTGGCTTGCACAAATATTTTTTGAATATAAAATTTTTTGTGTTCCATTAAAAAAGTTTTTTTTTTGTTGTGATATACAAAATTTAATCACCACAGAAACAAGGAGCAAATATTTATATAAAAAAAAATTATTTTATTTAAAAATTCATAGAAAATACCCAGATGGACTTTACAATGTTAACAACAAAAAAATGGTATGACATAAGTGTATTTTAATTATTATTATTATTATTTTATGTAAAATTTCATTTGCATAATTAAAATATACAACAAGTTAGAGAATGTCTAATGATCCTTGTATTTATTTTTATTGTAATTTTGAATATGTTTTAGAATGACTGTACAAGGATCGCAGTTGTTTTTAACAGAATTAAATAATTATAATGCAGAATAAATATTATTTGTTAAAAAATGGAAATGATTAAACAGATTTTTATTTATATATAATTAAATATAATATTATTTAACCGAATGCACAATTTGACCGAATATATAGAATTAATTGAAAGTAAATTATCAAAAATAAATCACGATAATTCTACATAAAATTTTAATTTTAATTCTGTCTATGTAATCGTATCAGTCAATCGTCGGCCGAGTTCTGAAAATCATATGCAATTTTCACCTTTTTTTTTATACTTAGAAACTGTTGGACGTTGCTCATTCTTTTACCATAATATAATAATGATCAGTATCCCAAAAAATTATTTATTTCTGAAAAACTCATCCATGTACATAGCACGTGGATATAAATTTACGAAAAATATGTTAATTCTTAATTGAACGTAATGGATATGCGTCAAATAAGAAATCCATACCTCTGATATTTTTTTTTTCTGAAGTTTTAAAGTGCTCCAATAATTTTATCCACAAGTTTGATTCACGTGTATGGGAAAAACAATCTGGTTTAAAAAACTGATGCATATGAATCGTTTGGAAATCGATTTTCCGCACTAAAAAATTTCGATATATTTTGAATTAGTCAATAAATTTTAGAAAATATACAATTTTTAATTTAAAATATCCTTGCTTAATACAATTGGAAATTTTATTAATTAAATATATTTCAACAAACTCCCAACATTCGAATTATAATTATAAAGAAGAAATTTTATATGTTTAGTCTTTATATTTCCACAAAATCACTCCATCTGGCGCAATATTCTAAAGTCTATTGTTTGTAAAATTATATCATCATACTCAGATCTGCAACACTGCAATTATTATTCAGACCAAGCCTATAACTTTCGTTAGGGGCTTTCAATTTTACAGGATTTAGTGTACTGTTGTCAGTGATGTAGTTCATACGTTTTAATTGCGACCAATATTTAATTTAAAAATTAATTTTAGTTTTTACAATTTACTGATTAAAAAAAAATCATTTTTAGTGAACTCTAATTTCTAAATAATTCTTAATAATCAATCATATGGAAAATTTGGAAGAAAGAAATGGATTATTTTTTGATCGTAATCGCCAGCTTCAAAATATAACTTTAGGACCAAAATTTTTACTTTTACAACGTACCGATTTAGATTTAACTATGAAAAAAGTATCACCATTTCTATTAAAACATGTTATTTGTAATGTTGCTGAGGATATTGAAAAATGTATAAAATTAAAAAATGGCACACTTTTAATACAAACAAAAAATGTAGAACAAGCTAAAATATTAATACAATTACGTAATCTGAATAATTCAATAAATATAAATATATTTGAACATCCAACATTAAATAATATTAAAGGTGTAGTTTATTGTCCCGAATTTAATTACATCACGAGAGAAGAAATTTTAGAAAATTTAAAAGAACAAAATGTTATCGATTTTAAAAGGATACAAAATAAAAATTTCATAAATAGTAATTTGTATATATTTATATTTAATATATCGGTATTACCGAAATATTTAAATGTTGGTTATGATAAATTGGATATTCAGGCTTATATACCACCACCGCTGAGGTGCATGAATTGTTTACGTTTTGGACATTTAACTAATAAATGTAAAGTATCAAAACGTTGTACGAATTGTGGTGAAAATTTTCATTGTGATGACAATAATAAATTATGTGATAAACCAGCTAATTGTGTTAATTGTGGTCGGTGTCATAATGCATTTTCAAGGGATTGCCCGAAATTAATTAGAGAAAAAGAAATACAAAGAATAAAAGTTATAAATAAAGTTGATATGAGAATTTGGATCAACGGATATTAAGGATATTATTCAATTTTATAAATATATAATAAAAATTTAATTGTTAGTTGTCAAAATATATAATCAAAAATTGGTTTTGAAGCATTTTAGTTAAGTGAATATTTAGTAAAATTAAAAATTTTAACAATTTATATTAAATTTGAAAAAAATTGTTATTGTTCATTTTAAATTAAGTTTAGTTTTATATAATTTTTATAGAAGGATTTGAAATGATGTTAAATTTCTTTTTTTATAACTGAATTATAAATAATTGTGTGAAATCAATAAAAATATTTTTAAAACATTAAATATAATGATTTATATTTTTTTAATCTCGGTATTGTTGCAGAAGTTTAATAATTTATAAAGAATATGTGAATACTCTGAATTTGTTTTTAATTACCATCTATTTTAATTAAATTTTAAGCACTGTTTCTTTTCTAAATTTAAGATTTAATTCATCATATACGATTTTGTAGGGAAGGTTAGGTTATAGAGGCCACATAACCTCACTCACATAAATCATGCACTGACTGTACACGGGTTCATAGTGGTACCACTTTTATGGATATCTAACTCTGCACTCAGTTTCTAGTAAATCGAAGAATTTCCTAAATATTCCTAAATGAGACTTCTCCGCCTAGTGAGTACCAGGCATGGGAGATGTTCCATTATGGGTTTAAGCTTCCGCTGAATTGCTGCAGTTTCTGCATTAATCATTTGATATAAGTCCAAGTCTAGGTGCATGCTTGCCGAACAAGTAGTGCCAGTGAGAAATCCTTACATTTTAAATTTTTTAATCAAAAAAATGTTTAACACGCCATTACAATTGTCCATCCTGTCAAATTCACTTTTATGAAGGACCGTAACAATAAATTTTAAGTAAAATTATTAACATAACATACTATAATAATTTATAGAAATCAATTTTCATCCATTTTTTATTTCTCTTGATAAGGACATAACCTTCCGAATGATTATTTTTGTAAGCTGAAACTAAGCAAACAGTATTGTATTTTAATAAATACTATACTTGTCTGTACTTGGAAGGTTTTTTTTGAATTGTATGTTTTCACGATAGTAATGGAGGGTTGGTTAATAATGCACCATTTTACAATAATTTTAATAAGTTTTTACATAATTATAGCCAATGCTATTCTTTTATTTAAATGAATGTACCTAGTTTTACATTTAAAAAACAAAGAAATTAAATTAATTTTAAGAAATATGTTCCGGGAGTAAGTTCTAGTAAGCCCAGAAGGAATGACTCCCTACTGCGATATATAATTTTTCTTGGAAGTTTTTATATGTATTGCATACTTATACATATAGAAACTTCCAATCCTTTTAAATAAATACCATAAAAAAAAATTTAATGTAAAATACATTACAAAAATTATATTAAATTGTTCATGTTTTTGTCGTATATACAACGTTTATATAATGTTCACCTGATGTTTAAAGGCAGTTTTGTTTGGTTACAGACAAAAATAATTGTTCATAAAAAAATGTTACACATGTAAAGTTTGTGGTACAATGTAAAAATAATTTCTGTATTCGTCCTTTTGTAGAAATACTGGAAAACAAAATTCTATCTATTATGTAAATTAAAATTAAAAATATATTTAAAGAAGTTTGTAGATTTTAAATGTCATTTAAAAGTAAAATAAATATTTATATTTAACAATTTGTTAAAATTGGGTAAATTATAATAAGTTTTCATATATTTTTCAGAATTAATGGTTCAGAATATCAATGTCACAAATTTGCTGTGGTAAGCAATTATTACACAGAATTCATGTTATGAGTTGATTTAAAATGCACAAATTCTAGGGCAAACTGAAATTCTATATGGATCAGCTTTCATGAGCACAGCTCGGCATTCGCTAATCACAGAGGTCTCATTTTAAGAAAATCGTACTACCACACTCTGTAATACGTCTCGAATTGCTGTACTAAAAAACTCCTTAAGTTTGTTGCAATTACCAATAGTAATAATCAACAAATTTGTGTATTTCGCTAGGTTCATACGAGGCCGCTTTTTTAATACATTAAAACTAGGTTTAATTGAATGAGAATGTAAGATGTACGAGTATTATAAATCTGAATTTGAATTTATGAATACATTTTCTTATTATTCAAGAATTTGTATTTGTTATATTATTTGTGTCAGCCCCTATGACTGGAGATTATTTATTAACTATATGTGCCTATATTTATAGTAAAGTTGATGATTTATTTAAGCGTTTTAATGAATATGATAATATGACAATTCACGTTTATAAAGTAATTATTATTTTAGTATATTATAGGCGGATTTTATTTACAACACAACATTTAAGATATTAAAAAATTTTTACTTCATTTTGTCAGTACATGCACTCGCATATACAAACTTATGAACCAACTTAAGACAATTACTGTTTATGTCTTACTTTGGCCTAGTATTGGCGATATAATCCCCCTTACTAACTAACTAACTATGCCTTACTTTACAATATATTAACTTGTACATTTGTACTTAATTCTCTTCAAGTCTTAATAAATTTATTTCATAAATGTGGACATTTTATGGGGTTTTCAGGAAATTATTATTATTTTTAGGAATTAAGGTATAAATTTATTGGATTTGAAAAGAAACAAATTCAAATATTTAATAGTTTTAAGAAAAATTTAATATTAATTAATTATTTACGAATTTGGAATACAAATTACCAGTAAACAAAAACAGAATTTATTAATATTAATAAAATTCTGGTATTGGAATTTCGGTTGAATTTTTTTATAGCTTTCCAACATAAACTTTTAGTAAATACAAAAATCTATAATAAAAGTAACAAGTCACCAATAAAATCTGACAAAGTTTTATTTATATTTCCAATAATAAAGAATAAATAAAATTATTTAGTTTTGTTGATTTTACCTTTGATTTTGTAATCAAAGATAAATTGAATTAATATATTTTTTTATGAAAATCGAATTTTTTATCAGAAATTAAATCTTTAATGCTGAATTAAATCTTAAAAAAAATGCTGAAGTAGAATAATAAAGTAGCAAAACCAGAATCATAAAACAAATACAACTGAATCATAAAAAAAAACTTTTTTTTGTACGTTTTGTTTATATTTGGCTAAAAAATTATCATTGTCAGCATTAGTTAATTTTAGGATACTCCTTCGGTTATTTTACAGTCTACAAAGTTTTAATAATTTAATATTTATTTTTACTTAATATTTTATAGTATTTTAAGTAAAATTTCAGTAAAAATAATTTTTATAAAATTGAAAATATATAGTCAAAAATAGCTTATAACTTATACATTTAATTCTTCATTAATGTTTAAATTCTAAAATTCTGAACACTTTTCACATGAACAAATAACATTTGTATGACAGCACATAAAAGATTTTAGTCAAAAATTGCAATTTTTTTATTGATCTTATGCTATTACATTATGCCAAAGTTAAGGACAGCTAAAGCCAAACGATAAAACAGTAAAATGTTAACAATTTTAGTCTATGTATGTGAAAAAATTAAGCTCAGACAGATTTTTTTAACTTCATACTGATAGTTTCTTTTATTATTATTATTTGTTTAGCATAATTCCCTTTCCATGATTCACTATGGTTACCACTTTGATGATAATTCACTATACGAGGACACTAATAATTCACTTTTGATGATAAGAGGCAGCAAATAAGGAAACTTTGTCGTCTAAAACATTATCAATGGGGATAATTTACTAAACGAAATTTGAAGTTTACAGAAAATCGCGTTTTACACTGCAAATTTCCCACAGTAAATTGCCGACAATGGTAATTAGACGACATTATTTAGTGACTATATGACATGATACAATGTTTATATCTAACATTGGAACTGGAACTGAACTTAAACTTATATTATATTATGAAAAATCATAATATTAACATTCTTTATAAAAGACTTGCGAATTATGTGCAATGAATTTAACAATTTGATACAGTGAATTGGTGCCATAATGAATTGTTTCCACAACGAATTATGTACAGTGAATTAGCCAACTTCATTATTTTTAAACAAAAACTTACCTAACAACAAGGAAACGTTAAGTGTTGTTCCTTTGACAAATTTTTGTTCTTGTATTTACGTACAGTAGCATGAATAAACTCGAATACCTGCAAAAAGAAAAGAAAAGAGTTATACAGGATATCAAATTTATAATATTTAACAAAAAAATATATAAAAAATTGTAAAAGATTTTTTTTTCTCAAGTTCATCGATATCGGAAAATTTCACAAAAATACTGAAAATTTGATATTATAAAGTAAATCCTTTTTCAATGAAAACTCAAAGAATTTTATTTTAACAGGAAAAATAAATTTCTTTTGTGTCCTTCCTTGTTGTATCTTAAATAGTAATTGATCTGTTTTCGATTTCAAATAAACATTTCCGCAAAGAAGGGTTTTTTTTAAATGCTATTTATATATATAAAAAGAAAATTCTATTGGTTTTTCCAATTTGTTTTCTTAGAGGTTCGTATAGTAGTTTTTATTATTCTAAAAAGGATTCACAGACATTTTTTTGCTGACATATAATATAAAAAAAAACACGTGTAATTTTCTAAAGGAAACTATCCATATTGAATACCAGATGTATTATTTTCGATATAATAATGAAATCCTTATTTAAAGGATATCTATTTTATTATTTGTGCAATTGAACAAGTAAATATCATATCGATAGTTTAGTTTCTATATGTTATTAGTTTTTGATTTACCAAAATTAGGATTATTTTTATTATTATTTTGAAATGAAATTTGAGAAATAAAAAATATTAAAATAATATAATTTTTTTAAGGATATTTTTACAATATTAAGTGTAATATATTTGGCATTTATATTACTTTTTTAAAGTGAATTAATACCACAGTGAAATAACACCTAATTACAATTAAAAGAATGCATAGCATTAATTTCTATAATTAATTTTTGCCAAATTTACAACTTAACACTTGGCTCATTGGTTGGAGTTTTGTATTTTTTTACATTTACCATGATAAATTATGAATTCACACTCCAAACTTAAACTACTCAAAAACAACCAAGTATTTAGATGTAATTATAGCAAATTCAGTTTCATTACACTCCATGGCACAAACCATTAAAATCCATCCCATCTGAAATCGAATCATTCAATTGATACGGTTTTGATTGTCGAAAGTGAAATAATACTGAATTAAGTTTTCTTTCCTGAGGGACTGGGGCCGTATTTCACGGTACCAATTTAATGCTTGGTGTAGAAAATATTTGTAGTAGACTTTCTTAAAATTTATAATACAATTGTGTATTGGTACTATTGAACCATATAGAATCAGAAATTGGTACATCACAGAAAATTATTTTATTTATGCCGAAATTAATTTATCAGTTATTATATTCAAATATTTTAATTTTTCTTTCTTCTACATTATTTTAATGGAAAATGAAAATAAATTTCTTTTAAAATTTTATTTTTCAATAATGATTTTAAAGATATTCTGAAACATAATCAATTTTAAGATTCTTTTATTATTTTCGTTTATGTTAATCTACGAGAAATGCAGATATTCTCGATTATTGAAAAAAAACTTTTTAATTAAATGTTGCAGGTATAATTTATAATATCAAAAGGAAATTATTTATATTGAAAGATATTATAATTTCAGAAATGAATTATATTTTGGTTATATACTTTTCTATTCAAAAATTCATCAATAAATCATTTTAATTTTTTATAGAGTAGCTATTTTAAATCAATTTTATTTACAAATACTAATTAATTGATGATTTCTTAAATTTTGAGTTGTCAAGCATTAAATTTTGTATTGTTAATAAATCATAAGCATTAATTAGGATTAGGTAAAAAGTATATACATAGTTATAAAAAAGTATATAATTGATCTGGATAATTAATAATATATTTAGAAATATGGTGTCGGTATATTGTTTCTATTCCAGTCCAATTAATACTTAAATTTAAAATTAAGACCACAACAAATATTAAAAGTCATAAGTCCATTACAATTAAAATTAAACTATAAATAAACCTTTTGATCCATGTAAAATAAGTGTCTGCCAATTTCAATTGATTGTCTGAAATCCTAAATCATTAGAAAAAGATAAACTGTCGTTCCAATATAAAAAAATATAAAAAATAATTAAAATTAATAATTAAATTTAATATACAAATTTAAAAGGATTTAAATTTGACTATAAAGATTTAAATTTTAAGTAAGAAAGGCGAAATAATCAAGTGTGGCAACTATGTAGACTGAGTGAATTGGTTTTAGTATTTCTTAGTCTACTATACTTGACTTAGTAAAATTCCTTTCAAAATTTATACATCAATTTTAATATTAATTTTAATTAGTTTAGCTATTTTTGGATCCTTTTAAAATTTCATTAAGTATAAATAGACTTTTACATGAATATGTTTAATATTGTGGTTAGGTAAAAGAGATCATTGCATTTTAGTATAAATATATCTACAAATTAAAAATAATATATTGAATTTAATATTCTTTGATTTTAAGATGTATTCCACAACCTAGTGAAATTTTAACACAGCGTCTTAGCTCTCCAGCGCAAAAGTATATTGAAAAAATATTGTGGTGAGAAAAACAATTAGACAAATGGAATATTAAATAATGACATTAAAATATTTTGAAATAAATATTTATTTTGTTAACACAAAGTAATCGAATTGATGACAATAAAAATAGAAAAATTAAATTTATAAAGGCACAATCGTAATTAATATAAGCGCAAACATTACTTTTGACTCATGTATTGAAAAGCTCTGAAGTTCTTTTCTTGGCGATTTGTGTTGCCTTCATTGATTTGCATATGTTGAACAATTTTTAAAAGCTAGCGCTATCGGTTCGCGCTCTTATTATGTTTAGGTCTTAAGAATTCGAATAAATTTTTTAAGTTGAAATTTGTTTTTCGTTTATATTGTAACCTCTAAATTTGGTCTATTATCTTAATAGGATTTATTTTTTAAAAACAAAATAATGTTTTTTTATTTTTCGAAACGTAAAAAAATATTCCTATTTGACCCAACAAACCATAATAAAGAAGTAGTTTAATCATAAAATATATAAACACTACTAAACCATAATATCGTTCCTCTATAATAATATACTATCTGCCCCATCACGTACTTCAATTACTTTATTTTTCTTCATGACTGCAAGCTTTATGACTCCCTTGAGACATCAATAAGCTTTCTAAAACTTTTATTTGTTTATTTTTCTTATTTCTTAGTATAACAACAAGAAAGAAAGAAAAAAATTCCAAATAATTCTCATCCCTAAGGAAAATGAATCAAATAACAACAACAATGAAAAAACCCTTAACTAACTACAAAATATAAACGGAATTATTGTATACATAAAAAAAAAACGCCTAGCAGGATATTTGTAAATTATATGTTAGTTTAAATGCTTAAAGAATATTATTTTCTAATCCATTGTTATGTGAGAAAAGGGATAAATTGTTATCCTTAAAAAGAAAATCTGTAAGAGTTATTTTGAGTAAACAATAATGTTAAGAAAATTAGTATTAAATCTAAGAGTTGTTGTTTTTTTTTGGTTAAAATTGCGGATGCCACATAAATATTGTATTTATAATTTAAAATGTTCAGAAGAATTTACTTGTAGCGATTTAAACAATAATAGCACAATATCTTTACAAAAAAGCTGGTTCCAGAATATGTCACTGTCGTCTGACGTCGTCTTTTTTGTCAGCTTCTGTTAACTTTTTTTCCACTTCTGCCATAAATTGAAAAACACCGCGACAAGCGAACATACCAAGTATTGAAACTCAGCTACGATTACAACTACGGGCGACGTCTACATCATTGTGATTGAAAAATACAAAAAATGTTCATTTAAGAAAATAAATATGAATTCATTTTTATCGAACCCAAATCGAACTGCTTCTGCACATCCTTTCCACTAACACATTCACACAAAAAAAAAAAATTATTTAACTTCGCAAAATAAGTTCGGAAACTTGCCGTTTTTAATTCATTAATACTTTAAATTTTTCTTTTAACATTTCACGACGACAGTCAGCAGTGACGTATTCTCGCACCATCTTAGATTGTGACCACCACAAATATTAATGGCAACAGAGCGAAATTGAGAATCTTACTGGACATCTAGATCTCTCCTTCTATTACTAAATACAGCTTTCCGGTGTTTGTAAAGTGTGTATAGTTTTTGTAAACAGAATTTGTTATAGATACTTTCCTAATTACAAAGGAAATTGTTCAATTTCGGTGGTACTATGAAAATTGATTTTATAACTGAACAAGTTTATTTTCTAATCGATAATTTGTTTTATGTAATAAAACAAAACAAAAAAAATCCTGCAGAATTTAAAAATTGGAATTGATATCAATTCAAGATTTTCTTTGAAGTTATTTCAAATTTATTCTGTTTTTTTATTTAATTTGTCCAATAATTCCAATCTTTTTTTTGTCTATTACACGATAAATCGATTTTCTTTGTACTCTATTTTCCTCAATATCAAATTATCAAAAATATATAAAAAAAAATTTTCGTTTTCAATTTTCTTTAATGTTAAATGGAATATTTTTTGGTGTAGATTAAAATAACGAAGAATTATTTTTTTAATATTAAAAATACGATTTAAACTAATAATAAATGTTTATAAATAATTTTGAAAAATTTATTGAAATAATGATATAAAATTTCAAAATCATATAAAATATTCATATTGATTGTTAAAAACTGTAAGGGAATATTACCTTCATAAATTCAAAAGTCTTAAAAATTATATTTAAACGTTTGCAATAAAATATATTTTTTATATACATTATTGTTAAATGTATAAAATGAAATATATTTTCTTCCTTGATATAAAAATATTTTAAAAATTGCATTTATAAATTGATTTGAGTAAAAAATTTTACAAATAAAAACTTTACTTAGAAAAATTGAAAATTTCACTTTAAATGGAATTTTCTATAGGTACACCGTACACCAGATGTTCTATTGAATTATTAATGTACCACATAATATTTTATTTAACACAAAAATTTATAGCGACATAATTTTTTGGGAATTTTATAAATTTATTTGAAAATATCAAAATATTTCAATATATTTTTTTTTTACATAATAAATTTATAAATTGTGAATTTTTTTTTTAAAAGTAGCAATTTAATGCGAAATTTTATAAAAATATTTTTAAATTTTATTGATCATAATTTGAATAACCAAAAATAAATATTGAACTTAAAAAAGATTTAGAATTTTCATAAAAAAAACAGTAACTGCTAACTTCAATTCATATTTTTTATTTTCAAATTGCTATTTTTCTTCCCACGGAATTAAAATTTCTTGATTTACTATACAAATTCTATGAAAATGTTAAATTTGAACTTTAATTAACGAATTGGTGCATTGTAGGTTATAGCCCAAGCTTTATTTCAATTGCATTTTAAATTTAAACTCTGTAGAATGTACAGAAAATGTGTATTTACATTCTGGAGTGAAAAAATATTATACCAAATAAAGGACTAAGTGCATTTTCATATTTGACTTCGTCTCACGAGTTAAACTTTCTCACTATAAAGATGGAAAGAACGTCCCTAACCCTTTGTGTCGTTATTTTTTCAATAAAGGAATAAAATGTTAAGTAATTCTTAATTAATTTCCTCTGTTACTTTAATATACTCTAGTATCACCTAGAATTTTAATTAGTAATTTTACACTTCAACTTTTTCACTTAATAATATTACAGAATTTCTGATAATCAAAGTAAGTAATTTTAAAATCAGTATATTATTTATATTTTGTAGATATATTTATACTAAAATGCAATGATCCCTTTTACCTAACCACAATATTAAACATATTCCATAGCAAAGTCTATTTATACTTAATGAAATTTTAAAGAGATCCAAAAATATATTAACTAACTAAAATTAATATTAAAATTGATGTATAAATTTTGAAAGGAATTTTGTTAAGTCAAGTAGACTATTAAGAAATACTAAAACCAATTCACTCACTCTAGTTGCCACTTGATTATATCGCCTTTCTTAAAATTTAAATCTTTATAGTAAAATTTAAATCCTTTTAAATTTGTATATTAAATTTAATTTTTTTCCATATTTTCTATATACTGCAACGACAGTTCAGTTAATGAACCCCTGAGCATCTTTTCATAATGATTGAAGTTTTCAGACAATCAATTGAAATTTGGAGCTACTAATTCTACATGGATTTCGAACCAAATATTTATTTATAAACTTTAATTAGTCTAAAAATAACATTACATAATATTGTAACTGTTATTACTGACTCGTATACTCATTTTAAAGTACTTATGTTAAGAAATATAATCGAAACTATGACCTAGTTCTAGTACATCACGGCATAAGACGGCCAGTTTTGATTAGCGGTCATAGGTAATTAAATTTATACTGAAAAAAACTGAAAGTTAAACTCAATTTTACGTTAGAAATGCTAATAGAATTTGTTGCAGTATGAATCGTGGATGTAAAACAATAATCTTGGAATATTTCCATTCACTGTGAGTTATAATCAGTAATTTTTAGACACTTCTGTACTAGTACAGAATTCATCTTAAATTTTACAGTCTGTTAACGCTTATTCCTCGTATCTCAAACGGATGGAATTTCAAACTAACGCCAAACTATACGAGGCTCTTTAACGCTAAACTACCAAATACTTCGTACTATATAAGCTACACACAAGGAATGCTTTTAACATTCACGATAAATACTCTTTGATTGAATTACAAAAAGGCTCAAAAAGAGATTGACCCATTCACATTTTTGAATGACATGACAGTCATTGTGTTAATAGTAAAACTATATGAAAAATTGAGAATATTTTGCTTTTAGCATAAAATAATATTCAAATATTACAAAATATTGATTTGTCATTAAGATTTAAATCAAATTAATATTTGTAATTTTCATTAAGGATCCTTAACACCTCAAATATGATGATTAAACATATTTATAGCACCAGGCATTTCAGAATTTATAATGAAGGATTAAAATTTACATATAATAATAATATGAAATATATAAAACCTAAAATATTTTATCTATGTAATTAAATTAATTATTGTTAATTAAGGATAAATTTAATACTAAAGTGGAAGCAATATAGAAAATAGAATAAACTTTATAAATTATTATACGTTATTAGATTATTTTCGAGTTTAATTATGAATTTTTAAAACTAAAATCAATAGAAGTTTTGTGTTTGTTTGGTTTTGTTTTAAAAATATCATTTAACATTTTCTTGTTAATTTTCTATTTCCACCTCTGATAAAATAATTAAACTATTTTCACCTTCTTTTAAAAAAATAAGTTTCCTGTACAATTTTCTTGTCATTTACACTTTTTCTAAGGATATAAAATATAATTACAATTCTGAAGAGCCACAAAACATTGAATTGATTATTCAGCAGAAAATATTTTCCGCAGTCATGCAATTTTCTTCATTTTTCCTTCATTTTTTTTTTTTTATATTATGAAAGGAAAAACTTTTTTTGTGTTATAATTTTTGTTTACTAAAAAATTTCTTTTCTTTTTAGATAATGCTTACAAAAAAGAAAACAGAAGAAAAATGTTTGCATCAATGATAAATTTGTATGATTTTCCATCACATTTTAACAATTGCTGTCTTGGCAGTTTTCCTATTATATTTTATTTTTTCAAATACAATTTTTCGAAATGCTATTCTAAAGTCAACGATAGTTAAAGAAATTCTTCAAAAGGTGAAATGTTATTGATTTTACTATAGCAAAATTTATAATCGATTGCAATGATTTTCACTTGTAGGTAGATAAACATCACTTAAGCTTAAAAAACGTATAATATAAGCTTACATTTGTACAAGCCAAAGGAATCTGTTTCGAATCCGGACCTTCGAAAAAATTTAGCTGTATTCTAATATTTACGTTTTGATTGTTTTTGGTAAGAATTTATTTGGACAAACTTTTTTATCACAGCACACAAAATGTTATTAAGAATAAATTATTTGAAATTATTTTTTATTTAATTTTATTTTATTTAAATTAATTTTAAAATTTGTAATCAAATTTTTGGTTTTAGTTAAAAAGGATTTCAAATAATTTTAATTAAATCAAATGAGCCGAAATTATACTATGATATTAAATTATGTAAAGGATGATTCATTTTAAAAACCAGAACAAATAGCCTGACTATAACATCCTTTCAAATTAAAAAATAAGATCTTTAGTAAGTGGGGAGGAGAATAACCGTATGAATGTATAAATTGATCGGTTGCGACAATATAGAATGCTATTCATCTTTTATATGTATACATTATCAAATATTTAAAATATAATAATACCTTTGAATACAGCAAACTTCCATTTCCCTGTTTACTGATTCCATAAGAGAGCCTGCTTTTTCATTTTCATGACTATTGAAATAAAGTAAATCCGTTGTCAACTCTCTGGATATACTTTGGATATTAGAAAAAATTTTGCTATTAAATTTTCAAAAAAAAAAAAAAAAAACAATCACTTAAAGTTAATATTATTTTAATGAACTGATTATTCTAAATTTTATCTCATAATTATAATAGTTTTTATTTTTAAGACTAAAAGTCAATTTTCAGGGATTATATTTGTCTCTTTTTATTAATTTTATTTTATTAAAAATGTTATTTTTATTAATTTTTATTTAATTTGTTCACTACGATGTCCCGAAACGTCTTTTCACACCGACTGTAAAATTTAAACTGAGAAAAAGAGGTGTGTCTAATAGTTATTAAATTGATTAAAAAATTGTTGAAAAAAACGCGCGAAATTTGAATTTGAAAATATCGTTAGATTTATAACGAGCGCATTTACGGGTCAAAATAAACATTTTCATTTCAAAATAATCCTTGTCGATTTTAAATAAACCTTTTCCATTCCAATCCACTGAAATATTAATATTTAAATGGCTGCAGTATTTTGACTTTTGACTTTATAAAGGTAGCAAAATCATTAGTTTTTTAATTGAAAGGTTTTGTATCACTGATTATATTAAATTTTAATTATAAAGATGGTTTCAATTATAATTTTTAGCGTTATTTTATTAATAGAGCGCTAAACTTTTAATTGTGATAAAAACAATTATTTTTGGTTAATTTATCCATTATTACCACCTTTTTCAATTGAGTTATTCCTATAACAAGTTAAATTTATAATTTATACAAATATTAAATTAATTATATAACATTAATTATATAATTTAAATTAATATTTTACTAATATAAAGCTAACGATATATTCAAATTCAAACTACGCGCGCTTTTTTTTGCAACAATTTTTTAATTCATTTAATTATATTTAGACACACCTCTTTTTATGAAATGACGTTTCAGTACTTCGTAGTGAACGAATTAAATTAAAAATATAAAAAAATAACATTTTACATTCATAAACATTAAATATATTAAAAAATAAATGTTTTTAAATAATTATTAATTATAAATATGTTAAAAAATCTGAGTTTTCCGAGTTTTTCGCGTATTAAAATCGTTTTAAAAATGTGAATCGAAAATCAAAATGTCAGATTGTTTTTTTTTGTGTGTGTAGAAATATTTATTTTATAAAAATTTATATTTTAAATAAATATTTAATTGAAGTGTTAATTATTATAAAAAGGTCATATTTCCAATTTTATATTGATATAGTGAAAATTATAAAAATGTGTGCATAATTTCATTTGAACGTCAAAATTAATAATGATTTTTTTATTGTTGTTGTGAAAATAATTTCAGACTTTTGTTTATATAAATAATCAGCCATTTTTAATGAGTTTTTCTTAATCATATCAGTATCAGGTAAGTTATATATTAAATATTTTTTATCATATTTTTAAAATTTCCAATTTATTTTCATGATTTTTATTATATTTTATTTTTCCAAATATACAATTTTTCGAAATGCTAAATAAATTTAACTTTAAGAATTAAATAATGTTCAAATCTAATTAAACGCGTGTATTTGACAAGTAATTGAACTACAGGGTGACCAGTACATGATTTATTCTGTATAATTCTATATAAATTTATTCGCAGTAAGTTCAATTTTATGTGAGTTTCTTTTAGTTTGTTTAGTGTTGTGTAACAGCTCCAGGAGTAAAACGAAAGAAATTTGTTTTAATCCTTGATCTTTTGGATTAATTTAAAACAACTTTGCAAAATTTTGTTCCAATTAGTCAACCTGTTTTACATCTGCGTAGAGTTGAGCGGATCCGGATAAAAGTTTCTGATTATCAAGATAAAATACTTCGAAAAATTCAGAGATCCTTTAAGTTACGTATAAAACATAAAATTGGTATATGATCCAAATATTTTTTTCGCAATTACTTAAAGTTGATATTATTTTAATGAACTGATTATACTAAATTTTATCTCATAATTATAATAGTTTTTATTTTTAAGACTAAACCTAACTTTTCAAGGATTATATTCGTGTTATATAAACTTTGTCTATTTTTATAAAATATTATAAAATCTACATGATAACCAACCAGCCTATAGCATAAAAAACCATCATAAAATTTTGAAACCAAAACATAATTATATATCCTCTATGATAATTAAATTAAATGATGTTTTTTGATGGTATTATATTATAATAAAATCGCTCCAATTACAAAAATTTCTAAAATTCTATACGATAATTTTATTATGTTATATTTTTGGCTTATTATTTTGCATATAAATTAAATTTTATCTTCATTTGAACAATTCAAACTAAATCCGTTTTGTGATAACAAAAATATTTATGTTCTATATATAGTAAAAAATACATAAAATAAAAAATTTATGCTGAAAATTATATATCCAATATTAAAATATTTTGTGTCTCTTTTTAAAGCCTTAAAATTTTGGTTTAAAAAATTTCCCAAAAAAGCAATAAAATTAAAATAACATTTTTATAAGACGATTTTTTTTTTTCAGTTTTGTGCCAACAAATTTTATTGTTTTGTAAAACTTCTTAAATAAAAATTAAATTTAGTTACGAGTTGAATTTATTTTGGAAATTATCCAAAAAATTTTATTCAATGATTTTAATGATATTAAAGTATAATATTTTATTTGAAAATTGTTATGAATGAAAATGTAATTTAGAGATAATCTAATTCAAATTTATACAATAGGAATTTGAAAAGCTAAACATAAAAATAATTCTTATTATAATCGTAACACTCTTTTAAAATCACAATTGTTTTCTTTTTGTATTCTGCAAGTGAAATGATTTATGTAAGATTAAATTGACTGGTCAATCTCTAATTCATGTACTTTTGTTCATTTTTCAAATATTTCGGACATGAAACTACTTCATTTTTGATTTTTCGAAGTGGAGAGACGTCTTGACATCTCAGTTATCGCAAGCACATAATAGTTTTTATTTCACCAAAATTGGATAGAAAATGATTTAATTATTCAGAAGAAGCCATTATTATTACATTTTATAAAGTATCATTAATTAGATAACAAAAATTTGGGGGAAGAGTGTCAAAACCATCTTTAACTTTCGAATGGCATTGCTTTGAGGGTTTAGCCTTTCAAAATTTGTAAAATATGCGACAACAGACTGAACAGACTGACAACAGATTGATGGGCAAAATAATATCTTAAAGAATTTTGTATATGTATTACAAAGTCCCTAAAATAAAATGACGATATGCAAATGAAGACAAATTTTGGTAATTTTCCATCACCTTTTGTCAACACCACATATACCAATAAAAATGATACTCGTAAGTATGATAGAATTGACAACTAGAAACTCGTTAAATATAAATATAAAAAATTCATTTTCATAATTACTAATTACTTAAAAAAAAAAAAGAAATGTTATACAGTCATAACAACCGGAAATAACAACATAAAATATTATGAGATCATATTTTATATTAATTTTTAAAAATACAAAATTATACTAGAAAAAATATTATTGGATTGAAAACATTTTAAATCTCCTTTATGAATCTTTAAAATTGCTAACGTAACGTTTAAAAAAAATATTGATAACCTATTTCCTCTTCATATTTCCTCATAATATGCTGATGCAAAATGGTACCAAGCTATACAGAGGATGACAGTTTAACAAGTATTTACAAACAGGATATGAGAATTTTAAACATCAGACACAAACAGAAATAAAATTTGATAAAATATGGAATAAGAAAAATTCCAGTACAGAAAATCGTCGTGCACATTTCATCAAACACTTTTTACAGTGCATAATTTTCATTGAGAGAACTTTGAAGTCTAAAATTTTTGGAGCAAAGTGAATAAATGTTTTTTTTTTGATTTTTTTTTTTAATAAAGTTGGATTTAACTTTAGATACATTAAGTTTCTGAATTGAATTTTTGTCAGGATGATACGATGTACGTTCAATGAAATGTCCAAAAAAAATTATCTCGATGAAATATGCACGATATTCTGTCTTGTTACCAATTTTATGATTATATTTCATATTATGTAGTAGACTTTAGGGAAATTGACAATTTTCCACTGTATAATTTACTATAATGTTATAATGACCTCAAGCATACACATAAAATTATGAATATTTTATATTGAAACTTGGAACATATGTTATAATAATATTCAGTCTGATATAATTGGGAAACTAATAATATGTCAATAAAAATGATTAATAGTAGAAAGAATCATAATACAAAATGTTAGAATAATAATTTTTTAGACATTCTTTAATAAAAAATTTAATATTTCAATAAGGAAAATTTTATATTTCAATGAAATTTTCCACAATTTTATTCAAATAAATAGAAAATTCTTAATTAATGTTTCACTTTTTATATAAAAATTAATTTACTATACGGAAAAAACAATATTAAATTATAAAACTAATTATTAAAAAAATAAGAAGAAAACATTTCTAATCCCTAATTGGAAGGATATGATGAAAGAACTCATAAAAGTGAATACAACTTCCAGTAATATGTAATAAAATTTCAAAATTACTTTTTAAATCGATTAATATGCATGAAAAGTATACATAAAAATAATATTTTCCTGGAAGTTTTTAAAAGAAAGTATATATAATCAAATATGAATTAGGCTAAATATTCTTATATGGAAATCTTTTACAGACAAATAAGTTTATTTATTTAAAAAATAAGTGCTTAGAATTTTCACTTTGGGATTTTACTTAAAAAAAAAGCGAATTTTCAATTATAAATAATTTTCATTTAATAAAAATTATAATAAAATGTAAACGCATTTCAAGAAAAAAGTGATGGTTGAAATTAATTTATTAATAGTAATTCATTTTGAAATTTTAGTCAATTTAACAAAATAACAAAATGATTTTCTAAGGGAGTTGAAACAATTAAGGGAATTGCATCTATTTTAAAAAACTTAGAAACTTAGATTATTTTCCACTGTTTTCAAATCGGAAATATATGCGTTAGATATATGCATACACGAGAACCTACGCAGGCAACATCAACTGACCAGAACCATTTCGTAGTTGCTATCTCATGCTGTTACTTCTAGACGCTACGAAAGGAAAATACTGCTCAACGTGAAGGATTGAGATATATCTTTGAAAAGAACTGGTAAAATCCAGAATGGTAAGCTTCCCTACGGGTCACTAAAACCTAATAGTAACCCGCACACCAGTGGACTATCAATGTAATTTTCTTAATTTCGCAACAGATGAATCAGTATGAAGGCTTTTCAAGAATTTTTCGAGACATCATTAAATAAACCATAGTGTGTTGAGTCCTTGTTATTCCAAATTAAAAATAGCTTCAGCTGATATCGTGTGATGACTGTGATTAATAAATTAACCATTTATAATTGCTATAATAATTGGGTATAATAATCTGAAAACTTGAGTTAGTATTTTAGTTTATAGAGCGATTTTTTTGAAATTTATAGAATTATGAAGTAAAATAACCCAAAATAATTTAATTCAATGACTCTAGTTTATTTTTTTATAGATAAATATAATTAATTTTCAATTTTCTTTATTTACGAATTTTCTTTTTTAACAAGATCATACAAATTTCGCCCAAAAAAGCCAATGAACTCACAATCCAACCAAGAATGAGTACAATCCAAGCTAAAAGTAAATGATCCCATTGTAAGATGTGATGATGTTTTGTATCTGCATTAATATACTTTAAAACTCCAGCCTCAAATGCATCTCGATAACTATCTTCTTCCCATTTCAGTACTAATCCATTCTCAGCAATTCGCAACAAGAATTGATTATAATTATTAACATACGGTGAATCCTGTTGAACTTCAAATGCTAAATGACTATACAGAAAACAGATGTCGGTACTATGAAATGATGGACTTTTTGATTTTGCTTGTTGCCGTAATAGAAATTCAATTCGATCTGTATTTGCTGTATAAGCAAATTTCGTATTTAAATTATTGCGATGATGAACAAATATTTTCTCGTCCACTAATTCACTTATGCTATATATAAATTGGATCGAAGTGTTTGACATGTAGCCATTTTTATCATCAAAATCCATTTCTGCATACATAATTTTAATTTTTGAATTTATTAAATCTTCTTTAGTTTCAATTTGTTTTTCATAAATTGTTGTAGCTAGAAAACTTGATAACAGCGTTAAATATAAATTAGTAACCATAAATCCAAGTAATAATTCATGTGTTCTGGTCGAAATCATTCGTAATGATAGGTTTTTATCAATAGCACTTGGTGGCAATGGTAAATATAAAATTTTACAAATACTGTATAAAAATGCTGAACTATAAATATTATTTTTTGATTTTTTTGATGCATTTTTCATCAATTTCAACTTTAAAACTTCTGTAAGCATGTAGGATAATGTAATTATTAAAATTATTATCCATGTTAATAATGAAAATGGTAAAATTAGATACAAAAATCGATCTATTTCAGAACTTTGTGGTACCATTAAACACCATGGAGAATATTTATATGGATATGTTGATTTGCTTTGATAAACCATTACTCCTGAGTTTATCATTAAATCATAATTACCACTAAAATTATAATTATAATTTTGAACAATAGTTTCAGTAAAATTGGCATTTATATAATCCATGAAATTATAGAATATTTTACCATTTAGTCCGCTTGTTTTAATTGTATCAGAATTTTTTATTCTGTAACTGAAAAGCCTGCCCTCATCATACAATTCTCGAAGAGCCTTTATACCATATTTGTGCAAATTTTTGATTTTATCTGTAAATAATTCAGTAAGCATCAAAATATTTTCAATTTTAACAGTAGGAAAATCTGGTCTATAAGTGAATATTTGAATCGGATCGTTGTTGGCAATTATAATTACATTTGGGAATTTGTGATCCCAACACCATTGAAGTAATATTTGAATCCTTTCTGGTTCATTATTAAGTATAATTAATATTATTTTAGAAAAATGAATATTTATTAATATTTTATTTACAATATTTAGCAATTCGTCAGAATTATTTGTAATTAAAACAAATGACAAAATATTTGATGAAATTTTGTCATGTAGTGTAAAATTATCACTTAATTCAGTTATTAGAATTCGAGGAACACTTTCTAATTCTTTATTTAGAATTTTAGAATTATATAATAAATTCTTATCATTATTTGTAGCGAAAATGATAAAACTTTCAAAATTATATAGTTTATGTTGTATTTCTGTAATTGTTTGTATAAATTGAAAGTTAATTAAAATTTCAGCAGAAATTAATGATATTACTGAAATAATAATGTAAAAATTCATTATAACTTTTCTTTTTCAAATTTAAGTATGTACACCGATTCAATGTCCTGAAGATAAAAATCAACTGATATAAAAACTCAAAATATAATAATAGCTCAATAAAAATATGTAATTTTATATATTAAATTATATTTCGATATTAATTTGTAAAGAAAATAGAATATTATTATTATTTAATTATTTATAAAGCTTTTTGACTAATTTAATTTTAATAGAGTGTTGTAGAAGGGTTTCTAATTCGGACATCGTTTTATCCAATTTAACGAAATAATTTAGAATATCGTCAAAACATGGGTAAATGTAAGAGATATCAGAAAGTTTTTGTTTTCAATATGGTTGATTGGTTGGTTTCAGTAATAAGTCTAGTATATCATACAGAAACCGTACCATATCTGTAGGTCACTTCTGCATATTTTTTTCTGCAGGTTCTTCTAGCTAACTCTAACTCATCCGCATGTTTGTCGCTAGGAATGTACTATGTTACAGAACCCGCAATAATGTGATTGTATACATTCCCTAAGAGCGCAAGCTCGTCGGAGTACTTCTTTATAATAAAATATTATGGCCGAGTTTACCGTCGGTGAGTAGATCAGTGTCTATTCAGCATAGTAGATTATCTCTTTTCTATTCAGTTCTTGAAGAAAACAATGCTGCTATGTCCATAGGACTTTCTAGCCAGTACCCATTTTATCAGAGCTATGTTTTACTCGGATTGGCTCAGAACACACAGCTCTTAACTCTTCTTAAACCCCTTTTTTTAATTTCTCTAATACTTTCCAGAGACTAATGTAGCTCTAGGTAATAACTCTTAAGCAAGACTTTGATTCCTTCTTCTTGAGTTCTGTTCATCACTAGCAGCAAGCAGCCACAATAATGCTGCAAGCATATATGATTTTGATCGCTGTTTTTTTATCGTAAGAAGGGGTTGAAAGAAGGATTTCCAATTATCCGCTCAATACTGCTCATCCAGATTTTATTATGTTGTTTTTTCAGTTTTGTCGAGAATAAATTTTTACTATATGTAATAGAGAGAAATAAATAAATGCATTTAATAATTTTGTATAATATTCATAAGGAAATGTATTATTATAAGTAAAGTTTACACCGAATTTTAAATTTTCTAATATGGTTCACATTACCCCATTGTATGGCGATAGTCAAAATTAGTCCGTTAAATTGAATAATCCTATATCCGGATTAGAGACCCTTCTACAAAACACTATAAAAATTAAATTTGTCGAAAAGCTTTATAAATAATTAAATAATAATAATATTCCATTTTCATTACAAAGTAATTTCGATATATAATTTAATTATAAAATTACATATTTTTATTGAGCTATTATTACATTTTGAGTTTTTATATCAGTTGATTTTTATCTTCAGGACATTGAATCGGTGTACATACTTAAATTTGAAAAAGAAAAGTTATAATGAATTTTTACATTATTATTTCAGTAATATCATTAATTTCTGCTGAAATTTTAATTAACTTTCAATTTATACAAACAATTACAGAAATACAACATAAACTATATAATTTTGAAAGTTTTATCATTTTCGCTACAAATAATGATAAGAATTTATTATATAATTCTAAAATTCTAAATAAAGAATTAGAAAGTGTTCCTCGAATTCTAATAACTGAATTAAGTGATAATTTTACACTACATGACAAAATTTCATCAAATATTTTGTCATTTGTTTTAATTACAAATAATTCTGACGAATTGCTAAATATTGTAAATAAAATATTAATAAATATTCATTTTTCTAAAATAATATTAATTATACTTAATAATGAACCAGAAAGGATTCAAATATTACTTCAATGGTGTTGGGATCACAAATTCCCAAATGTAATTATAATTACCAGCAATGATCCAACTCAAATATTCACTTATAGACCAGATTTTCCTACTGTTAAAATTGAAAATATTTTGATGCTTACTGAATTATTTACAGATAAAATCAAAAATTTACACAAATATGGTATAAAGGCTCTTCGAAAATATTATGACGAGGGCAGGCTTTTCAATTACAGAATAATAAATTCTGATACAATTAAAACAAGCGGACTAAATGGTAAAATATTCTATAATTTCATGGATTATATAAATGCCAATTTTACTGAAACTATTGTTCAACATTATAGTTATAATTTTAGTGGTAATTATGATTTAATGATAAACTCAGGATTCATGGTTTATCAAAGTAAATCAACATATCCATATAAATATTCTCCATGGTGTTTAATGGTACCACAAAGTTCTGAAGTAGATCGTTTTTTATATCTTATTTTACCATTTCCATCATTAACATGGATAATAATTTTAATAATTACATTATCCTACATCCTTACAGAAGTTTTAAAGTTGAAATTGATGAAAAATGCATCAAAAAAATCAAAGTATAATATTTATAGTTCAGCATTTTTAAACAGTATTTGTAAAATTTTATATTTACCATTGCCACCAAGTGCTATTGATAAAAACCTATCATTACGAATGATTACGATCAGGTCGTATGAATTATTACTTGGATTTATGATTACTAATTTATATTTAACGCTGTTATCAAGCTTTCTAGCTACAACAATTTATGAAAAACCAATTGAAACTAAGGAAGATTTAATAAATTCAAAAATTAAAATTATGATTACAAAAATAGATTTTTACGATAAAAATAAACACATGTCAAACACTTCAATTCATTTTATATATAGCATAAGTGAAATAGTGGACCAGAAAACATTTGTTCATCATCGCAATAATTTAAATACGAAATTTGCTTATACAGCAAATACAGATCGAATTGAATTTCTATTACGGCAACAAGCGAAATCAAAAAGTCCATCATTTCATAGTACCGACATCTGTTTTCTGTATAGTCATTTAGCATTTGAAGTTCAACAGGATTCACCGTATGTTAATAATTATAATCAATTCTTATTGCGAATTGCTGAGAATGGATTAGTACTGAAATGGGAAGAAGATAGTTATCGAGATGCATTTGAGGCTGGAGTTTTAAAGTATATTAATGCAGACACAAAACATCATCACATCTTACAATGGGATCATTTACTTTTAGCTTGGATTGTACTCATTCTTGGTTGGATTGTGAGTTCATTGGCTTTTTTGGGCGAAATTTGTATGATCTTGTTAAAATAGAAAATTCGTAAATAAAGAAAATTGAAAATTAATTATATTTATCTAATTGAATTAAATTATTTTGAGTTGTTTTACTTCGTAATTTTATATATTTCTGAATTTTTGCTCTTTAAGCTACATTTACTAACTCAAGTTTTAGTTGGTAACCTATTTAACGTGTCTTAATCTGTCAGCCCACGAAATCACCTTAAACTATATTTGTTCATAAAGAAAAGTCCGGCTAGCTATAGTTAATTTGAAGATATCTCAAATTAAATACAACTTTAGTAGTCTTAATCTAAAGCACAATAATTGAAAATTGATATGCATTTAGTTTTTTTAAATATAGCATCAGAAAGCGAGTTTTAATTGTAATTTTAAAAATTTCTATATTTCAAAAAATAAGTGATAACGAATTTAAAAATATAAAAAAAAGTTCTTGTATTTCACTTCGTTTTTAAATCAATTTATATTTTTATTGAATGTTCACATTGTTAGAGTGATTTTAAAACAGTTTTTTATTAATTCTGTATAGTATTTTGCAAAAATTTGAATATTTTTTTTTTGTCTCTAAGGCTAAAATCTAAAAACATCTCTATTTGATATAGAGTTGTTACAATTTAAAATGCAATGCCAATTTATATCCTTATATATTTTTTCGATTTATTTTTTTGTTTTTAATGATATTTTTCGATTACAATTGATTTTCCTGTCACTATATACATAGAAATGTAAAGAAATCGAAATCGAAATTGAAAAAATAAATATATAAGAATTTAAAAATAGTTTTTTATTTTCGTTTAAAAATGATAGTCAGAATTTATTGAAATTTAAATGGAAAAATATCTATTCAATTTTACGGATATAGTTCAAGTTTTTGATAAAAAGATTTTATTATATGTTTGCAGGTATATTTAACTGTATATTTTGGTGTTGTATCCCATAAAGAATGAAATTTTTATTGAAATAGAATTAGCTATTCATTTTTATATAAATTGCTATTTATTTGGAGGAACCCTGAATTAATTTCCAATTTGATTACCGGAAATGCTGTCTGTCTGTCCTTGTTCTTCCTGTTTTTAGTTAAGCAGACACAACAGGTTTGACCAATTTATTAATAAAATAAGTAAAGTTCTTTTTAAAACGACTCTTATGACCCAAGTTTAAACTTTGACAAAGGTTTAAGCTCTTTTGGCATTAATGAAATTTGGCATTAATGACTGGAATTATTAAAATATTCTCATTCTGTATTATATTTGAAGGAGAGTATTTTTAACGATTGAAATAACGTCCTTTTCAGGAATTGTAAAATTAAGTGACAATAATTTTAAAAGGAGAAGAAAGTACTTAGCTAATTGTTTGTAAATATGGTATGACCAACTGTTTTTTTATTTTACCATTTCGTTGATACAGACCAAATTGAAAAATAATATTATTGCTAAGTCCGAAGTGATATCCAATATTTGTAATTTTATTATTATACTTTATAATATTGGTTAAACTAGAAATGAATAAATTCAACCTAATTCTGAAATAAATGAAGAAAAAAAATTAAAAAAAATTCAATTTCTTTGAGTTATTTTTGAGAAATGTTAATAAAAGTCCGTAGCGTTATTATTATTATAATGTTAACATAAATAATAATTCAATTCATTCATTAACATAATTCATTATTTATTTTTACTTATTTTAGAGTAATTTTGTACAAGCTTCCCCTTTTTACTTCTATCTCCTTCATTTTTGGCTGTTATCATCCCAGGTATTATGAAATTTTTTTTAGCTCATCCCTCCATATTTTCAACAGCCTATATTTGGTTTTCTTACATTTCCTCTTGTAATTAAACTAGTCAATCTCTAGGTCCATCTGTTGTTTGAAATTCTACTTACATGACGTGCCCAGTTCAAATTTCATTCTTTTGATATCCTAATAACATCAACTATACACCAACACCAGTACGCTGCCTTATTAAATATAACTTTTCGAGTAAATACTTTTGAATTTGTTTAATCCATTAATTATTCTCAGGTCTATTTCTTTTTCGTTATGCTTTTCAAACATACTTATGAACGTATTCTATTTTTTATGTAGCATCATAAATGTAGTGTTATAAAAAGTATTAATTTCAAATCATTCATTAAGCTATAAAGCGTAGCTTGTAAAGTGTAAAAAAAAAATTTAAACTGTGTGCCTAAATAATTTAATAATTTATAAAATTATTAAATATTATAATGTTTTAAATCAATTTATTTAAATGAACAATTAAAATAAAATTAATGTATTTGTTTTTCAAATAATTAATAAATAATTAATTAAAATTTTATAATTAAATGAGATTTTAATCAATTAGACTTTAATTCTTTATTGTTATAGCAATTTAAAATATTTATAAAATATTATGTATAAAAACCATAGAACATAGAACACATAAATCAGTGTAGCAGAAATGACATCAAAGATATTAGATCTTTCTGTATACCATACCAGAGGTTAATAAGATTTAGCAAATAAATTACTAATACGTAATATTTATCACAATTTTCAAATTACGTAATGCAAAAACGTAATACAGAACAGAAAGTAAAGTTAAAAGTGTATAAGAAAACGTTGGAGGGCCTAAAATGATCCATATCGGGCCATAAGTTGCCAATCACTGTGATATATATTTACTTTTTTCAAACGAAAACTATTATATGGTACTCGTAATTTTAAATTAACAGAATGTTTAAATTTTTAGCTGGCATTTTTTTGAGGTTGTATTAAAAAAGGATGAACTAAAATTATTTTTTTATTATTATAAAAGGAATTCTTTTTTCATTTCTATTTTGCTTTAAGGATATGAAATGTTTTCATATTTTTCTAAAACCATTTTTAATTTCTCTATAGTTTTAAGTATGTCACATAATTATTTAGTTTTTATGCGTTAGTGCGTCGGAAAGTTTTATGCTACGACATCAAAAGTTGTTTGAACACATTAACATTAACACTGCATTATTTCAATAACAAAACGGCAGTAGTGTTTTTAGTGAAAATTAAAAAAAATATATTCATAATATTTTCAAGAAAAGCTGTTGATTTCTAGTTAAAATGATGAAAAGAAAATTTAATTAAATAAAATTTATAAATGTAGTTTTTAAATTAAATTTTTATGAATTTTGATATATGCACACTAAATATTTTTATTTAATATTTTTAATTAATTTCTCATTAAATTTCCTGTTAAGGTTTAGTATAACATTTCAATCTATTTAGTAATCACTCTAATAACATGTAACTCGTTCCCCTACCCATTTTTATCATTTTTCTTCTTCCATTCATTTTGAAGCGCTTTTATACCTAATATCTTTTAGGCAATCTGGTAGAGGCCACATCATTTTATGAATTAGGAAGTAATCTTAAAATAATTTAATTAATTTGGATTGAATCAATCAAGCGATTCATTCAAAATATATTGAAAGATCAATTGTGATCCCTTCATTAAGTACTACACTCCTATTCCAAATTCCTTACAAGCTATTATTTATGAAAGAGTTTTATACTCTTCTAAACTGTAAAGATATGTCTGCAAGTGTCAACAAATCTTCAAGTATACTTTACCCAATCGTGCGAGAGAGAGTATGGCTTCGTTGATTTCGTCACCTCAACAACACAGTTCACTCATGCGGACTTTGGACAACTTAAATATTTTATTACAATCAATAGACCGCTATGACCTGATAGAATCTATCAATTTTTAAATATAATGGTTTGAACACCTTGTTTGAACTATAATGTTAAGCTTGACAGACAGACAAACAAACTTTTTAATTTAATGTTAAGTTTAAAAATAATATTTTCATAAATGAAAACATTCTCTCAGCTAAATTTAAAGACCATTCACATTTCTTCCTAAACACAATGTGTTGAAAATCCTAATATCCTTGTTATTTATGCTTTCAAGCAATTGCATAATAATTCTTTCTATTATAAGCCAATTAAATTTAATAGAGGTTTTCTTAATAAATTTCCTGAATTTTACCATTTTCATTTTGTTGCCTTATTTTATTTATTATCAACAAAGAAAAAAAAAATTAACTAAAATAATAGGATATTTTTTTGTTTTTTGACCCTTTCTAAGTAAATTACTTACTAAATGCTCCAAAAAAACAAAAGAATTTTATATTTTTTTAGAGCTATTTTAAGAATGAGTCTATTAAGAATAGTAAAATAGTTCTTTTGCAGATTTAGTAAATTAGCCAAACATTAAAATAAATTTTATCGTTTACTTTTTGTGTTGGACTATATTTGAAGTGTGTAGTAGAAGGTTGAAGTGTGTTTTTTATGGTCAAGGAAATAATTTTTATATAATATCTTTCGAAGCAATTAAGATTGAAGCAAAGAATAATGTTATAATAATAATTTCTTAATAAGTCTATAAAATGAAATCAAATATTTATACATTATTTTTAAGAAAGTGCTCAATTATAAATTCTATAACAGTTGATAAATATAATTTAGTTCAACAAAATACAAGAATTCTGCATTAAAAATTTCTCTTTTATAAATAAATTAATAAATAATGGGAAATCTAAAGTAGAAAAGTATGTTTCGTTTCCACCATTTCTTGTAATAAATATATTAAAAATTGATGAAATGATTATTTTTCCTACTGATTTTATTAAATATAATAAATTTTTGATTTATACAGAAAAAAATATTTATTGTTAATCATTTTATTATAGATGATGATAACTAATTAATCATTTTGTAGGTATTTAGGATTAGGTATAGAGGAAAAGTTGGCTACAACACATTGCGTTTATAGTCCTTCTCAGTACAACCATTTGGCTTATTGTAATATCCTTTCTAATCATCACTTGATCGTCACTGATTAATCCCGTAATGTTGCTGAAAGAGTAAAGCTAGATTTAATAACAACCGCCACGTTACCGAAGTAGCACCAATTGTTCACAAAATCTATATTACACATCTGATTCTCTGACAGTCCAATTGTGTGTAGGTGCTTTTTGAAATTATAATTATACCTGTAGGAAGCCACCATTTTGTTTTGGCTTTCTTCTTATTCATTTGAATGAGCTCTGTTACTCGATTTTTTTATAGTCCAGGAATGATCCCTTCCCAAATGTTCAGTGTAACAGTGTAATACAGTGTAATTCGTGAGATTAGGCAGCGTCTTGAAGAGTCCTCAAATATATTTCTGTCATTCCCAGCCATTATAAGTTAAATTTTAAATTTGTTTCAGTTTCAAGAAAAGCTTAAACTCTAATACAAATTTTATGATACGATGAACACAATTGAACACATCAAGTACGTCTTAAAGGTGCAGCTTTATAATTACAAAACTTTCAAAACTTTTACATAAAATGTACTGTAAATTATATTTTAAAATAACTAAACTTCGTGATGTTTATCATCATTTGGATTACTTGTATATGTAAATTACGAAATAATAAGATTAATTAAGTATTAATTTCCCTAGTGATTTCATGTGTGGATATGAACAGGAAGATATGACGACATAATTATGTACGTTATTTCAATTGAAAAATGTTAAGCATTGAACGACTGAACTATTCATATAAATTTTAAGTTTAAAATGCTGAAAAGTTTTTATGAAATAAGAAAATATTTAAAATGTATATAAAAAATAATAAATAATTTAAGTATCCAAATTTTATTTCTATAAATATATTCAAAAATATTAATTTTTCATAATGTTCCATTAAATAAGTTTTACCAGAAATAACAATTTTCGTTAAATATCCTTTTAAAAAACTGACAAAATAAATAAATAAAATGAAATTGAATTGTCCACTTAAAAAAATATATTTATTTCATTTTCGATATCACTCTTAAAACATATCCGTATTTCATTTCAAAATAAATTGTGACATATTATATAGTACATATACAGAGTACACCATATCAAATTTACCTAGGTTATATCCTTGCTATTATTCATTCAACCATATTATTGTGACACAACTAAAATATTTTGTTGTAACCAAACCAGATAAAAAAAAAAACATTGAACGTAAAAGGAAATTCGATTAGAGAGAAATATAAATTGAATTCGATATTAATATAGCGTAGAAACTATAATATGGTTCATTAAATTTACGGATATATATTTTCCATTTTTTTTTTTTCAATTTCAATGAATTTTCTGTATCCTATAAAAAATAGTTATACTAGTAGTATATAAAAACTAAAATGTTTCCTTATTTTCCAGAGGACGATATACTATTGAAAATGCGAAAAAGTATCATGTCCTTCGATATTTTCAATTTTCATGTTTATATGTATACATTTATTAAATATTGGTTTGTAATTCACATGAAAAATAGTTAAGTTAAATTGAATTTGGTATCGTAAAGTCTCTTATGGTATTATGGTATCATAAAATTTGATTCGTGGTGGACAGAATCAGACATAAAAAATAACGATTTCAAAAGCCTTAAGGTAAAATGAAATTAACGATCTTAAGGTAAAATGAAATTATAAATATCTAGGATATTAATTTGTCATAAATATAACAGAAAAATTAAATTATAAATAGATTCTATTATTTTATTATTTATTTATAAGATATTTAATATGTTTATTTATCTTACATAACACCCACAAGGAAATGCTTGAAGCAAAAGTTATTATTTTCGGTTGTTTTAACAAAAATATCAATTGTGTCTCGAAAGTCGCTGAATTCTAATGTATTTTTAAGATAATTTATATTTATATTATTCCCAAATTGTCCTAAAAGCAATTTTTCCACACGTTTCAATAATGAATAATATAAAAAAATTAACACTTATAACGAAAATGGAAATAGTAATTATAGAAAATATTTAACAAATTTTTGATATTCTGGATTGGAAATTAAATTTTCATTATTTATACGATTAACTAAACCGAAATTCTAATAACTTTAACTAACCATTACTTAGTCTAAGATTCTGATTGGGAAACTTGCATAGTTCCTTAATTTACATTACCATTTCTTAAATAATGGACATTGTTACAATTTTCAACATTTCCAAAAAATTTGAAAAATCTAAATTATTTAAAATGGTCTGTTCTCTAAATAAAATTCAAAGCTAATTTTAGTATTGAATACGAACTCCTTTCTGTTTCTGTAACACACATTTCGAAATGCATACACTAATGCAGACATTTCAGGCCAATCTTTTATATGATAGAAAATAATAATATTTTTAATAATTTCTTGAAATTAAATCTATAAAAAAATATTTTATATTGCTTCTTCTATTCATAAAAGTATTGAACAAATGATATAAGCAATTTCCATTTGTTCGATAATACTTCATAGTTTATTCCATAACTTTACTATAGAATAAAATATTAAAATTGATTATTGAAATTTCTGTAGAATGATACTAAATTAAAAAGGTTTCCTCTTTTCACAAAATTCCATTTAAGTGCGGATATCTGCATAATTTTACTTTAAAACAATATAATCAGATCGAAAATTTAACATAACAATACCCGATAATGTTTATAATAACGATTCAAATTTAATTTTTTCAAATTTCTTTAAAGATATTTTTGTAGCAGTATATATATAACGTTATTGAAATAAGAAAAACAAATTCAATATTTTAGAACGTTTCACCATTTCTTCATTTTGGTTTTCATGACAGATCTGATGTGAACAATTGACGTTAACAATTACTTGTACATGAGTATATAATTATTGTAAATATTCCAATAAGTTAATGAGGGCTGATTCGATCCTGTATCTCACGTGACTGATACGATTCTACTGCATAAAAGGCGAGAACATCCGAAAAACGGTGGTAACAATCGAAAAAAGCCAACATAAAAAAGGGTTTTCCAATGTGGTTACAACCGAAAAACGGGTAGGAATAAAAAACCATGATATTTTTGAAATGTAAAAAACGATGATATTTTTCATAACGTTATCGAACAGTCTGAATCGTAACATTATTCGGTTTCTGAAATTAAAATTTTATTGAAATTTAAGAAATGAAAAGTAAAACAAAAAAATAGAAAAATAATTTTCTGATTGACAAAAAACCATGGGAAAAGACTTTATCGTTTCAAATGAAATAATATTTACTTTTATGCTATCAAATTATGCAATGACAAAATTTCTGAAGGATCATTATATAACCTAATTATATCCATAATTTTTCTCATCCGAATAGTTGTATTGAAAATGATAATTTATAAAATAATTTTCAACGCTTATGCAATTAAACTTTGTAAAACATTAATGAAAGTGTTTCTCTTAAATTAACTTCCGTTAAAAAATAAATTAAAAACGTCAGTTTTAACATTCTGGTAATAAATAAAATAAAATTTTCTAACTATATATTAACTCAGAAAAACGAATTATGAGCATAAACAAATTATAGATTATATTATACCCTTAGGTCATACAATATCATACAAAATTTCATTTAATGTAACACAAATTTCAGAAATTATTTAATTTTATATTTTATGAATTTACAATTTCATATTTTGTATATGACTGTAACATATATAAATTCAAAATAAATAATTTAATTAAATGGAAATGGAAAAACATATTTGATATATATCAAATTTCAAAAATTAATCAACCATGTATGAATAAAATTTTCCACTACAAAAATTTCAATTTTATGTAAATCAAAATTACATCAAATTTTCATCGTACAATTTATGATGGCAATTATTATCAAATTTGAATATTGATCATATACATATAATCTTTATCTACATAATGTTATCCGTAGTGTTGGAGAAGAAATGGCTTTTTGTTTATGTAATTTGAATTTAATTTACAAAATTTTTAAATTATGTTCACGAATTGATGAAATAGAATTTAACTTTACAGTAGCCTAACTAAACGTACTGTGATTTCTATTTTATTTATATTTTTTTCACACTATACAAGTCAATCATAGTCCCAAGTGCTTCTGTGTGTGGTAGAGTCGTGCGTGGGTAATATTATTCAATACCGACAAGCAGCTCTAAGGCTCTATCGAGAGAAAAATTCTTCTTGCATCTTTGAAAATGTCAACTATAATCACGAACTATATGAGCTGTATCTGGAGGCTCACCTATGGAAAAAATTGTCGGATCCAGAAACTTCGCTAACTAGGTTATGAAAGATACAAATCTCGGAAGAAGGAAGCCCAAGCTCCGGTGGAAGGATAATATTGAACCTGATATTGGAATGCTTAAAATAACCGGAAGCTGAAGAATTACTGCGCAGTTCAGAGTCCTGTGGAGTAAGTCTTTTTCCTCGGCCCAGGCTAACTAAATCTATCGTACCAAATATCTGTCGTACAAAAGATCTGTCGTACCAAAGAAAGAATATACTTTGGTACGACAGATGAGATGTGAGACCATATATACCTACGCTCTCTATAGGATTCTTTGATATTTGAACTTACTAATGGGTTTTGAACCATTACTGGAAGAAGTTTAATTGCAACAAAAATTTTAATAATAACAAATTTGTATTCGACAGAAAATATTCTGAATAATTAGTTATTTTCTTAGTTTCGTTAACTATTTGCCTCCCAATATATGAACTGTTCTAATACCAGAGTTCTAATTAAAACTCTCATAGAACTCTTCTAATTCAAAATACCAGATATTTTTCGTCCTTAAATTAAAACTGTCTTGCCTTCCTCTAAGTAAATAAAATATTTAAATTCAAAATCAATCAAATTTACCTACCAACACCAAGAAATATTGATTTCCACCAGATAATAATAATTTTTTGGAATACGGATCAAAAATATTCGGAATTTATAAAAAAAAAAAACATAAAATTTCTTAAAATCAAACAAAAAACATAGAAAGTCAATTTTGTACTTATTCATTTTCATTTATTTTTTCTTTCTCATCTTTTAAGTAGACGATTACCATTTTCCGGTCTATTTTCCACCGACAAACTCAAGTGACTGTAAATAAATCTTTTAACATTTTATATAAATTTTCATAGAATATCTCAATTTGAAGGCACTTTTGTCTGGGGTTAACATTTAATCCGCTAAAAAGATTTTCACTGGAAATTATTTGAATTATAAATTTTAATAAATAATTTAACAAATTTATTATGCAATGAAAGAATTATTGATTTAAACATAATGAAAATGATGGTTTTATATATAGGTACAAAAATATGGTGTAATTTTAATGTATTCAAAACGATTCAATTTAAATTATATAAAGTGTCAATTTAAATTATATAAATTTCATTAATCCTAAAGATAATTGATTTGGAAAATCTTTTATATAATAACATTAACATAAATTCAAAATTTAAAAGAAAAAAATTATAAATCAGGAAATGACTACGAGTCCCTTAAATGGTTGTAATCAAGGGTTAACAAATTTACTATATAAAATCTGTTAAATTAATCATCAAAAACAGGAAATTTTTCAATTTAATATTTTGTATATAAACATATTTTCTGACCGGAAATAAAACTAAACTTCCATTTATTTTCTTATAAAGTTTTTAATTAAAAGGCAAACTTTAGTCATATTTTTCTTCCGGAGCGTAGAACTGGAAAATGTTAAAAATTATTATACAGTATATTTTTGTATAATGATTAATAATCTTATATTTGTTACAAAATTCGTATATATAGTTATAAAGTTAGTTTTGAATCAGTAGACAACCCCACAGGACGAAAATTGCTTTAAGTATTGAAAAAATATGAAAACCCCGTCAAGTATCTTTTATGACAAATAGCGAGACATAAGAAGAGAAATATTATACATTCTAGTCCATTATTCACGAGCCGGTTTTCAAATGGTGTGGTTGTGGCTTAGTGGTAGTGATGCTATGATGCATTTGATCCTGGGTTTAACTCCAGATTGATGCATCTATGATGCTCTAAGTTGACTCAACTTTAAAATGATTATACCAGTAATATTTTTTTTTTGCAATATTTAATTTGATTTTAAGACTGCGATAAAATGATATCGCTTGAGAGCATTTGCTGACAACAAATGTTTTACTATTAAAAAGCGTTTAGCTTGTTTCAATTAAAATATTTCTTCACTATAAAATGGTTCGGAAACCAAATAAAATTAGTACATATGTCTAAATTTTATGAAACTTCTATCTTAAGGAGGCCCAGGCTTAATATGGACGCATCACCATCTGAAAAAGAAGTTTTGAAATTGCTGAATTTGGAATCTTATATCAATACAAAATATTGCGTCCTAAATAAAAATCCTAATATTTATTTAAGTAGTAGGAGCCAAGGATTATGAATACAAAATTTATTATCAAATTACTATAATTAATAACTTTAACCTTAAAGTAACTTTGATTTCACCATAAATTTGAAAATATTAGGTATATAAATTGAAAATGAGCTGCATTTAATTCCATTTTGTCATCATCTTCTAAATTAAATCCTTTTATTATTGGAAATATCAAAATTTGTTCTTATTATATACCACAAAATTAAACTATTTAATTTGACTTTCGTCAGTTATTTTTTATTCCAAAGAAAAGACGGAATTTTCCTACAGTAAAATTTAATTCTTAAAACTTTCTAATTTGCTTAAAGTACAAATTAATTTACGCTGTGTGCATATCTTTTATAGAAAGTTATGTCCTTTTAGTACAACATATTTTTTTCCAAACATAAAAGTTAAACAAAATTAAAGTAAAAGGAAAAATAAAAGACTCATTTAATTTCGTTCAAACACTTAAAAAATATCGTGACTAAAATTATAAATAAATTTCTTTAATAATATTTTCATGATTTAACTATGAAAATTTGGAATTATTTTTTTTTTTAAGGACGAAACCTTAAATAAATTATTTTTAGAAAATTAATGAGAAAAAATATAAACACTTTTTTTTAATACAATTTATTGAAGCTGTAAAAGTCATAAAAATGTGTTTTATCCTTTTTTTAAAATATTAGTTTTTTTTTATGTATTTTAACCACAGCGTACTATACTTACAAGCGGCAGAACAAAAATATTTATGTAGTAGTAAGCGGCTTACTACTTGTCATCTGTTTGCTAACAAAAATATTCAGAATTGAAAGTAAAATTAAAATGTGATGTAGTGATTAAATAAAAATCTTTATAAATAATTTCAGTTAAAGATATTAAATAAAATAAAGTGATAAAAAAAGTAAGAAATTATTGTTTATTATTTTTATAAAGTTATTTAAATATGACATAGTGTAGTTAATGTGGAAAACAATATTTAATTGGAAAGTTTTTTTTTTGGTTATGTCGAGTTACAAATAACAACATAAATTTAAAAAAAAAGTTTTCCATCATAATTCAATTTCTAAATTGAATTATACGTATAACCTATGTACTCACTGCAAAATTTCAAAGTGATCCATTGGAAAAAAGGTT
Source organism: Rhamphomyia laevipes (assembly GCA_963920725.1). Taxonomy (NCBI): domain Eukaryota; kingdom Metazoa; phylum Arthropoda; class Insecta; order Diptera; family Empididae; genus Rhamphomyia; species Rhamphomyia laevipes. The sequence continues at coordinate 31,903,495 of OY987258.1, read as the reverse complement.
TTATATTTAAGTCCTATATATTATGTATTTATTTATTTTGTATTTATTTATATAAGGTTTGGACTATATCGTCAACTTTCGGGATGCAGTTATCACGTAAATCTTACTCAAATTATAGAGTCAGAACAGAGGATCAGGATTAAAACTTTAATGTCGAAAAATCCTTTGGCATATTTACATTTAAAAAACAATGAAAATTTTGAAGATGATTTACAGTGTAACGTCAGCGACGAAGTATTAAATAAATTTCAAATAATTTTTTCAACCGAATATCTTGCAAATGTACAAGTAGATATTTCTGCTTTACTATACACAAGTGGATATGTGGCACATTCTATTTCAAAAAATATGAAGTGTTTAAAATGTAAAGATTTAATAGTAGATTCGAAAGGAGATAAACAAAATGACCCATATTTCGACCACTTACAAAGAGGAGGACTTACAGCTCCTACTGATGCTGTAAAATTCTTATTTTATCATCTTTCATCAATTTTTGCTGAAATAAAAAGACAAGATGAATTACTAAAATATTTTTACAAACAAAAAAATCAAGTTTTTCTGTTATCAAGACTAACAATAATAAGTCTTGAATCAGATATTATTGATATTGATTTAACAAGTATTTGTGATTGTGGTGCCTTATATTCTGATGTATTTTTAAAAGTTTGCCGTCCAATAGCAAATATTATACTAAGAAATTTCACAAGAGATGTGAATAATAATATTAAAAATCCTAACAGTCAAAGAAAATATGACAAATTTAAAAAAAGTTCCTAATGTGTAATAATTAATAATGTAAATTTACATATAAAAAAACCTAATTTAAAAAAAGTTCCTAATGTAATAATGTAAATTTATATATAAGAAAACATATGTGCTATATACCATTTTCGAGTCAAAGTTAGTCTTTTTAAATTACCTTTTAATCTTTTTATATTTCAAATTAGTCTTTTTATAATTTTGAAAAAGACTATTTTGAAATTATAAAAAGACTAATTTGAAATATAAAAAGATTAAAAGGTAATTTAAAAAGACTAACTTTGACTCGAAATTGGAATAATTTTTATTTATTTTTTAATATAAAGAGGGCTAGTGAATTGTGTTCCCAATTTTTTTTTATTATTTTCTATTAATAAAATATCCAAAAAAATCAATCTTTTCATTTGTTTTATTTGAAAAATATACTTCATTCTATAATTATAATACATCAATCCAGCCGCCCACGAGCTTTCAATGTGTGTGTAAATATTTTTGTTCTGCCGCTTGTAAGTATAGTACGCTGTGATTTTAACCTTGAATAAAATATGATTTCCTCAAAATATTCTTTAAAATTTTCTTTAATAAAGAAAATGTAAAAATAAATTAAATAAATGCAAGTTAAAAGTTAGAAAGTAAAAAAATAAATTTATTTTCAAATTCGAATTGACCATTTTAAGTTGATATCATTTACTATTTAGGAAATTCATTTTTATATAATGAAATTGAATTTATTTTATTTATTTAAAAAGTTATATAGCAATAGCAAATATCAAATAACCTTTGAAGGCTTAAATGGAAATCCTAAAATATGTCAATATCAATAAGTATTATATTTTTTTTATCAACACATCTTTCATATATCAAATTAAATATTTATGTTTTTGAAATTGGAATATATTATCCCTTTTCAAAAACTTTTAATATTATCACCCTTAAGTGTTATTTATGTCCATATCAAATTTCCATTTTCTTTTAATTTAAAATTCCATTTTACTACGATGATAAATTTATATCTATATATCGATTATTATATAAAATACCGGATTTAAAGAATGAAAATGTCCTTCATATGATTTTTTCAAACATATTAAATAAATCCTGATATATTGAAATATTTGGATATTATAATGGGTCGAGTGAATTAAATGTTGGTAAACGCTATTATCCTACCATTAAATCCTATATTTTAGAACAACTTTTGAGAATAAATTTTTTATTTATTTATTTATTTTGGTAAACCCAGGTGAAAATCTTGATAGACGAGTGTTAATAGATACTTACGAAACTAACCTTCCTTGAGCAGGACCATCCTCAGCAAAATCGCGCTGAAAACTAATTCAATCCAGTTTTAAAAACTAATATGTAAGTCATTTTGTTGTCTAGCAGGTTTATAGCATGTACACTCACGTGTTGTTTAAGTTTTTGTTCTTGATTTTTTTACTACTTTATCTACAGATTTATATTTAACTTACTTTGTTTTGTGCAATCTCTGGATGAGGATACAATATTTAATAAAATCTGAAGCATTTAATTTTACTTAAGTAAATATTTAATTTACTGAAGTAAATATTTAATTAATTACTAACTTCAAAGTTTTGATTTAAAAATTCCCAAGCTAGTTCAATCCCTGAGTGAAAATTAATTTAATATATAAAAATAAATTTATAAGTTTACGAAATCAAACATTTAATAAGATTGTGATTACTTTATCATATTAGTGTGTTGCTTGTCACCTGCTTTTCATCTATACATTACTGTAAAATTGTTTATAAATTCTAAACAACATTAAATTTATATTAGTTGTCAATATCAAATTGAACAAATTCCGTAATATTTATTATTTTAAACCCGAAACGTAACGCAAACTTAAACAAAACTGCTAACCTAGATAACTCATAGTTATGCTTTGCAAAATCCACTGCTTTGTTAAAAATTTATCACCTTTTAAGACACCAACCATTCGAAATCTTGATAGGAACTGATGAAGTTTGGGTAAACCTGTATTCCAAATTTAATTAAAATCTGACGAGCAGTTCTAGAATAAGAATATGTTACTGTGCATAATAAAAATGCTCGTAAGTTAGTGTACACTTTTTCTTTGTATTTATGGACTACCCTAACTAGAAAACGGCAAGAAGAAAAGCCAAACATCATCTTTTAGTGTCAAGTCCAATTCAAAAAACTTTGTTATTCTAACTATACTCGTACTAGAAAAAGGAAACCATAAACATATCTGCGTTGAATATTGTTTACATAAATTTTCCAGTGATGAATGCTCGTAATCATAAGATTTTATTTAGAACAAACTTTTATTTCTAGCCAAAATACTTTGATCTAATATTTATATGAGAATTATTATTATATTTAAATATACTATTTTATTTCTAAAAAAAAATCCGACCCTGGACTTTCAGAAACTTTCTATAAATTCAGTACCGGATAGTAAAAATAATTCTTACTCAATAATGCCATATACTAAAATAATTGTATAAAATTATAATTATTGCATATATTTAGGCGAATTTACAAAATTTAATAGAATAAAAATACTGATAATCATTTACTGATGAATTTATTAAATATATTTTTATAAAAACGTTTCTAATCAGATCTTAGCATTCCCCACAATTTAAATATTTCCAATAAATAAACAAGGATATGATTTATTGAACGTGTCCTTATAATATTCACGTGGTAATAAATATTTGTTCATACGATTTTGTCAATAATTTTTTTTATGATAAATGTGAAATTTATATCGATTTTAAGTTTACTCAAAATAATAATAAATATTATTATTTTTTTAAATTGTATTTTATTTAATTTATCACTTATTCTTAGTGTGGATTGGGGGTTCATATATGCAACAGTTTAAAAAGTTTGATTGATTAAAAGTTTACCAGACAAAATAAAACTTTAAAAAGTGCCATGAATAAATTATTAAAGGACTTTTTTTCAAATTTTATATATCGTAAGCATGAATATGTAAATTTTTTTAAGTATGTTAGAATTTTTTAATGTTTACTGAGGTTGAAAATATGTCGAGTCAATTTTCTTTTTCAAAACAAACATTAATGTTCCGTTAAGAAAAGTTTTATTTAAATTATGTTGAAAAAAAACTTTTTAGACTTGGATCACCAAAAATGATTATTTATTGGATTTAAAGAAAATGTAAACTAAAATTTTTTGTAATTGTTAAAAAATTTACAATCATTGTCTTACTATATGAAACCTGATTGAAATGGTAACTTCAATCAGGTTTTCATCTTGATGTAGTCCTTGAGAATTATGTAAATGTTTTGCAACTATAAAAATAAGTTAAATAGAAAGTATTACAAAGATGAATATAAACATCCATTATTACAAATATTTCTAATTCCAAATCATCAGTCAATCAGTCGATTACCTGTATAAAATTCTTATTTCTAACTTGGCACTAGCTCGGTCAATGCCGCGTGTATACAGCTGTATCCCTTGCCATTTCACTTACGTAATAATTTTAAGAGATTTCCTGTTTTGTTTTTCACGTATAGCAGCAACATTTTATTCGTTATTCTGCACATGGTAAGTTCTCTCCACCTAGATAGGAAGTGTACGTTCAGCCACAGAGAACTGACAGATATTCTGACAAAATAATATACTGGACTTCATAACTAATATCAATCGACCATACTTGTCTAAAAAACAATTATACAAATAAAGTGTTCATATATTAATTACTACAGAATAGTTCCACCAAATGCAGCATTTTTGCACACATTTCTTTGAAACAGTTCATTAAAAACAATCTTTTAATATATTGGTTTTAAAAATTAATTAATTCTGTTCTCGAGTTAATTAAATTTTTCTGTCCTACTTCATTTTATTTAACTTTTAACTATACTTTTTTTTATTTCATTTTGCCAGTTGTTTCTTTTTAAATATTTGTTAATTTCCTTTTTAAAAATTTATTTTACTTATCATTTTATATAAAGAATATTTAATAAAATAAACTTTTGATGTTCAACAAAATAAATTTTTATTTCAAAGTTTGTCACTTTTATGAATTGTTGTATAATATGCGTTAATTTTATGTGAAAAAAAAAATACTTATTCCTTTTATAAATGAAAAACATAATATTTAATGTGAAAATGAAAAAAAAAACTAAATTATTTACATTAGTATTTTCAGAAAGAGAATATGTTAAATATAAATTATAATATGTTAAATATTTCAGAAGAACTTTTAAGGCTTTATTTGTAATATTTTAAATATGTTTCAAAATGTTCCATAAATAAGTGACTTGCAAGTTTCATCTATAGAAAAATATATTATTTGCTATAATTTTAAAGTTTTTCAAAACTACAGGGAAATTAAAATTATATTTTTTGAGAAAACTTTAAAAATGAAAATATCGTACTTGTAAGCGCGAATTGATATTTTATACTTAATATATTCACTTATAAATTTTTCAAAATTAATAATTTTGTATCATTCGAAATTTAAGATTTTTTCTTCTATAGTTCATAGTGACTTTTTTGTACTTTTAACTTCGTCGCAGCTTACGGATTTATTTCACTAATTACTTATTGATCTGTGATCGTTCGTTTATTTCGAATGATTATGTAAATAAATTTAGTTATAAAGAAGTAATTCGAAACACCTTACACATCTTCAATTACGTGTTTGCAAGTGATAACAAATATGTAAACTATCTAACAATGAAGGGTTCATTGATATATAATCAGCATGATATCAGTCATATGATACCAAACAAATTAAGTCGATTAAGCAAGCAATGTCCATTTAAGAATACTAAAAAGGCTTTAGTTCTACCGTCAACTACCGTCAACCCACATAACTATATCGTCGATAAAACCTCCCAAACATTTTTTATTTGGCCAGCACTTTCAGGTCCAGTCCCAGTGGCTTCTATAGATTTTGTAATTATAAAAGAACCAAATATATTGTAGTGTATTGTTTTATAGTTCTGCTCAAGATTTGCTCCAATCGCAGAAAGTTTATCTCTCAATTTGTCTGTAATAACCAGAATACATTGCAGAACTCACTTTTATATTCAAACGCTCAAAACGTACATTTGTAAGGAATGATTAATACAATATTTAGATTTATACATACTACTTCTAGATATTAAATTATAGCTTGCATCAAAAATCCACTTCACTGTTTTATAGGATTTCTTTGACCTTCGTAAGCACCATAATTTAATTTCCACTAAAATCATCATTACTGCTGCACTCTAATTTGTAGACATTGAATAATCTAGAAAAAAATAATTAATTATCTCACATTTAGTAATAAATACAACTAAAAATAAATTATAAAATATGTAAATTAAATACGAAATTAAGTTTTTTGATCCTTTCATATTTATTTTACAGGATATATTTGAATAGTTAGTATAACTAGGAGTGTTGAATTGGACTGGATCCAAAAAATTGATTTGACCGAAATATTTTTTCTTTATGTTTTTCAAGGTACTAGATTTGCATGAAATTTGGTAACATAAGTTAATTTTCTAATTGTGTACGTCTTTACACAGGTAGAAATCAGTAATGTAAAGGAGTACACGCTTAAAATTTTAATTAATATTTCAAATGTAATACATAGGTCATATAGTAATTATTAGTTAATTTGAAATTCATTTGGCAAATATGATATTTTTTTTAGGTATTTGATGTCTGTAAAATTTGTAGTCGATAATTCAGTAGGTCTCTACATCATACTGTAATTTTAATGACATTTCACACACAGGGACACAGGTTGATCTACTTAGTACTCCTAAAATTTAACTAATATATAAGTAGGTAAGTTTCCGAATAATATTTAATTTATTTTTATTATTCAATTTCAATTAAATTTGGTGCATCGAGTAAATTTTTGTAATCGAATTTAACGTTGGGGGCTGACCGTTTTATTCTTCCGTGTCATAATATGTATATCTGAAATTTTTACAAAATCTTGGTGGTAAAAAAAATTACTTAATTTAAAATCATGTTGGCTATAACTACGACTTATCTACTACCCCTAGATTAGCATCATTTTTTTTTACTTTTGATATTTTTATATATTAAGCATTAAAACATTACGACTACAAATTCGAATATTTCTATTTTAGTTGCAAAGTTGTCCTTTTTCATTAGGCGTAATAAATTTCAGTGGCTTTGGTATTAACTAATTAGCATTTATTATTCACAAATGCAATTTATGTCAGTTTTTTTTCTGTAGATGAATAATATTAAAAGTTTTATAACTCATCCGGTGTTGTTGTTTTTTTTTTTTTACTGCGAAATTTGTTTTATAAATTTATAAAGTTATTAACAAAAATGATGAAACTTTATGAATAAATAATTATTAAAATAAATATTATAGTCTATAATTTTATATGCTTCAGACTGGGTTGTAGTTTGGCTAATTAATTTTTTGTAAAAAAAAAAATTAATTCAAAAACTTAATAAGTAGTGGATTTATGATTTCGTTAAAATTTCTTTTTTATAATAAGGAAATCTTTAAAATATTACAATTTATTTTTTTAAATTAATGTAACAATGTTGCTTAAATCAATGAAACATTAATTTCTTATAGTTCACAATCTTGATTAGTAATCGTTTGAGTCTCTTTAATAAAAATTAGACCCCTTAATTATCTAACAATTTGAGGCACATTAAACGTTGATAAAATAATTTTTTTAGTTTTTGCAACCAATATTACCAAATTTACTTACTTAATTAATAACAATTGATTCTTAAAATATTCCCAACCAGAGCATCATATAATCAGGTAGCTGAGTAGCAGAGACCGGAAAATCCTGAAAAGTCCGGGTTTCACACACATTCACGTTCCAGTGTTTTCAAGAAGCTTTTAATTGTAACAATAGTTTCCACTGTCTGTTCACGAGTGTTTCGGTCGATTTTACCATTTGACATTGAATTGATATCTAACTTCAGACAAGAAACATCAATTTATAAGTTTTTTATTTATATTTTTATTAGTTTACAAATCTTTTAAACTGTAATTTAAAGACGTTTTTCTAAATGTATAAAAAAAATCCTTTCATACCATACTTTTCACTTAGCATACAAAACTAATTTGATTGCCTGAAATTTTTCATAGCATAAAGAATTATGATTACCATAAAAAATATAAAGCTCGTGATTAACAAAAAAAATAAAAATAAAAAAGATTTATATAGATTTAAAAATATCTTTTTAGAAACGACATTCTACACAACAACTTATTATTTTCCTTAACGATGTTTATCTTCATTTTTCCAACAAAACAAAAAAATAATAATAATTTAATATGAAAAAAAAAAATGAAAATCCCAGATAAAATTAATTAAGGATTAATTTCCCAGGTGTTTTTAAGTGTGTGTATCATTAAAACAGAAAAATTACCCAAAGTATAAGGTAATTATGTAAATAAACATTTTAGGTTAAGTGCAATTATTAACAATTTAAGAATCTTGAACATTAAAGATAAGACCAGATTGCAGAATAAAAAAAAAAAGTTTTCTGTACTTAAAGTTCTTATGCAAAAAAAAAAAACGAATTTAATATTTTTTTTTGTACAATTTTATCAACTTTTATGTTACTTTTATGTCACATAATTTACATAATTAAAATTTGTACTTTTCGTATACCAAAAAAATAGTAGAAGAGAATTTTTTCATCGTTGATTATAAGCACTGATAAGTGATAATTATGTTGATATTTGAACGGAGATGGTTATTAGTAATTTAAATATAATTGATATATGTTAGAGTGAAACAAAATAAGTTTAGAGTCAAGATTGATTCAAGTTTTTACCAATTATATCACAGTACTTAATATTAATCATGAATTTCACTACTTTTTCATTACTGACGCTGAGTACCAGTAGTAATGTCACTAATATTTTTCAATAGTAAATCAGTAATGAAAATGTACTTATATCTAACCATTAAAGGAAGAAAACTATACATATAAATTACTCAATGCTCATTGATGATTCATTACTTTTTCATTATTTAGTACTAAGTAGTAACGTACACACAAATTTTAATATATAAGATACAAAAATATACTTAAACGATCACAAAAAGGACGACAAAAGGCTATAGAAAGTATTGGTAAAGTAAGGCAAAATTAAAAAATCACTTTTTTAACAAATCTTGAAATTTTGAAGGCCTTTTAACGCTGGAACACATTTAAATTGTAATTTTTTAAAAGAATGTCTTCGGATAAATGTCTAAATGGAAACAATACGCAATCAATTTTACATTTAAGAAGTTGTGATCATTTGAAATAAAAAGTAATTAAAATAATGAGAAATTATTTAATTTAATTATAATAATTTTTGATTGCTTAAAAAAGTCCTCAACAGATGCAAATTTGATTTGGAAATTATATTGAATATTAAATAGATCAATATTTAAGTACGTTTTACGCCAATCAATTCTCAATTGAAAATTAACAAAATTAATTTTCTGGAAACGTGATATAAAAAATTTAATCTTTATAATTGAAAACCTTTCTAAAAATAATTAAATTTCAATTTATATAATGTATTTTTATTCGAAAAATCTAGAAAACCATAGGAAAAATATAAAATTTGAATATCCAAAATTGATACCATTAAAAAGAAAATTATTTTGCAGGAAAATTCTAATTTTATTTGCTAATAATTTATTAATAATTGTTTCCAAAAAGGATTCAGTTCAATTTTAAATTTTATTTATAATTAAAGAATTCATATGTTAATGAAATTACGATATCTAATATCTTTAAGTAAACTTAAAGATTGATTTCCTTAAGTAAACTTCGATTTCATACAAATTGTATGATTTCTGTATGAAAATTTTAAATTATTTTTTTCCCATTTTTATGTTATCAAAATTTAATGTAATTAAAAGTCAATTTACAATTATTAATTATGAAATTTATGTGATAATTTATTTAATTATATATGTATATGACATACGTATAAGTTTCCTTAAGGTTTTCGTCTACAGTTTATTGAATTCATTCAGTAACTTTTCGATACCTTAACAAATATGTCCTCAACTAAGCCATAAGAATTTACATAAATCAAAATATCTCAAAATTATATTAAAAAACTGATAAAAGTTGCAAGGATAATTCCATATTACTAAAGAAATCCTTCAAATATATTGTCTGTACATTATTATTAGCTCAGAAACTTTTTACTTTATATTATTTACCGTTTCATATCCTAGATGTTATCATTTTCCTACATAATTCATTAAATTTTCACCTATATACAGTCAAGTACGATTTCCTTTTAACTCTAAAAAAAACAGTGTACATTTTTTCCACAACATATTTAATCATCATAAAAGTTAATTAATCTGTTCCCATTTTCACAACTTGGGAAAACAAAAAAAAAAAAATATTTTTATTGGAATTTTTTATTGGCTGTTTTTTTTTGTTTTTTTT